>CM055820.1:46493656-46984441 GCA_029582265.1 Zoroaster sp. YZ-2022
GAAAGAACAAGACACAATCCCTGACACCATGTCACAGCTATATAAACAGGCAATAAGGTACATTTTCAAGAGAAAAGCTGACATGACACCAGAAGAAATAGCAACAGTTTTGAATGAAATTGGAAAGATTGCTCTGAGTGGTCTGCTCTCTTCAAAAAATCAAATGCTTTCATTTAAACAAAGTGAGTTTGAGAAAAATGCACTTGATACAGCATTAAGAGCAGGTGTTGTCACTAGCCAGAGGGTCAAAAATGGAATAGACACTTACCACAGTGTTCATTTCAGCCACAAGACTTTCCAGGAGTTCTGTGCAGCTATCTACTTCCAAAGCTTATTAGAAACTGATAGTGAGGAATTTGACAAGATTCTTAATCAGGTAACAGAATTTACAGATAGACATGGCTTTCCTGCTTTAGAGTATCTTCTACGCTTTTGCTGTGGTGACAATGAGGCATGTACAAATAAGATATTACATATCATGCAGATGAAAATGAACATATATATGTTTTCCACTGAGTTGCCAGTCAAATGTTACTTTGAAGGTCAGTTTGACAATTTGCCATCAGTAGATTTTTTGACTGAAGACATCACCATTGGAGGGTATAGTAGTGATGGCCTTCACTCATTGTTTTACTATCTAAAACATGTTATTGATGAAGACCAGAAAAAGGGCAGAGGAAATGCTCACCTTGCCAAAGTACAGAAAATGTTGCTAACTTATATGAAGGCATGTGACTTGCAAAGGTTTAGTGAAGATTTAGCATATTGTATGAGTAGAATGACAAATATTACTTGTTTGGAATTGAAAGAATTTTCATTAAGTTCTGCCAATATGGAACATATTGCATCATCATTTGGCTGCACACCAAATTTGAGAGAGCTAGACATAAGTGTACGTGTGGAAACAGATATGAAGGAAGGTTTAGGTGGCTTAGCTACTTCATGGGGGCATCATTTGCGATGCCTGAAATGTCTTAAGAAGTTACAATTAAGAGGATGTAACATTCAAGAACAAGATGTTAAATTTCTCGCTGCATCGCTTGGCGTGATGGAGAAACTTATATCCTGTTCAATTAGCAACTACATGGAGTATGGTACATCATATAAACTTGTTATGCAGTACGTGGAAGGATATGAAGAATGGCATGAAACATTCATGAGATTGTCTCGCTGTTCATTAATTGCCACAGAACTGAGAGATATTTTAAGGGCAATTACTACCAGGAATGACTTGATCCAGTTGGACCTTTCACTTAATGATACATTGGGTGGCACTGTAAATATATGGGCCCCTTATATAAGCCATTTGAAGAACCTACATGGACTGATATTAAATAATTGTTCATTGCAAAGCATAGACCTTGAACACATTGCAAAGCCACTGAGTGACATACCCACTTTTGTTTCACTTAATTTGTCTGGAAATGCTGCCCTTGGTGGCAAATCAGAATCATGGGCTCATCATTTGAAACAAGTGAAACAACTTAAAAGGTTAGATTTGTGCACATGCTCATTGACAGATAAAGATGTAAAACCCATTGCTGAGCTAATTGGTGTGTTACCCAATATGGTAAAATTGTATCTTTCTGGGAATGAGACACTGCGTGGTTCAGGTGCATTATGGGATTCCCAATTAAGACATTTAACGCACCTTCAGACCCTGAAAATGGGCGACTGTTCACTTACAGAGGAAGATAAGAAATACATTAACAAAATCGAGAGTCAATTGACCAAGAAGCCACCACAGGGTAGATATGACTGGCTACTACACCCTCAGTCTGGGCCAAATACTACTTTTTTCCTGTAAAATAATTCCCCTCTTCCCTGAATTGCCTAGCTAGATGCTTAAATTGAGCAAGGTATCCTGGATATACATTTAAAGCAGTGGGCCTTGTCATTTTTGGCATAATTCAGGTTCTCCAGTATAATGCAGGCCTTGATCTTAACCACGGCCACCGAGACCATTGCCGTGGTGCCCCTCCAAGTGGGCCATGATGCCCCTCCAAGTGGGCCATAATGCCCCTTTGGTTGGCCTTGAAATTTTGAGCCAGCCACGGCCTAAGTGGCCGTGCCCTCTCAAAATGCATTTTCCAAAAGTCTCACAGGACTTTTAATTATTTTCACACTGTTAAAGACAGATGTGTCAGTATCAAGCATCTCTCCTGTAATAACCACTCTATAGTGGAAGATGCACAGTCTGAGGTTAAATATTATATAATGTCAACGATGAGTACAGGTGATTGATTGATTGATTGATTGAATTTATTCGGATAAAAAGATGATAAAAGTACAAGACACATGTCATGATGAAGCCTATCATACATGCGCGATAATTATGCCATTATAGCGTAGCCTTATAATCAACTGGAAGTCTCTTGAAGTGAATACTTCTTGTGAATGTTTGTGAATGTAAGATACAACATAGTGGCAGCGGTGGGATCCATGTTGTATCTTTTAGTCGGGGTTTCTGTGAGATAAACTTGCGGAGACGTGAAAATAATGTTTGACTTGTTCACTTGCTTCACTTTGTCTTGCAAGTTGCAAGTAAAGGGATTCGTCGTGATGCCGTCCGGAGAGGATAAACAGATTCGTCGTGATGCCGTCTCCGGAGAGGATACAAACATTCACAAGAAGTATTCACTTCAAGAGACTTCCAGTTAATTATAAATATCAAATAGATTAAACATTTATTGATTCATAAAAGCATTAAAGCATAAATATGTGTGCGTGTCTCCTTCTCAGTCAGACCCCAACCGAAAAATGAACAATTTATCTTTATTTTCCATATCAAAACAATATCCAAAATTTTCTCATCATGCGGCGTTGCATCAGTTTCAACACGCTGCACTTTGCAATGCGCACACGCTAAGGCTACGATTATAATGGCATAATTATCGCGCATGTATGATAGGCTTAATCATGACAACACATTACAAAAATACAAGAAAAACACACCATATTAATTATTTATCCAAGGATAACCCAAAAAGCCAATAACATATATAGGCTTATTTCCAGGTGTACTCAAAAATAAGAGTCTACCAGTGACATTTCCATTATTTGGTCCCGGTATCTTGATGTATGCATCATAATAAACTAAGAGTATTAATATTTGTATTTAATATTTGTGAATCTGTAAATTTCAAACAGGTTGTAATTACTGTGGATATTAAATCTTTAAAACATGTGCATGGTTGTTTCAAATTGCGCATTGCAATTAATTGATTTAATTGTATTTAATACCACAGTAAAAATTTGATACAGTTGTAAATTTTCGAAAATTCTAAAATAAATAATTCTGTGCATTTAGGGTTTCTAGAAATACAACACCTGAAAAAAGACCACGCCTTTACCAGTTCAAAGCCATACTACATATCTGTACAAAGCTACTACTGAATAAACCTCCAGTACGGTAATATGAATAATTTATGTATGCACATTTATTTTAACCAATATCCATAGGTAAAATATTGGGATCATCTATTAGTTAGTTAGTTAGTTACCTAATGCATCATGCATTCAAATTTCTCTACCAAATCTGTAGAGAAATATAAAGAAAAACATAAGACCAAACAAAAGACTGGTAAAGGTGCTCATGGCTTCATGCATGATATAATTTTTGGGTATTTTTTTATTTTTTTGTTTGTTTTATTTGTTGTTGGATTTTGTTTTATTTGTTTTATAACATATTTGTTTTATAATTTTTAAAAAATTTTTTTGGGGGGGCGATAGTTGGCAGTAATAATTGTACTCTACTATAATAAGATCTTATGAGATCTACACTCACTGGCCAAAAGTATTGCAACATGCTCAAAACTGAGCACTTGACAGTAACAGGTGAGATGATCATTTAATCTGATTTTTTCGATCGTGTATTACATAATTTCCGAGCAATAACAGTAAAAACGAACACTGACTTCAAAACACAGGCACTTTCAAGAAGTCTTAAGTAGTGTAAATAAAATAAAATAAATTATTGTAACACGTACTGAACTTTGGTGTGTGTTGCAATACTTATAGCCAGTGAGTGTACATGTACATGTATTAGCCTTCTCCATAAAAGCTTACAAATATGTTATTTTTAGCTTATGACAATACACATCCTCTTTATATGATTAATTATTAGAAAGCTGAAGTTATGACGACATGTTAATAATAACATAACAGAGATTATTTATTTAGAAGCAGCTGCAATGATGTCATGGACAAGTGACATCACACTTCAGTACTTTATGACAATTTAGTGTCAATTGATTGTTTTATCTGTAAAATTATCATACTTTGGTGTACAAAATAAAGAAGCTTTAACCAATACAAAATGTATTTTGGATTTGTTTCCATAAGTGTCAGTGTCAGTTTGTATAAGTGTCAGTTTTATCTTCTAAGGTTCACCAAGGAATATGGAAGCCATTCTAATGTAACAAAAGGCATGTCACCCCTTCTCCCCATACCCCCTCCCCCAAGTACCATGTACAATTTCTTGATCCCTAGACTTACCATTTAGACATCTCGGGATTCTTAGTTGTTCCCTCTATAGTGGAGCAGCTATTGGCAAACTATGTGAGGATCATTCTTGTCAAGAGGAGAAGTTGGTATTGAATCTGGTCTTTAGCTGGATAGACAGTTACGTCCAGTAATGATGCATCAGATACTGAAAATACACAACAAATAGTTTGGTGATAATGACCATAATATGAGATTTTAAGATACAGTATTTGTAAATTATGATTTGTACATGTACCTTGAAATAGACAGCAGATAGACAGCTTGAAATTTTACCAGATAATTTATTCTTAATGCATATCATGCATGTTTTGTCTCATTCCTTCCCTCCCCTCCCCTCCCCTCTTCCTCCTTCAGCCCCTTCACCCTTCTTCCTTTTTTCCCTTTCCATTCCAACCCATCCCATCCCATCCCATCCCATGGATGTCTGACCTACGCTCATTTGTCTCTTTTACATGATTCCATTTTTATTAATTTATTTAAGGTGTATAGTTTTTGTGTCATATACTCTGCTTTTCTTGTATATTTTTCTATTTTTTACAAATAATTTAATGGAAAATTTTAAATGTTATAATGTTTTATTATATTTTTATATACAAGTGCAGAACAAGAAGATGATTTTCATGCTGGTCATGACGAATAATAAAATTGACAAACACACAGACAGACAGAGACAGAGAGAGACAGAGACAGCCTGACATCACAGACAGACAAGAAAACATGCAACATGTAGAGATCAAGAGATACAGCTTTTAACTCTCTGAGCACTCCATTTAAATCTGATCAATATGTGAATAAAAGTTGCTGAAAAAGTTCAATATTCCAAACCCAACCCACCACCAAATCAAAAGAAAAACTTCAAGCATTAAGGCACACTCATCTCCAAATGTACTGTATCATTTAATCATTTAATCTCAAACCCCTACTTATCATTTATAAATAGGCAAATGTGTGATACCATCAGTACAGTACATAATAAGCTTTCTTGCCATATATGCAGTCAGGTAATATATTTTTTGCTTCCTTTGATTTGAACACTGCACTCAATGGATGTCTGGTATTTGAGGAAGTGAAGCAAGGTTACGTAGCATGGGAATAAAGAGAATAATGAACAGGTCAAAGATCATGTATGTGGGGAGGAGTGATTAAAAAAGGGCAAAATACATAACCATACACTGAGCTCACTATACATGTACCCATGGACCATCTATACTAGTACTAGTACACAGGAACCCAGAACAATTGATGTATTATACCACCACACATGCTGGTGACACACCGGGAAATACGTACCAGGTACATATTGCACAATACATAACTGAGGCCAAGTACAGACCCTGCTGTGCATGTATACTGTACGTACATGTCTTGTACAATGTACATGGTCCAAGTTCATGAACTGCAGTCTGGAAAAGAACATATTGTAAAACCTACAATGTGATTGGGTGTGATCATTTAATCTGGATGGATTTGATTGGTTCTTTGATATCAAATGATGCCTGATCATCAACAGTTGGAAAAGGCTCTTTCTATATCAGATCTATGTATATGTACAGTAAGTATATCAATATCGTGTGCAACAGGCTGCAATTACATGTACATGTAACGTACTGCATGCCATGGCTAAACTAAAGGCATATGTTTGGTTGAACTATACACACTGAATAGACCAAATCAGTCATACATGTACATTATGTTCAGTTGAATAAAACCTTTGTTTCTATAAGCGGAAAATCAGTCCGAAAAGTTTTTTCAAGACATTCCAGCATACAGTGTATACACACAATTATATACAAGAGTTTCAAAATATTAAAATGACATTGTTCAAAATCCAGGTAAGTGTCTGATGATGCCTGCCTGATAAACAATTTATCAAATTTACAAAGGGTATGTGGCACTACATTCTGTAAAATTTGTAGATAATTAATTTTTAATTTTTATTTTATATTACACCGTATTAAAAAAGGGCTGATCTGGATCATATTTTATTCATATTTTTAATTTTATTTAAATGTTTATTTATTTACAGTATTTATTTTTGGGTTTTTTGGGGGGGTTCAAATGCTGGAAAGTGAAGTTGAGAGTGAAGCCATTCATGGTAGAGGGTTTGGGGCCCACTTAAGGGCCCCGACAGTCGGACATATTTATAAATCAATATTCATTATCCATTTAATACAAATCCACCATCTGTATGTATTTATATGTATGATTAAACATCAATATTCACAGATTGATTCAAATAAATTGACTTATTATTGAAATATGAAATACTTACAGTTTGATGCAACTACTGACGCCAATATACATGTTCATATTGACATCAATATTCATAACTTGGTGTAAATATGACCTCAACATTTAGAGTATGTACAATGACCGATACAGCATACAACTTGCACCTGTATACAAAGTACACAAAGAGTTTCTTAGTTACACATACGCTATAAGAGAGATTTTAAAATAAGTCACAATTTACATGTATATAAAATATGCAAATTGTTCTTCCTTTAAACAGCAATGATGTTTCTCCTCTTTCTGGGTCATTTCATCTGATCATACAGACATGACATCTAGCTAAAACAGTGGTCTACTCTAGAATTAAAATAAGTGGATTGGGACAGACTAGTGACAACAATGGTAAGAGCCAAGCAAGATTATAAGAAAAGGATTCTAGGTTAAAGATCACTGAATGTCAAAGAGCCACATTCAATTACTTGTATTCAATAGTGCAGTCAACGGCTGAAATAATGTATATCTGTCAGAGGTGCTGTCATCCAATTTTAATATTTCAAAAAATCATATCTCATGAACCACAACTGATATTACACAATTTTTTGCATCATCTTACAGATCTTGAATTATGTGACATTTCGTACACAGACATGACCCAATCTGACCTCTCCTTCCAGTCGAAACCGGAAGTTTAAGTGAAAAAATATTCTGAAGCACTTTTATAGGGTCTGTATTTTAAGAAATGTCCATATTGAATATTTTCATGGAAGCACCTGCAATGTCAAGTTCATTTGTGTTTTTGTTTTGTTTTAGTTGTAATTTCCAGACGCGTATATATGCTAATGCTAGTTGCAATTCCCCTGCCATCTTTTGGAATTGTCTGCCAGCCAAGCACTGATGAGATCATCGTTGCTTAATTTTGGTAGCATGCCACCAACTGAGATAACAAGGCAGCACTAAAAAATACAGAAGCCATTTCATCTAACAAAAGGCATGATGGCACCCCTTAGATCTTACCCATACAACCCCAGTACCCTGACAACCCTTTACTACTCTTGACACCGACTTACCATTTAGACATCTCAGGAATCTTTGTTGTTCCCTCTACAGTGGAGCAGCTATTGGCAAACTATGTGAGGATCTATCAGTGTTTCATTCTTGTCCTCTATGGTTCAACAGGAGATTAGAAGTTGTTGGAGCTATAAACTCATGGCATTGAATCTATTCTTCAACTGGGTCGACAGTTACGTCCAATATTGGTGTGCCAGATACTGGGGGGAAAAATAGATATATGTTAGTGGCAATAACTTTTTTGATGAGGTTTTAAGATCTATAGATGCAGTGTTTTTGAAGACAGTTTGGTAGAAAATGTTGCCTTGAAATAGACAACAGGTAAAAAGTCAAAGAGACAAATGAAAAATCATACTGCAAAATGGATGTTATAAGCACACACCCAGTAAGTCAGAAGACAGACAGAATAACACAGCGAAAGACATACAAACAGAACAACATAATTTCATAAACACACTGACAGATAAGCAGCCTGCCAGACAGACAGACAAGGAAAAAACACCAAACCAAAAGCATGAATTATCATTTATAAATAGGCAAATGAGTTTTGTAGGTTATCATCATTACATTATACACAGTAAGAGCTTCTTGCTATGCTGTCAGGTAGGAATCTAGAAAAAAAAGCGTTTGCTTCCTCTGATTTAAATTTAGTATTAGATTTGAGAAAACTGCAAGCATGTAGTGTTTGCAATGCATGGATCCGGACCTCTACATGAACGTATTTGGAGAAGTAAAGCATGCAGAAGATATCGCTGTCACACACTGGGTTTCCCAACTGGGGCCTATTGGTATCCTCATTGGGAGAATAGGTATAAAGGTATATCCTGATCGGAATAATATAGTTGACATTGACCTTGTGAGCAACAATGTTGCTTGGAAAAGAGAATAATGCACCTGTAGGTCAAAGATCATGTATTATAAAGAGGAGTAAGTGAATATTCACAAAAGGCAAAATAAAGAACCACATACTGAGTTATTAGACTATACACGACCAGTAATCTCAATACAATGACAGTTGCCCAGCGCATTCACTTCCAACTTGCCTGCCAGGCTTTTAAGGCCTCCATTGGTGTTGCTCCGGACTGTCTCTGCCAAAGACTTAACCCGATCCAGCCTGGCGATCGACCAACAACTCGGGCAATTACACATGGTAACTTTATTATTCCCAAACCTAAATGTGAAATCTTTAAAAACAGTTTTAGTTACAGAGCTCCTTCTTTTTTAAATGGTGTCCCTTTCACCACTCGTTCAAACTCTTATTCTTCATTCAGGCGTTTGCTGAAGGAAGGCAAGGTTTGAAGTAATATTTTTTTATTATTATGTCATAGATTACCTTGTGTCTTGCCCGAGATGTAGGTATACAATTGATAATTAATTTACTTTTTTTTTGCTCCATTTTTAATCTTCCCTTTTAGTCCTATCTTTAATCAGTATGGTAGACTGGGATGGGGGTCTATTTGTGCAATTTAGTCCTTTACGTTTTATTTTGTATGTAATTGTCCATTAAGACTTTTTATTATTATTAATTCATCTGTACCTCCTGTAACAATTTTTGTATAATATTGATATATTTTTATATTATATGAGGGCCCCAAATGATCAGCTGTGCTGGATGTGTTACCCTCGTTAAAGATGGTTTTAAATAAAAAATAAAAAAAAGTATACGCACAGGGCAAACCCATCTACACGTATGATTATAAGTGAACAATCGAACAATAGCACTCATGCTGGCATTGTAATGGAAAAGTACTGGGTTGCACAATACAAATACCTACATGTATTATATACAGACCATATGATTGGTCCTCTGATATCACATGATGCCTTGTCATCAGCCAAATTCCAGAAGAGTAATGGGCTTGGTCACGACATGATTTTAGTGTTGATCAGTATTTTCATTGAGCCTTAGCGTTGGTCCACACCAAATACAATTAATTCACCAAATCTTCAATTCTGCTAGGATTGCTTTCACTTGAGTGTGTAAGCCATGCAGTACATGAAAAATCAACGACATTCCCGAGGACCAGATGACAGCTGACATTCTGTTTGTACAAGATAAACTGGACTAATACAGAGTAGATCCAAAGGCATACACCGGTAAGTTATGAACCAAGAAGAAAAGAAAGACTCTAGTCATACATGTAGTAGACAGTGCAGGTAATTTACAACATTGGTTGTGCCCAAGGAAGAATATTTTATGGAAAATTATTTAATAACCCAATAATTATGCCCATTTATAAATGCTCATGTTAATTCATTTACAAAAATTTAATATTAAGTCATTTGCAGCGAAAAAGATCCAGCGAGAAACTGAAAAAAATCCACAGATGGAAAAAAAATTTGTGTTTTGGTCTGTGTGATGTAAATTTACAAACGTCTACACTATGATTGGTTTAAATCCATGTTGCATGGCTAATAACAGCTGGTCTGGTGCTTGGCATACTTGCTGGTTGGTCTGCTGGTTGCCAGGGCGTTAATGTACCCCCATGTGATCAAGTTCTGTTGAATCAGAATGTTTTATATTGGTATTTATTAATTATGTTAAAAAGTACATGCACTTTCAGGAATGCCACTTTAGGCCTAATCACAACCTACACAGATGCATTGATGGATTACAGGTATCATTTCATTTCTTATATTCTATGTATTTTGCATGCTGACATTCTAGCCATATTTGCATTGGTCTTTATGGGTAAACTATCATGAGATGTACAATTTATTAATTAAGTCGGATCAAATTTTCTTTCCCAGTTACAGTTGGTAACCAATCTATCTGTCAGTGATTCATATTATGTGACAATGAAGCTATTAGTTTTGGAGTATTCTTTCCTAAATTCCACTTCCACATGAGAGTGAATACTAAATATCGGAATACATGTTCCTGCAAATGTTACAACACAATTTAACAATCCAAATCTTTGAAAGGTTTTTTGTTTAATGTATATCTTGGGTTCACAGTGTAAGAATATTTGTAAAAGCAATTTTGCCAACATTACTACTGTTGTACCTTCCCTTGTACAAACATCATCCAAATAATACAACACCAAAAACTGTTTTTTTTTTAAACAATAAAGGCCACAAGAAACAGAGATGGAATCATTTCAAGATAATTCAACTACTCTTACTCCAAATGTAACTCCAACTGCTGCAAGTGGATTTGTATTAAGTGATGACGTGAAGTGGATTATACCTTTGTGTCTGACATTGTGTAAGTGAATTATTTTTTTTGATGTATATTTTTATGTAATTATTCGTTCATTACGGTGATTTAAACTAAAGAACCTGTGCAACAGAATTTTCTAAATAAACAAAACTGCAGATACATGCATGCTACTGCCTACTGGACAGATGAAACAATATGAATTTTATTTTTTTACTACAATGAAGATGATTTATGTGTGTGATGTCATTTTATTTTATTTTGTAAAAAAAAAATTTTAAATCTTAATTGATAATAATGCTTTAATATACCATTTTCAAAACACACAATTTGTTACAATTAAAACTTGCATTTTCTTTGTTTCATACAGTTGTTATGTGTTTTGGAAGTGGTATTTTCTATAAATGTCGGCGAAGGTGGAGACAGTGGAGATTTATAGGTAAGAACTGCTCTTATTTTATTATAAATACCACTGTACAGGATTGGTAGATGATATATAGCACATTGACACAAGACACTCGGTAAAGTTTAGAAGCCTTTTACTCCTTCAAGATTTTTGGAATCTCTTGCGTAAAAATTAAGAAAAAAAATCACAAATACAAAGAAGGGGATTTTTTTGAAACACATTTGCATGACACATGTCCAGGACATATGTCCATGTTCGTGTACACGTAACGCCTGCATTACATGTTTGGATATTTCTTAGAAGGGCACAAATTAATCCCTGACATCCCAGTAGTGCATCCAGGCCAGGCAGGCTAGTCTAGGCAAACCCAAATAATGTTTTATGAAAACAAATACAAAATGTAACCCACTCTAGATCTATTTAAAATAATTTATTTAGGAACAGTAATGTAGCTAGGGTTGTTATTAGTCACTTCAAGGGGATGAAATTGTTCATGAATACAACTTATGTAAATGAAGTATGATGTTTTAGTATTTAAAGTTTGTTCAGTTACAGGTGTGGGGCCAGAGGTGCCCCCACCAACTTGTGTTGGAATGCCATGTAAAAACTGATATATAGAGGAAAACGTTTTTTCACATAGTGTGTACTGCCTATTGCCTCCCCCTCTACACCCCTTCCCTCTTCAATACCTTCTGACAGGCCAGCCTGTATTATATATTATTTCCATGCATTCATCTTTATTTAGGGTATCCTTTATTTCTAGTGAAAAATATCAGGATGCATGGCTAATTTATCACAGGACCAACAAAAACATTTTTACTAACATTATTGCAACTTTTCTCAGGACGACATCAAGAAATATCTGCATCTGCTGATGAAGAACTTCAGGAAATTTTATCACCACATACATGTACAGGTAAATTAAGAAATTGGTGCAGTAAATTATTCTCAATCATATAAACCAAAATTCTCAAAAACTGGTCCAAAGTTCCCAAAATGTTTCCATTTTTTTCCCTAAAAATCTTCAAAAAATGGTTTAACATTTTAAAAACAATGAGATAAAAATTGTGTAAATCCAAACCCAATTATGATGATTATGATTTTTACTCAGGTGAATGTAAGGTATACTTTATTGCCTGTATTTTATACACCACTGGCCAAATAATTTGAAGAATAATTAGCAGTCCTGTATAATATCCAAACTAGCCCTGGACCCAGCATAGCTGTGGCTTCGTACTGTCTGGTTGTCTGACTTCATCCCGCGTTTCACAATAAATTTGATCCCAGCAAAAATTACTATGTTTTTAATTCTGCATACATAGAATATAGATATTTAAGTTTTGTGGATTAGTTTCTGGACTGTCTGTATAAAAGCAGTCTGTATTTTTATTGGTTGCAGATCCAGCCCAAGATGCTGCTGATAAGACTGAAGAGGCATTGAGAACAAGATACAAGACCACAGGTAGCTTTGTTCAGATCATTCCATGGGTGGATGATGATAAGATGCACATCATGGACATCTTTACAAAGCTCATTTTACAAAATGATGATAATGATGTGGAAAAGCTTAAATCATATGAGGATATATTCATCACTGAAACAGAAGAGGTCAATCTAATAAAACGAATCATTTTAAATGGAACAGCTGGTATTGGGAAATCGACTCTAATTAACAAAATGGCTTATGATTGGGCCATCAGATCCAGCAGTGTACTAAGAAAGTACAAACTTGTTTTTGTCTTGAAAATGCATGCATTAGAACAAACTTCGGAGCTTATTGATGCAATTTCCAATCAGCTCTTAGATGATGACATACCTATAAATAAATCTGATTTGAAATCATACATTACCACCAACCCTGACAAAGTGTTGATTTTGATGGATGGTTTTGATGAATTTATGACACCTAAGGATGAACTCAGTAAGACCTCATTCGGTTCTATCCTTAAAATGCTTAATCGAAAGATAGGTAGAGAATGTTGTGTTGTTGTAACAACCCGCCCCTCTCACTTTGACACATTAGTGACTAAATCACTGGTAGAAAAACCTGTTACACATGTGAAGGTTCTGGGGTTCAATGAAGAAGACATTAAGCAGTATGTGTACAGCTTTTATTCCACAGAACACAATAAGGCTGAGGAGCTTATACAGAAAATTAAATCCTCAGATGGCTTGTCTGAATTGGCAAAGAGCCCCATGCTCTTGCTTTTAATATGTTTATTATGGAAAGAGCAATCGACAATCCCGGCCACCAGGTTTCGCATATACAATGAGGCAATTAAGTACATTTTCAATAGAAAAGCTCATCGGACACCAGAGGAAATATCAACCGTTTTGAAAGAAATTGGAAAGATTGCTTTAAACGGTTTGCTTTCCCCACAAAAAAAGGTGCTTACATTTAAAGAATGTGCATTTCATATATGTAGGAATGCGCTTGATACAGCCATTACAGCAGGAATTCTCACTAGCCAGAGGGTCATAAAGGGACTAGACACTGATCACAGCATTCATTTCATCCACACGACTTTCCAAGAGTTCTGTGCAGCTATG
This sequence comes from Zoroaster sp. YZ-2022, assembly GCA_029582265.1. NCBI lineage: Eukaryota > Metazoa > Echinodermata > Asteroidea > Forcipulatida > Zoroasteridae > Zoroaster > Zoroaster sp. YZ-2022. Next base: position 46,507,579 of record CM055820.1, read on the forward strand.
TATTTCCAAAGCTTATTAGGCACTGATGAATTTCAAACAAGTCTGGATTTGATTGAACATAGCATCAAGAAAAATCTTTTTGATTTTGGGTATCTTCTACAATTTTGTTGTGGGGACAATGAGGCATGTACAAATAACATTTTAAAGATTGTGCAGAGGTACATATACTTGAATTTTACAGACAATAGATGGGTGGCCCTTAACTGTTATTTTGAAAGTCAGTCAGAGAATATCCCTTCAGAGAAATTAATCAACAAAATCATATGTGATAATATACTCATTGATCGTTACAGCAGTGATTGCCTTACCTCATTTATATACTTTCTGAAGAATGTAAGTGATGACGCAAAGTGCAGAGGAAATCCTTATCTTCTCCATGTAAGGGAAATGAATATATATCTATCTAACCTGCAGAGGTTTACTCAAGATTTAGCATGTATTGTAAGTAGAATGACACATATTTCTACTTTGAATCTGGCATACTGCTCACTAACTGCTCACAATATGAAAATGATTGCATCATCATTGGGGAATGCAAGATGTCTTACTGAACTAGGCCTTTCTGGCAATACAGCCTTGGGTAGTTCAGTAAAGTTGTGGGCACCCGATTTACAATGCCTGAAACATCTTCAGAAGTTGGACTTGAGCAAGTGCTCAATGACAGGAGAAGATGTGAAGCTGTCACTGAATAAAATGACCAATTTGGTGGTTTTGCTGCTTTCTGGAAATAAACACTTGGGTGGCTCTGCGATGTTATGGGCTCCTCATTTACAGGAAATGAAACATCTTCAGATGCTGGACTTGAGTGGATGCTCAATGACAGGTCAAGATGCCAAGGATATTACTGAGGCATTGAGTGATATACCCCGTTTCACTCAACTGAATCTATCTAAAAATGATGCATTGCGTGACTCTGCAAAATTATGGTCTCCCTGGCTGAAACAATTCAAACACCTTCAGAAGTTGGACTTGAGTCATTGCTCATTCACAGGTGAAGATGTGAAACACATTGCTGAGTCACAAAGTAAAATAACCAATCTGTTGGAGCTGAACCTTGTGGGTAGCAAACTGGGTGGATCGGCAGAACTGTGGTCACCTTCTTTACAATGCATGAAACAACTTCAGATTATAGAATTGGCAGGTTGTAATACACAAGATTTAAAATATCTTATAAAATCAATAAGTTGCATGGGAAATCTTAAAGAGTGTATTACAAACTTGCATTATATATGGGCCTATGGCAAGCTGGACCTGGAGAACATAATGTTTTCTGGTGAAGATCTGGCAGATATTTTAGAGGCAATGAGTAACAGGAGTGACTTGGTTGAATTACGTCTGTCAAATAATGATGATGGAATGAGTGGTTCAGAAGTAGCAATATGGGCTCCTCATTTAAAGCAGTTGAAGTACCTTCACCGATTGATATTAAGAGGCTTACTGCAAAGCACAGACATTGAACACATAGCTGGGTCACTGAGTAAGACGCCCACTCTCACAGAATTGAATTTGTCTGGAAATAAAGCCTTGGGTGGTTCAGCAATATCATGGTCTCCTCATTTGAAGCAATTGAAACACCTTCTGGGGTTGGACTTGAGTAACTGCTCCTTGAAGGGTGCTGATGTGAATCACATTGTGAGTAATATAACCATGACATTGGTTAAAATGAAGCTGTCAGGTAATGATCAACTGGGTGGCTCTGCAAAAATGTGGTACCAACAACTAAGGTCTATGACACACCTTCAGGAGCTTAACCTGAAAGACTGTAATATTCAAGTGGACGATGTGAAATATCTAGCATCTTCAATTGATTCCATGGTCAAACTTGTCAAGTGTTGTACAGGAAAGCTAGATATTATGCAGACCGACATGTACACTGGCGTCATGCTTGAACTGAACAAGTGTCTATTAACTGGCAAAGACCTAGCAGATATTTTAGAAGCAATGCGTAACAGGAATGACTTGGTTGAATTGAAACTTTCAGATATCAAAGATGGAATGCATGGCTCCGAAACAGCAATATGGGCTCCTCATCTAAAGAATCTGAAGTACCTTGAGCGATTGGTTTTACATCACTGCTCAAAGCAAAGCACATTCAAACACATTGTTGTGTCATTGAGTGCCATGCCCACTCTGGTTGAACTGGATCTTTCAGGAAATGATGACCTGGGTGGCTCAGCAAGATCATGGTGCAGGCATTTTCAGCACATGAAACGCCTTCGGACACTGAATTTGAGCTCGTGCAAATTGACATGTGAAGATGTGAATCACATTACTGTATTACTGAGTGAAATGACTAATTTGGTGCGTTTGGACCTTTCACGCAATAACACTTTGAGTGGCTGTACAAAATTATGGGCCCCTCACTTACAACGGCTGAAACATCTCAAAGCACTGACATTGGATGAATGTAATTTCACCAATGAAGATTTCACATATGTTTCTAAATCCATCAGTTGTATGGGAAATCTTGACAGCTGTTCGGTCTGTAATAATAACTGTCCATTCATGGCCCATTATCCTTTTAAGGACGAAAGCTTCAAGAGGCTTTGTCTTTGGCAAACCAGTTCTGGCATGCAACTGGACATGCAACAGTGTTTTTTAACTGGCAAAGACCTAACAGATATTTTGAAGGCAATGAGTAATAGGAGTGACTTAGTTGAATTGGATCTCAGTAAGAATGTTGGTCTTGGTGGCAAAGCAGCTTCTTGGTCCCCATCTGTAAAAAATCTGAAACACCTTCAGAAGTTGAACTTGAGTTGCTGCTCACTGACAGGTCAAGAAGTGCAACAATTGTTTTCACTTAGTAATATTACCTCCCTTGTTGAATTAGATCTGTCTTACAATGAGGACATGGGTGGCTTTGGTGAATTATGGGCTCCTTATCTCCTACAAATGAAACAACTTCAGAAACTGGTCTTACAAGAGTGCTCACTGAAAGGTGAGGATGTGGCAAACATGGCCGATTCATTAAGTGACATGCCCACGCTGGTTGAGTTGGATTTAAGACAAAATGAATTATTGGGCAGCTCATTGCTATTGTGGTCATCTCAGCAAATAAGGCACATTCAAAAGCTGAATTTGAGAAACTGCTATTTGATTGGTGAGGATGTGAAGCACATTGCCACATCACTGCCCAACTTAGTGGAATCGGATCTTTCAAACAATCTATCCCTGAGTGTCTCAGGTGCCATGTGGTCTGATTTGCAGAATATGAAACATCTCAAGAAGCTAGATTTGAATGGTTGCTCATTGATTGGTGGCGATATGGAGTATATTGCCATGTCTGTAAGTGTCATGCGAGAGTTGAGAGATCTGGATCTGTCTAATAATACGGATCTCAGTGGATTAAATGAATCGTGGTCTCACCTGAAGAAAATGATATACCTTCATAAACTTCACCTGCGGAATTGCTCATTGAATTGTGACGATGTGAAACACATAGCTGTATCCCTCAGTGACATGCCAGAGTTGATGGAACTGGATCTGTCTGATAATGAGAATCTCAGTGGATTAGAAGAATCGTGGTCTCACCTGAAGAAAATGATATACCTTAATAAACTACACTTGCAGAATTGCTCATTGAAAGGTGACGATGTGAAACACATAGCTGTATCCCTCAGTGACATGCCAGAGTTGATGGAACTGGATCTGTCTGATAATGGGTATCTCAGTGGATTAGAAGAATCGTGGTCTCAACTGAAGAAAATGATATACCTTCATAAACTTCACCTGCGGAATTGCTCATTGAATTGTGACGATGTGATGCATATTGCTGTTACCCTTGGTGTCACACCAAACTTAGAAGAATTGGATCTTTCTGAGAATCACTGTCTGAGTCAATCACATGCATCATGGTCTCATTTGCAGGAAATGAAACAACTTCAGAAGTTGACCTTGAGACAGTGCTCTTTTAAAGGTGAAGATGTGAAGTGTATTTTTGCATCACTGAATGACATGCCACAGTTAACAGAATTGGATCTTGCGGAGAATTACCGTCTGTGTCATTCCACTGCATCATGGGTTCCCCATTTAGAGCAATTAAAATACCTTAAGAAGCTATGCATGAAAGATTGTCAATTAACTAGTCATACGATGGACATTGCTTCATTAAGAAGTAACATGGTCATTTTGGTTGAACTGTAATTCTGCAAACTGTAATTTAATCATCTGAAACATTTAAATGAGGAATTGTAATTGACCCATTACCATCTGTAACTTGGCCATACCTACTAAGACAACTTCACACAACATTATTATTACATAATTATACGCCAGGCACCTGCAGAAGAAAACACACAAAAACCTGTCTTAGATTTCCAAGACAATCTATTAAACATAAATATATGCCTGCTTATGAAATATTATTTTGGATTTGACATAGGGTTTTGGCATTTGCACCTGTACTATTCTACATCAAATGGGATTCTGAACCCTAACTCCCTAAGCATTTTTACTAGAAACCTTCCTCAACCTATCAAATCAATGTTGCATGCTCGTAGAACCACCGTCCTCACTCAATCAAAATCCAACACTGTTACTGCACACATACAGTACTCATCCAGCCATATTCCAACACTTTACACATACCATATTAGAAGTACATAGTACTTACTCATTCAACCCATCAAACTCCAACAATCCCTGGTGTTGGAGTTTGGCTGGATGGGGATCGTAAGGGTTAAATACACTTGTCATTCAGATAATATATTGATCCTAAATCGATGCAGATCCTGGAGACAAGGAGATCGAATGCACAACCTTTCCAACATTTTATTAAGGCATGATGAAATATGACACAAGAACAAAACAATGAGAAAAAATAATATGTGGCTATAATCACACAGAATCTCTGATTTCACCTAATGTAATTTACAAAACCACAGGAGCAAATGATTGTCTTGCTCAAAAGATACAATATTTTGTTTGAATCAATCAGCATTGAACTTCATGGGAGCCACCACTGAAAACTCAAAGTAATATGGGGGTGTGGAAGCCATTTGCAGTCAGGAAAAAACTCTTACTCTTTAATAAGTACGTTAAGCTATTTGTAAACATTATGAATTGATATTGGGAAGGCAGTAGTGATAGGCTGGGATTCTGCCAGAAGCATATATTTGGTTTTCATATAAAATGACTTAATTTAATCATTGAAGTGATGGATCGAGCTCCATGTACAACAACAGAGATGTGTTATATTTGAACACTCACTTCTGGACATCAAATCACAATGGTCTATGACAATGATGTGAATTAATGTACATATAAAATATTGATGAGTGCCTTTATTTTGTGTAATGGGAACAATATCATCTGGACTGTTGTATTTCAAGAGGCAAAGCCTAATTGAGTTTTCAGTTTTATAGCTGTTGTATTTGTAACCTAATGCATATTATGGTAATTACATATTCATGTTGCACATACGCTTTAGTTTACTGTAAGTTAAAAATAAAATACCCTCTCTTATGATCTCTTGACATAAATTGTATGAGCTGATCTATTAATAATAAAACAACAAGTTGTTGCACAATTACCTTGTAAACAGTCAATCCATCTAGGACATAACAGTATATCACGTTATTTATTTTTAATGAAACTGATGAAACTTTTTAAGACAAGGAAGGTTAAGTTATCACTGACTAAATTTCAAGGTCACATAATTAATTGATATCACTCTGAAAACTTAAACAAACATACAGGAAACTCTTGGATTATTTTTAATTACATTATATAATTTAATTGTAAATATAAATCATAAAGTATACGTATGCACAATTTAAAAATAATGTAAATGGCATTTAACATTTTGAAAGATTTAGTTTTCCAAAGAATTTTGACCAATAAGTAGATTACAACAATTATTTATTTAACCTCATCATGTTAAAGAGGAAGGCAAATATGCAACATTGATATTTGGACACGCACGTTCTTCATTTTTAAACTATCTTGTGAGATTTTCATCACAACAGGTGCTCACGTACTGTTTTTGTTTATGTTTTATTTATAGCTAATATGGTTTTGTAAATTCAACATAACAATTCCATTTTTCTCATAGATGTAAGCACTTCAGAAAGAATAATTTCCCAAGATGATTGACACTTTAAGAAAAAATAAATGATAAATTTGATAACTGGTGATTACTAGTGACGTAGTGTACCTTCCCTTTAAGTAATGAATTCTATCACCTTAAACAGTATCAAGTAAAATATCATATTTTTAATATGTTACAATTATTGTGTTAAATTTAAAAAGAGAATGTGCATGGCCAACAAATAAAAAAATTATTTTTCTCATTGTACATGTAGGCCCCAATATCTAATGAATTTAATTTTAGCTTCATGTACCACACAGCAAATATGAGACAAAGACCAAAAAAAGATTAATATTTTCTGGCATTGATTTTTTAAATAAAATCCTTCTGTTCCATTGCATACAAAGTTCCTATTCCAGTGTATAAATGTTACAAAAAATTATGAAAATAAAAGTGTAGTTGAATTGGACTGAATTGAATTGAATTGAATTGAACTGAGTTATTTATAATTGGTAGCAAATAATTACTGATGATTTATGATCTAATATTTGGTGTTGTTGAGGAAATGGCTGGCCCAAAACCGGACCAATCAACTGTTTAGCTAGTGTGTCACAATATACACTTGCATTAATAATTTTTCCATACACTTACCTGTACTAGTCCATCCTGAGAGTAAGCCAATTATTACTTGAAGCATCTGCACAAGTATCCATCATGGAAGAAATGCTGTATGGACACGTTCTCCAATCTAAGAAGACCTCTGGCAAATTATCATCACAAGCAAGTTTTCTGTATCAATCTATTGCTAAAGTGGTACAAAGTACTGAAATCAAACAATAAAGTGGGCACAGAGTAAAAGAATCAGCATAATACAAATTATAATGTATGAATGATAATCACCTGACAGCAACGTAGCTGTGATGACTTCTGTCATTAAAGTTAAATCAAGTGCAGTGGCTATTTTGAATACGTTCTTCTACACATATTGACAAATAAATATTTTAGTCAAACACATGCTTAGATATTTGTACACAAGTGGCATTCCTCATTCTTTCCCAGAAATTTTGGGCAAAATTTGTTGACAGGCTTTCATCTAACATGCACTCAGACATGCAACTTTGTAATTGCAAAAAACGAGGACACAAAACTTTGTAGTGTTTTTCAGTTTTCTATAGCACTATTATTAAAGAAAAAAGAAGAAATCAGCTGATCAGCTGAAATTGAAAAGTTGAATGCCTGTTAAAATGAGTAACGACTAACGTTAACAGTTATTATTAGGCCAATGGGATGGCATAACGTTAGTGTTTGACTTTGAGATATGACGGAGTCATTTTCGCCATTTTCCATCGTCTGCACAAAATTAATAACCTTCGGTAGGCCCCACACTAGATCCCTCCCTATCCCTAACATTACGCCATAACACATTTAATTTATTATAAATATAGTCTAAAATAGAATATATTCTGACTTAATTTTATCAAAAAATTGAAAGTTAAGGCCCCTCTAGGCCCTACCTGTCTTGCCTGTCAAAATCGCTAATCCACACAGTTGTCGTCTGCTAGCTATAGCTGGCGAACTGGCCCTGTGACTTATCAACAATTGATGGCGCTATACGTAATTATCCTTACAACAATTAAGCACCTTTGCGCGCGCGCGGCCAGGCCGGCCGGCTGGACACAACTTCACAAGGTTGCAATATCAATATTTTGCGAATTTCACATTTTTATATGGGAAGGCCGGGGCTGCTAATATAATTGTAGAGTGAATTATAATCGAGAGAAGTATGGTTTCACAGTGAATGTACGTACCAAAATTAAGCTTTTGAAAACTGTTTTATGAAATATCTCATTTCAAAGTATTTTTTTCTTCCTTTTTAAAAGGAAATTATCATTGTTCCAAAAAAAAATCTGGAAATTACAGGTAAAAAAACACGCGCGATACACAAGGGTGTGGTGAAGGCATTTTCTTTGGGGGTGATCAGTGTGGAAGCCAATTTGCCAATTTCCAGATTTTTTGTGGGTACACAAATGCACTTTGTTTCCCATCAAAAATGGACAATCTCTGAAGTAGTTCGACGGGGGGAAGGGGGGAGGGGGCTGCCACCTGAAACCACAGCTCTTTCCGTGAGTAAAATACAATGTATTACAAAGTAAAATAAAAACAACTGATCACAAACAACTTGGCAAATATTCAATGCTTAGAAACACGAGACATTTGCAATCGGCAAACACATAGCTCTAGGTTTATAGGTTTGCCGACTGCAAATTTATTCTGGACTAACCCTTGTTCTAGTACATTTAACTGAGGTTCTAAATGCCGACTGAGAAAAATTATTGGGGTGTCAAACCTCCGCCCCCCCCCCCCCCTCGCTACGGCTCTGCATTAGATGCATAATTTTACATTCTAAGATAAACGATGTTACTTTCAAGAAAAGGGTCAATTCAAAAACACAATAATTGATAGAAAATATAGTCACTTCATTGAAATGATTCATCTTGTTTATCCTAAAGAAAGTTTATTTAATCTGGGGGAGAAAGGATTAGGACAAGTGCACCGCCCCAACGCTCCCACACGTGTCTCATTTGCAAACCCCGACACACCGCATCCCGATTATTTGCAATAATTTATTAACGCGCACCCGTCGCGCCACGCACGTCATGCGCCAGCATGCTGGACCAAGCGTACGTCGTAAAGTTTATTAATTTGTTAACGCGAGCGTCACTCAAAGTGATCGTCACAGTCGAAACAATCTCAGCGTGCGTTAATATTCCATTCCGGCTAACGCTCTTTGTGCCAATTCAACAAGACACAATGATCATATCCTTGCTCGTTGTTTGTAGACAGTTTCATGGTGTTAACTTTTATATTTGTTGCATGGAATTTGTCCGAAGAAATAAAGCTAAATTGTCAATAATGGTAAGTAAGATAATACGCGATTATAAAGCGTTTTAAATTTTGATTCAATTTTTGCCCTACACCGACGTGTATTGTTTTCAATTGGAACTTGGTTTGCTATTGTTTAAACCGATATGGGGACCATGCAGTAACGTATGCGTCATCAAGCCTGGACGTAGGCATTGAGGGGAGGGATAATTAAGCGTTGCCTTATTAATAAATTATAAGGATAAAAATAAACATTACGGGCCTGGCAGTTCTAATAATGACGTAGGGAGAACTTAATTTGATTGTAATTTACCCTTTTCTTGACGGACTTTGTTATTCCTCTTATCTTTAAAAATACATACATTGAGAACAAAGCTTGTATTTAATTGGTCAGTATTGTCATTTCTTCAATAGATGTTTCTGAATTGTCATGGTTACTTTACAGATCTAATGTTACTGTGAAAAGCTGTGGCAGAGTCTATATTTGCCAAAACTAAATGAGTCCGACGAAACACTTGTTTCACTGTATCTGAGATTCCAACCAGCTCCTAAAGAAGGTCACATTAAGTCTTATCGAAGCGGCAAAAGAATAATTCAAGCATCACCACAACCAACACATCAAGACAACGAATTATGGAGTCTAGAATGTCTGGAAATAATCCGCAAGATCAGTCTCTTGTCACACTATCCGTCCAGATATCAGACGGCGGTGTGTTTTCAATTTCAGAGGCTGAAAAACCAAATGTATCACAGGCACCCAACACCGGTCACGTGATGGAAACATTTCTACCTCATTATGGAAGAAGCAGTTACAAGCCCTATCAAAAGGTAGCCATCCAAACTGGTAAACGAACATCTTCTCGCCGTAAGCCTAAAAGTGTTCCAAAGAAGGTGTCATGCTTAGGTCCTAAGCATGTTTACCGTACAATCCATTTTACTTTGGGTGCTAATAGAGTACTAAAGGAAAGTTATTTTGTTGACGGATCGACCCAGGTGGAGCTCAGAGCTTTGGGGTTGGACCACCAGGTGCTACCGGTCTACGGTTGCATTGATGGCAGGGGAGAACTACATCTGTCAATGGGGAACTACAACCAGAACGCACTGGGGAGAATGGCAAGCATTGTAGCATCAATGGGACTAGATGAAAAGCCAGGAGCAGCCAATCAGCAGCCGAAAAGGGTTGTTTTGATGGCTGGTAAGACATGGCCGACTTTTCCAGTAGCCGTGACCATTCTTGATACCGAGGCTCCAGCTCAACCTGCTGTTCCGGGGATGGGCATGCCACCTGCAGATGCTTCTATAACGCCAAGCGTTGCACAACAAGAAATGTACAGATTGCCTCAAAACCAAAACCCATGTAGCAGTTACAGACCCGCTACGCAGATGATCCCAGTCGAGCCTCAGCCAATTGTCAGGCAGGAGACTTCTATAGCAGGTGTCCTGGTTGCCACGGGATCATGTGGAATTGGACCTCAGTATCGAGGAATTGCATCTGGATCCAGCTACAGATGCAGTCCCTTGACAACCAAGACTGCCGTATTGGTTGCAGAAAATGAGAACAACTGTTCATCTAATGACGCAGCACCAGTGGAGGGCTGCCCAGCGAGCCCCAAACTGCAAAGAGCAAATCGAAATGACACCCGTTATGGGTCAACAGAATCGGTTTGCAGTATTGACTTACCAGAGGGGAGGCTTTACATTGCAGAGCAGACAGACACACCACTATACTCAGCACCACACCAACAGACTGATTTGGTTTCAGAGCAAAATCGTATGGAAAAGGCACGCATAGCAAAGGAACCGATGGCGATCCAAATGGAACACGCCACCACCAACCAACACAGCTCGTCCAACATGCAATACCAGCCCACGACAGTTTCTGACAAAACCAGAGAAAATCACAAGAAAAAAACAAATTCCCAAGAAGATGCAACTCAAGAGGAGCCTCCAATGGTCAGTACAATGGCAATGCAAAGCAGCAACTTTCCCTCTGACAAGTTACCAACAGTTCTCGAGGCAACGGCAATAATCGGAGGAGGAGACTCATCCAAGGATGCAGATTTGAGTGATGGACCAGAGACAGACAGTGTAGATGAGTTTTTGAAATATCTACAGGACCTGAACACAGTAATGGAAACAGTTATGGCAGGCCGTCCAACAGTTGCCGACAGGCCTACAAGCGAGGAAAAAGAAATTTATAACTGAAGTGAAGTCGAATGAGAAGTCTTGGAAAAAGTGGTCGAGTTGAATGAAACATTTTGTTGTTGAAATTTGTTTGGTTGGTATTTCATATTTTGCTTTTAAGTAAAGTTGGTTTTGCATTTGGATGAAGACATTTACAAAGTGGTAAATTTTGTGATGTTTTCATATAGGCACTATTCATAAGAGTGATGCTTTTTAAATTTTAAAATTTTAAATTGGCTTCAAAAATGTATTAAAAAAATATATCGCCCGTGTTTTCGCTATTTTACCGACAATTTCCAGCAGTTTTTTTATCAGTAAGAAAACTAGTTTATTTGGGGAAAGGGAAACCAGTGCTTCAATTACCTTAATTAAACGACACATTTCTCAAAATAACCACATATTTTTTACAGTAAATAATTATGTCTAAAAATGCTGTTTAACAATATTTAAACTGAGCTTTCACCAACTATTTATTTAAATATGCCACTTTAAAGTTGTTGTTTTCATTCTAAATGGATATTATCAGAAATCAGAAATTACCGGTAACATAACAGGAAAACACGGGCGATTGCATAGGCCTAGTTATTATAGAGATTAGAGAAAAGTTATTCACTTATTAAAATTTATTAAAATACAAAATATAAACAAAACATAACATAAAAAAATACAAAATACAAATTACAAATTCGTTTGAAAAGTTTCAAGTGCACTTAAAAATATTATTTCCAAATTAAATACAACACAAATTACAGCTCAAAATTGTATGATTGATAACTCAAAGTAGAGTCCGACTGAGCCTCCAACTTAATTTTGTTTTCAACCCCCCCCCTCCCCCCCCCCCCCCTTCCCCAACCCCCGTTTAACATTTCTGGCCACGCCTGTGTTTGGCAAACTGTGTTAAATGTGAATAACCTATACAAACAATTACATCTTGAAGTGTACAGATTTGAAACATATCAAATCTGATTCGGCGTGCCATTTTTTATTAATGTAATTCATCGACATATATGGCCTGTCAAATTATAGTAAAAGACAAATTAAAGGAGAAGAAAATGTCCTCGTACGAATTTTGTTAACAATTTTTTGGAAATTTTAGCAATTTGCACGGCTCCGTTTCCATTATAGACGGTGGCCATTTTGTCGTCTGCTAAATCCAAGTGGCGGCAAGGTTCGTACTTCTACTAGTACTGCGTGCCAGATGGAAGATGATACGTTACAAACTTGGAAAAACTGTCATTTCTAAAATAGTTACGCTTACTTCTTAAAATGAAGACATATTCAATGCATATTAATTTACACCCACCTGAAACCTGCATGGAGGAAGGAAGAGAGGGTCACTGCGTCAATGGAAAACGGGCGACTTAAGTTGTCATTTGAGAGGTCCGGAAGCAGATCCGTATCGTCAGTTCGGATCTCACGCACATGTCTAGTATAAACCAGTTGCATGGCAACCAAACTTAAATTTTTGCTCAGCCATTTGTATTACTTGTAATTTAGACATTATTAATGAAATCATTGGGCTACCGAAATATTGTTTTCTTCTTATTTCCCCCAAATTTAATGACACGTCCCCGTTTTTCTGGCGCATAAAAATAAGTGTATTCCTACACCATCGAACGGGGTGAATACAGCATTTCCCATCCACTAGGTTCAAAAACTGTGTTTGTAAATATGTTTATGATACACGATCCGACGGCACTACACAAACGCTACAATCACGAATCGCTACCACACACACGAACCGCTCTCAAACAGTCTTGGGTACTTAGTAGAACCCCCCCTCCAAAAAAAACAAACAAAAAAACAAAAACAAAAACGGGGGAACCACTACGCATGCGTCAATTTGAAATGCAAGTGCAGCCCACATTTTTTGGGCGCACGCGCATACAACAACGGACTGCCGTGGAGTTGTTGATCAGTGAACATAAAGTATAGATGCATTTATAGATAATTTACCAACTGTGGCTTTAAGTAAGATTTTCGAGTCACAAAACTGAATACATAAGAGAAAGTGGAAAATCCATCTTTAAAAACTGTTTATTACATTTATTCCACCTCTCTAACATACATTCCTTTATGTAGTACATCAAGAATGTTAACATTTACATGTAATATGTTACAAAGTTATCTTTTTTCTGGTTGGCTGAAGAGGAAGGGATATATTAAAGGTAAAAAACAAAGACAGAATGTATAAAGTAGAGAATTTCCAATGCAATCAACAATCTCTCATGTTACTTTAGCAGTTTGTTAGTTGTTACAGCCCTAAGTTATACAATAAATTTGTTTTCCTGTGGGTTAGGTTTTACGATATAGAACATGCTTATTGCATCGTATTGTCACTGATTTAAACGGTCAATTACAAATTGTGCTATATTTCACTACCAACAAGTCAGATGTTTACTAAGGTGATCGTAATATTTTTGAAAAATCATCTATGAAATGGTAATAGACTAATAGGGGCCATGCCCATGGGTGATAAATGGTCGAGCTATTAAGGATCATCCTGTGGAGATGACCTCAGAGGTCTATATCCTGCAGTAAAGGCAAAATGTCAGAATATATTCAACTCATTTTGTTGTTATGCTCAAGTAACAAACAGCCAACAAAAGTTTAATATTAAATCTGTGATTTGTATCACAACAAGAAAGACATGAACATTTTATTTTAAAATTCAAACCTCACTGAGATGCATTGTATTTGGTCATTCAGCAGTTTCACACAGGTAAAAATATAACAATTTAAGAAAACTTGAAAGTCTATTTTCCACTTTAGCAAATGTTTTGGTATCATCTGGAAATCACAGTAGTACACTAATGTGAAAGTCCAACCTAGGCTACTGTAATAAAAAAATACTTCAAATTCTACATCTCAATATTTAAGATAGAGCAACAAGTTCTTCAAAATGTTATTAAAACACCCAAAATTCATACATCATAAGTTTTTAAATCGTAGTGTCAGAGTAACAAGGTCGCATCCTCGTTGCAACAAAATCATTTCTTAGATACGACCTTGTAGCAAAGAGATTTTACTCAGTCCGAGCATGAAAGTTGTATCTTGTAGAAACGTAGAACCAGAAGTCTACTACCTACATGAAGTGTGCCAGCCTGCTGTAATCCATACCACGGCACTGTATTCCAAATGCATGCACGCACAACGAACATGGTTATGAATATTGCTATCCTGCCCGGCCTGCCGTAAGGCATCATGGGATTGGGCGTTTTGACAAGTGAAGCTAGTTCCTAGAACTAGATGCAATTGAACCATCAGCCGTGGAACAATACATCATGAATGGCCCAAATCCATTGTTCTTGGAGTACTATGCCGTGGACTAGGTTAGTACACGAGTGGCACACTTCATGTAGATAATAACTTCTGGTAAGGCATCAAGTAAGGTTTAAGATTATAAATCAGTAATTTTTTAAATGAATGCCAAATGTGTACACTTCTTTTAACCAGCAATGCACATGATGCAGCTGCTTGCCTGAAGAGCGCCCTCAATAGCTTAACAGCCTCATTTTTTCACTTTTTCACTTGCCCTCATGAGCATTTGACTCTTTTTCTGCGACTTTGGCCGTCCACATCTCTAGGGCATGCAAATACTCAATATTAAGTTCAGCTGCTATCCCATTAAATGCTTCCCTTTCCTCGTTATCCATCTCATCCCAAACAAAGCCAGCGCGGTCAAGGTACTTCTCTTCCAATTCCTTCCCTTCCATCTGTACCTGTAAGTCGGCCATGAAGAGGGCAAACCCATTGGGGGGCTGCGTGGGTTTAGTGGGGACATCACCTTGGGCCATTGGAATCTATATGAAGCAAAGAAACACAGACACATGATTTTGATTTAGCGTCCCCAGCAGAGAGAAAGATTTAGGATTAAAACAAATTAATAAAGAATTGGCTGTTGCAATCTGATTTAATACCAACAAAAAGGCCCTGTACAATAAATGCAAAAATAATAGTTAGCGGTCTTATGTTTCAACTCCAAGTGATCTGCTAGGGTCAAAATGGAAGGCCACTCACAACTATTTTTTCATATAAAATTCAAAAAATAACTGACAGTTCAAAAACTGACTGCGAAAAAATCCTCAATAAATTAAAAAACACAAATATTTGAATGTTCTTGGTCAAAGTAAGTAAACACTTTTGGTAAAATGTCTGTAAATTTATCAATATACTTTAGAATCAAGAGATAATATGTATAAAAACTAATCTGTGAGAGTTTTAGCTTATTTTTTTTTCTTCTTTCGTTAATGAGAAAATAGTAAAAATGCATTCAGATCATTCATATTTATTCCAATATTCATTGTATGACAGAAATTCATTTTGGAAATTATATCACTTAGGAGCTTTCCGTTGTTTTTTTTCTTAAGAACAGTGAAGTAATGTGTAATAGGTGCAGAGATCAGCCACGTTTATAAATTAAGATAGGTTAGTTATGAATGAGGGTATGAAACATATTCAGTGGAATGTCCCTATTATAATGAAGATTATGAGATCCACACAAAATATTCACAGTCATAGTGGTCATTCATTATACTAAAGCCAAGCTTATTTACAATATAGACTAATTTGCTGACAATTTCACTGGGTGTCACCACAACTGCACTGGTACCAATATTCTGCATCAAGCATTCATTTTCAGTCCAGTGCTTCTTCTTTTTAAAGAAACGCTAGCCTACAAGAAAGCTTGTAACAGGCATGGTGTGTGGTACTACTACAGTAATGGCAGAAAGTCATTATCGCTAGATTTGTCTCCATCAACATTTATAGTGCTCATACCTTAGGCATTTCAGTCTCTGATGCTTGTACCTTCTGTTCCTTGTGGTTTGTCAAATAAGCTAATTGCTGCTTTTTTGTGAGTTTCTTCGGGATCTTCACTGTTTCACCAAGCAACTCTGTCATCTTCACCTAAAGAATTATAATACAAATTGATAAATCAAAATGATATCATTTTCTAATATTAAGCTTCCACTGTATCAATATGTTAGTGCTTATTTCAATCGAGCCAAATTGACTATTAAAAGCTCTTACATACTAACCTTAAATTCCTCCTGATATTTTTCCTCATCTTGCCTGGCTTGTTCAATAAATGGTTTCTTCTCCTCCTTGCTAAGTCTCTGCCATTGCTTCTTAACTTCGGAAAACTGCAGAGAAAATACAAATGAATACAGTCAGTGATATCCCAATGATTCATATGAAATCATTTTTAGACACAACTGGAAATTCTTTATAAGTAAGAGTAATTGCGGTGACACCATGTGGAATCTCAATTGAGTAGTAATTAGTTCTGAAAAGAACTGGAGGTACAACTCGACGTTTCGATCAGTATGCTCTGATCGTCCTCAGGAGAATTCTTCCCCCTTCATTCTTCCCCCTTCATTCCATCCTCACATCTACGTCCTTTCTAATAGTTAATATCATACCCTTTCCTATGTTTTAAACATCTTGCCAGACTTGAGAATGAGGAGTATTTCTATCTGAACGAAAGCGATATTCTTCAGTCATGTTGGGAAGTTTTATTTTACAGTGAGAAACTCCTGGCAACTGTTAACTCTTGAATGTAAATTGAGCTAATAGCATACACTAGTACCAGTGATATGCTGGCCTGGTGGGCAATCACTGCTTTGCATACATAGCACCCTCATTAGGCCTCGCACAGAGCCAATAGACTTGTGGTCTAAGTCAATACACTACCTCCGGCTTTGGCTTTCCAAGTTCTGTTGCTTTCTGAATCTGTTCTGTCCGGTATAAGAAACACGCTGAATGTGGTTTTTTTACGTCTTTTATCGCAGATGGTCTTTCATCACGTAGGTCCTTTGCAAGCATCTTATTAATCATAATAAAAAAATCAAGCACAAACCTTAAAATTGTCATTAGCAATGAAAATATTTGGCGATTTATTTTTAGTTTTATTAAACATTGTCATGTTATCTTTTTTCCAAAATTGATGTTTTCATAGATATGTTGGGAAAAGGGAGCTAAAAGAGGGAGGGGAAAATAGGTTTTTGACTTTCATTCAACAATTTTGCAATCAGCCCAAATATTAAGTAAAATTTGAATTTTGTCTTGTAACCTGACTGAAGTGCATCTTTAACTTATAATTGCCCAGATTACACCACAGAAAGATGAAAGCACATCAGACGAAATCATTTCTCAGGATGATTGATACTTGTACCAACTTTACCCCAAGTCTGTAAATTACTAAAGCTGTACCTTCCCTTTAAGGGCTGATGAGGGGTCAAAAACCAAATCTCAAACTCTTGTACACCACCACCTAAAAAAAAAATCAAATGTTAAAAATACTTACCGGAAGATTGGCTTTTTCAAAATACGGTCTCCTCTCTTCCGCACTTAGGTTGTCCCACTTCTTTCTGACTTCAGAGAACTATGGGGAAGAATGTGTTCATTGCTGGTATATTAACCCTAACGATCCCCATCCAGCCAAACTCCAACACCAGGGATTGTTGGAGTTTGATGGGTTGAATACTGTGTACTTCTGATATGGCATGTGTAAAGTGTTGGAATATGGCTGGATGAGAACTGTATGTGTGCAGTAACAGTGTTGGATTTTGATTGAGTGAGGACTTTGAGTGGAGAGAGTGTGTGTATGCAACCTGCTGTAATAAACAACTGATAAAGGCAAATATTGTACTTAGGTATGCTTGGCATTGTGTCTAACATCATACAACTAGAACCTACCATTTATTCCATAGGGTGTTTTAGTTTTTGTATAGTTTTTGAAAACAATTGTTGGATTATGATGGGTTGAGTACTGTGTGACTCCAGTGTTCAAACTTTACTTTGGGCCATGTGTCCCCACTCAATCAAAATCCAACAGCTAAGGGCCTGTTGGAGTTTGACGGGTTGAGTACTGTTATGGCAATTGGACTGTTGGAGTTTGATGGGTTGAGCACTGTAAACCAGCAACAGTCAACCATGGTGTTGGGATTTGATAGGTTGAGGAAGGTTTCTAGTAAAAATGCTTAGGGAGTTAGGGTTAAAATGCCAATATGCTATTGGCAAAAGGTTACAATGTGACAACCTCATTCCCATGGTCTACTTTATTCTCACAACTAGACCCTGGTGGGAAAAATAATCTCTGTAACGTTGATTGGTTAGTACAATATAGTATGCAAACACAGATATAATTTAGAGGAAATTAATATTCATCACAACATGCCTATATAATATATTTTAACATTTTTATGATTCATATTATTAAATATCAAATAATGATGAAATGCAATATCTTCCTGCAATGCGTAGGATTTGAAAAGAACTGGAGGTTACAACTCGATGTTTCGATCAGTATGCTCTGATCGTCTTTAGGAGAATTCTGGACTCTGGGAGATGCTGCTGCTTAAGTAGACTGCAGGGGGATTCACCCGAAGACTGGATGCTAGAGGATTAGTGCATTGGAGCGTACAGGCAGGAAACTGGTGGGACTAGGATCCTGGGAGTGGGGGTAGAGGAGTGTGTGCTCACTGAGCTGAATCAACAAGCACAGGGAGCGGTAATAAGCACAGGGAGAGGAAGGGTGGATGACTTAGGATGTAGGAGATCCCTCAGTCTGGGGCGGGTCGTTGACTTTGGATATAGAAGATCCTTCTACAGTGTTGCGTTAATAAACTGAACAGGAAATCATGGCTAACTGTTGTTTTCTAATGAGGTTGTAACGTTGGTAGACAACATCTGGGGAGGTTGTGTACATTTTACAGTATTTTGATCACTATTAAAATAGATCAGAATGCATTGCAAATTATGTAGTAAACAGAATTTGTTTACCATTCAAGAGGAATATATATCTTAAATAACATTACCTTAGGCTTCTCCTGGTCTGACGCTTGTTGCATCTGATCCTTTCGATACAAGAAATAGGGTGATTTCGGCTTTGGCAAGGAAGCTGTTCCAACGGGTGCTCTTTCTTTCTTTATCTGAGTAATTGTTTTAATTTTTAAAAATTGTCAATTAGGCAAAAAAGTCTCTTGTTTCTGGTCAGAGGTCTGTTTAAAAATCTTTTTGGTAATCTTTTTTTTTGCCATGATACATGTATACGCGGTTATTGGAACCAGACCATATTTCCCATACACAAAGTATGGTGGCTTAGAGAGGCCAAACAAATCAGGCAAATGTTCATACCCCTATGTAGAAAGTCATTTAAATCACAGCACGGCAGAATTCCAATCAATCCAGCAATTTTGGCTGCTATTGGACATCGTTTCATAGCAAAAAAAAAGAAAACTAAAAATGCCGATGCATGGGTTCAAGACGACATGCCTGTCTTTACATTGAAACAAATTAAGGATAGCTGGATGGGTCAATACTTTTATGCCAACTTTGTATTGCAAAAAAAATACTAGGGTAGGTGGAGAGGTTATGCTGATAAACTAGGACCAAAGGTTCATGTACAGATAGTATATTAAATTGAAACACATACTAAGGTAGGTGAGTGGGCACTTTTTTACACCAACTTTTTCAGAACTAATTACTACTCAATTGAGACTTTCACATGGTGTCAACTTTATATTGCTAAATATACTAGGGTGGGTCATTTTATTTTCCTTAATTCTTTTACACCAAACGGATGCCATGGAATAGTTTTCTTTTCAAATTTTTTCTCCAAAAGTACACAAATAACTAAAAGCTAACTATAAACAAATAGTTGCAGCAAACACAAATGCATAGTCCACCAACCTTAAAGTTGTATTTATATTTATCTTTCTTAGCTTTTTCAACGAAAGGTTTCTTCTCTTCCTCACTAAGGCTCTTCCAATTCTTCTCTACATTATGTTCCGAAAACTGCAAAGAGAATGAGTAGGTTGTTTGTTAAATTTCTAGCCATAGGATAAGTGATGTAATATTGAAGCAGTTTTGCGGCAATTTGATGGCACAGTACAACAAATAAATAGTACACTTACAATGCATGCACATGTATGCATCCCGAAGGAAATATTGCTTACCTCAAATATTTGCTAAGCCGGTTCAGTGGGTTACCAGCCGAACATTCCATACAATATGTACACACATTGGCTGGTAGTCTTCTCAAAAATGCTTAGCGGAAATATTTGATTAGCCAGTTTTCCATACTAAATGTATGTAATGTGGCTGGTAGTTCTTTAGTGAAAACATTTTCTAAGCAAAATGTCTATTCATCTGTACAAAGTCAGAACACCAAAGTACACTACTCAAAAAAATTAAAGGAACATGATTATGTAACAGCCTTTGTCGGATGTTACCGCTTCAAGAGGTATCAAGGTTGTGTCAAACCTATTGCAGGTGTAGTCTATTGATACTCAAACAATACTGACCAGTCAAAAGTGAAATCATGCGTGTCTTCAAAGACTGAGGTACATGGGTGTCCAAATGTCCCTATAATGCGTTGATTTTGTGCACTAGTGTTATCACAAGCCTTTAGCAATTGCTGCAATACCATGATGTTTTTTCCAATTCTTGTGTTACCCTTTGGTCTTCTGGCCCTCTGTGGTGGTGTTCGCCGTCATTTAACAGAAGTTGAGGTTGCCAGAGCTGTCCAGCTTCTTGAAGAAGGCCACCCACAGCGTGAGGTAGCTAATCGTGTGGATGTGTCCCCAAGTGTCATCAACCGTCTGTGGAGACGCTACCAGGAAGATGGCCTGTATACCAGAAGACCAGGCCAGGGCCGCAGACGAATGACAACCCCTCGTCAAGACCGGTATCTGAGGATTCTTGCCCGACGGAACAGACAGAGCACTGCTAGATCCCTGTCAACGGACTTCCACAGAGGAACTGGTATACGCTTAACTAACCAAACTGTTAGAAATCGCCTTCATGAAGATGATATGCATGCTCGAAGACCCGCCACAGGCCCCATTTTGACCCCAAGGCACCGCAGAGCCCGGTTGGAGTTTGCCTGAGATCACCAAAATTGGCAGATGGACAATTGAGCCCCAGTGCTCTTCACAAATGAGAGCAGATTCTCAGTTTCAACTAATGACATGTGAGAGTGTGGAGACGCCCAGAAGAAAGATATGCGGACTGCAACATCGTTGAAATTGATCACTACGGTGGAGGATCCGTTATGGTCTGGGCGGGGATCTGTTTGGACGGTCGTACGGACCTTGTTGTGATAGCTGGTGGTGCTCTGACAGGTGTGAGGTATAGAGATGAGATACTGAGACCCGTAGTGGTGCCATTTGCTCGTGACATTGGGGAAAATTTTTATACTGGTACAAGATAATGCTCGTCCGCACATTGCACGTGTAGCCATGGACTTCCTCCAGGAAGAGGGAATCGACACAATGCGCTGGCCGGCACGTTCTCCTGACCTTACCCCAATAGAGCATGCATGGGACATGCTTGGCAGACGAGTTGCAGGTCGACAGCATGCTTCAGATACTGTACAAACACTGACAGCTGCCTTGATTGAAGAGTGGAATAACATTCCTCAGGACTCTCTACGGCAGCTGATTCAGAGTATGCCTCGTCGCTGTCAAGAATGCACACAAGCCCGTGGAGGCCATACCAGTTACTAGCCACTGACTGTTTGACTCTTAAACATCTTAAACTGAGTATAGACCCTCAGAGGCAAACCAGCAAGATCAGCACCATCTTTGGTATGTGGACACTCTCAGGTCCAGCTGTTAGAGGACATGCATAATTGCACCTCACTCAAATCAGTAATGTTTAAAAAACAATTGACTTTACTTGCAATGAGTTTGACACAACCCTGGCACCTCTTTAAGGGATAACGTTCAATAAAGATCATGATATCAACATGTTCCTTTAATATTTTTGAGTAGTGTATCATGAACAATACACTACCTTTTGATTTCTTTCTTGTATGGCTTTCAGTATTCGTTGCTTCCGGTAGAGCAAATAAGGCGTTAATGGCTTTCTTATGTCTTGCCTTGTACGTTTCCGCCCACTTTTTTGTTTCCGCAACTGATCAATAAAAAAATTTATAAAATTAAAATGTTCAAACCGACATTGCGAACATGAAGTGCAAAGCCAATACAGCTTATGTAGTGGGCGGTGTTTTTTCACACTACTTATGCATGTACATGTCAACACACGGACGGTCACGGACTGTTTTTTTATTTTTTGTTGTAAAATGCACATGGCATCTGTGTCCTGCATGTTTAGATGCTACATGTATAACAACTATGGAGCCAGATTGTAATCTTCCTTTAACCCTCCTATGACTGTAAGGGTAAAAATCAGTCAAAATGTTGATATACTTGCCAAGGTATATCTAGGGCACTTAAAAGACAAACACTGTCAAACCTTATGTGTAGTAAGTACATTTACAGGTCAAAATAAGTCAACCGTTTGACTGCAAAAAAGTTGCACACCTGCTTTTAGAAATCTGCAAATTTAAAATAATTGTTTCACAAAAAAATTAACTATTTAGTAAACTGTCATTCTGCTGTGGCTCAAATCATGTGGAAACTATACAGATAAAACAATTGACAAGGGAAAGCTTAAGCTCATATCGGTGCATCATAAATAGAATTTCTTTTTTTGATAATTCATTCAGAAATTTTTATCGGCAAACGCTTTGCTCTTAACCAGTTCGCGTCGGAGGCCGTGTATACACGCAATTTTTTTTTGCACCACGGATCGGAGAGCGTCTAAACATTCGTTCTACTCTCAGTCCTGCTAGTTGGTTGACAGACCTGCCAAAACCCTTTGTCTGTCAGTTTTTGAATGGTGAAGTAACTGTGAACATATTACTTTGTACAGTGGTGATACATTCCCACACGATTTTATAATTAATATAATTTGTTTAATGAAGAATATTATGAGTATGGAGTGTAACACGAACACAATGTTGCAAATTTGGTTGACCTCAAAATTCGTCATGCATGTTTAGCTTATGTGTCCTCAACACATAAGCTAAACATGTTCTCATACTTATAAAAATTTAGGGGGTGACGTTTCTTTTGCTGTTATGTATATTATTACTTCCATAATTCTAACCATGTATTTTTTCTCTTTTCCCAAAGTAAATGTAATTTTTCCTTTAATCTGAAAATCAATAGTTTTTAGTGGGTTAAGGTGTGTCGACAGCTTTGTATCTGATTTGATGATCTCGGTGAGTCTAAAAAGAAACACCTCAAAATATAGAGATAAAATTTAGTAAAAACTTGAAAACAAATTATTATTAAAATTAAGAACCTGGTGTGACATACTAACCTGTACTTCCCTCTGGTACCTCTTCTCATCTGCCTCAGCTTGTTCGTAGAATGAAATCTTCTCTTCTTCAGTTAATAGGTTAGCCCAATCCTCCCTTATGTCTTGTATCAGCTAGGAGAATAGGTGTGTTGTTAGTAAATGACATGGATGGGGGACGGGGTCGTTAATCAATTGTCTCTCACCCAAATTGGGGGGATGGAAATCATGAAAATTATTAAAGAGTTTTACATAAAACTTATTGGTTGTAAAGTTGATGGTATCAAACATCCCTTGAAATATATCTGTGCTATTGTTTAATCAAAATTATTGAAATAATTTCCAAAATTTCATGGTGAAAAAAGACGGAAATTTCACAGTGAAAAAAATTCAAACCGATCTGAATGCATTTTCACTATTTTGCTTGAATGAAATATTTGGATTCTTGTGGATGTATTTACCCAAATGTTAGCAATAGTTTATACTGGCGTTAAGATTAATTTTAAGCACACATGATGGAAAGGGATGCACACCTTAGGCATATATGTCATACAGCTTTTATGCATTAGTTCACTTATGCCTGTCATGTAAATACATAAGTGTGCCCTCATTGTGTGCCTTCAAACATGGCATTATGTGATATCAATGAATAGACCTTATGTATATGACGTCGCAAACGGAAGGTCGCCCTCTATCAGAGGCAAGAGAAGGTCATTCATTGGTTCATGTATGCGCGCTGTGTGTGTGTATACGCACAGTACGCATACGTGGAGTGCCATGGTCGAGCGGTTTAGTGCATCGGATTTGTGTTCTGATGGCTGAGTCGTCAGAATGTGGGTTTGAATCCCAACCGGGATACTTGTGTCCTTGAGCAAGACACTTTACCATAATTGCTTCTCTCTACCCAGGGGTAAATGGGTACCTGTGAGGGCAGATTTGGTTGTTATGTTTGATTCACCCATATGCGCTGAAATGGCAGCAATTGAGCTGTATCCTCCCCAGGGAGCTGAGATGGTTTCAGGAATGATTTATGAGCCTGATGAGCAGGGGTAATAGTGTAATGCGCCTTGAGCACCAGTTTGGTGGATACGCGCGCCATATAAGTCTACATTATTATTATGAACCAATGAGAGACCCTCTCTAGCCTCTGATAGAGGGCGATATTCAGTTTGTGACATCATATGCATAAGGGTAACCCTAACCAGCCCAAATCCTTCTATATCCTCTTTGCCAAAGTGAAGGATTCCGAAGGATTGGGGCTATTAGGACTTTTCAGTGCAGGAGGATCCAGAAGGATTTGGGCCATAGTGGGTTTCTGCTATGAGAGGATTTAGAAGGAATTGGGCTATCAGGCTGTATTTGACATAAGAGGAAAGAGAAGGATTAGGTATGCAGCTTGGCCAAAATGGGATTCAGAAGGATTTGGGCTGCTGGGGGAGGGGAATGTGATGTAGCCTAAACAATTTTTTGTCTGATTATTGGCAAGGTAAGTGTAGCAAGTTAAGTGGGTCTATTGCAAGGTCAAGGGGTCAGTGCTGGGGGTCCCTAGGCATTGTATGTTTATGTATTACTGATAAGAAACATTATATGCTTAGTGTGTACACCAATGGAATTTCTATGACCATTGTCCTGGTATGAAAAGGTCATATGTAGCACGGGCACTTCCATTTGTTTGAGGGTAATTTTATAACCATTCTGTCACAGGAGGATCTGGAAGGATTTGGGCAGTTGGCCATATTAAGAAAAACCAGGAGGATTTAGAAGGATTTGGGTACTTTGAGCTTTTGACTCTCTAATACTGAAGGATATAGGAGGATTTGGGCTATGTGTAAGCAAAAGGGCCTAGTCTGTTAGGGTTAAGTCTATAACCAAATCACAGTCACAGCATTATGATTGTGACAATAGAGTACTGATACTACCTGCAATGTGGGAATTTTCAGTTGTGACATAAGTCGTCTCTGTTGCTTGCAGTAAAAGTCATACGGTGACCGCGGATTTCTTATGGGTTTCATTGAGGGTGCTGTTGTTTTGACAGAGTCTTTCGTCTCTTTGTTTAAGCGTTTTGACGAGCGTTTCCCCTTCTTTAGCACTGAGGATGATGCTTCAGCTCTTTTCACTGTATATTTGTAAAACATTTTGGGTAAGTTATGTTAGGCATTTAAAACGAGCCCCTTCCTTTTGGAACTATATACCCCTGAATGTAAAGCTTCAATCCATTCAACCACTGGATATGTACAGGGCACCAATAACATAATTTGACTTATTGCTCTTTCACTGATCTTGTTTCAAATGTAAAGTCCTGATGACCCACATTTGCTCATCAGCACCAGACCGGTCAGCACCAAGCCGGTCAGCACCAGGCCGGTCAGCACCAGGCCGGTCAGCACCAGGCCGGTCAGCACCATACCGGTCAGCACCAGACCAGTCAGCACCAGACCGGTCAGCACCAGGCTCAGCACCAGGCCGGTCAGCACCAGGCCGCTCAACATCTAGCTGCTGTTTATCTTATTGGCATGAAACAACTTAGAAACATTTCCCAAGGTTACAAAGCCCCCCAAAACCTCCTGGATGTTTACATTTAGAGGATATAGAGACTCTCCACATCCCCACAAACAAGAAACTATACATGTTTGAACACAATACTTGCTACTTCTTTCTTTCCTTTGTAACCACTTCTTTCAAGAAAATCTTGAGGCAGAGGGAGATTAGTAAAAAATCCTGAAATCAGGAAAAATCCTGAGAAATCACAGCCCTGCCATGATGGCCACAGAAAGATGAAGGTGTAATACTTACCACTATGTTGGGGACTTGGAGTAGATTTGGAGAGTTTAGAGGGCTGAGATTTGGAGGGCTGAGATTTGGAGGGCTGAGATTTGGAGGACTTGGGTTTGTAGGTTGATTGGCTTGTCCACTTCTACAATAAATATCAACACATATTACTGTTGTCAAGAAAACAGTAGCTTCTTGAAGCTGCTTGGTGGTTCATCTACTGATCTGTTTTGACTGGTTTATCAACCCCTGCTATTTTGGCTAAGAACATTCCTGAATCCACCAATACCATGCAGTAACACTACCACCCAACTGTTTGACTTATTGGACCAACTCCTTGTTGGACAAGTCTCTGGTTTCTGGTCTCCGTCCACGTCACCTCAGACCCGCATGTTGGCATTTATATTTATTTTTTTATTTTTTATGAAACAATGTCCAATTGCATCCAAAATTTGATTGGAATTCTGCCATTCTGTGTTTTAAACAACTTTTTCACATAGGGGTTTGAGCGTATGCCTAACTTGTGAGGCCTCTTTTAGCTACCATACTTTGTTTTGAGAAATTTGGTCCCTGCGTAAACATCTATCACGTATTTCCTTTGTTGGAAAAAACAAAAACAAAACAAACAAACAAAAAAACACGTCACCACACCGATTTTGAAGCCGACCGATGACCAGAAACCAGAAGTTTTTTTGAGGGAGAATTATAGCCAATTTATCACAATAATAATTAGAAATCCAACATTAACCCTAACCCTCCAGGGTATTTTGGCTAGAAACCCTGCCAGACGCAACAGATTGCATCGTTTGTCAAAGTGACTTGGCTGCCCAGTGCAGCAAGATCCATCAGGTCACAAATCTCAAGGCCAAACTGCCTCAGAGTCTGTGGTCACCAAACGCAGCAGGATACAACTCTGGCATTGTTCAATGGGACCAGCTCTCAATAGCCTCAGACTTGGCTGCTTATGCACTGGTGTTGACAGCTGAATGCATCAAAGTGCACCAGACTTTTCCACCTGATGCACTGTGCTGCGTCTGGCAGGGTTAGGGTTAAAACACACCTAACACCTAACCTCCAAAAGTGCTCACCCTAAACTTAATGTGTCTCTGATATTGAATCTCATCTTGCTCAGCTTGTTTGATAAATGGTCTCCTTTCTTCCTCACTCATATTCTTCCATTTCGCCTCAGTCATTCTTCGAGTTGCTGCGACCTGCAAGGAATTGTGATTTCACCGTTTGAGGGAAAGCTACATCATTGATATTTGGTAGCATAAGTTAAGGGAAAGGTACAACATTGGTAATGTTGGAAAAACTGCTTCTATGAATGAGTATGCTTACTCTCTTTGAATCAAGATATACATAAGGGAAGGTACAACATTGGTAATGTTGGCTAAACTGCTTCTATGAGTATGCTTACTGTCTTTGAATCAAGATATACATAAGGGAAGGTACAACATTGGTAATGTTGGAAAAACTGCTTCTATGAGTATGCTTACTCTCTTTGAATCAACATTATATACTCACAGAATTTAAAAACGCATCATCCCAATATTTCACATTTATTTCAACAGCAGATATTTATGATATTTTAATCAATACTTTCTCAGTCGAGCATGAGCGCAAATTTTCACATCATACTGACACAATAAAAGTGCTATGTACAATTATGGCTTCAATTTATCACTGCATATAAGTTGTACATATTTATTGAGAAATATAAGTTGATGCGTTTTTAAATTCCGTGAGTGTACATAAGGGAAGGTACAACATTGGTAATGTTACCAAAACTGCTTCTATGAGTATGCTTACTCTCTTTGAATCAAGATATACATAAGGGAAGGTACAACATTGGTCATGTTGGCAAAACTGCTTCTATGAGTATGCTTACTCTCTTTGAATCAAGATATACATAAGGGAAGGTACAACATTGGTAATGTTGGCAAAACTGCTTCTATGAGTATGCTTACTCTCTTTGAATCAAGATATACATAAGGGAAGGTACAACATTGGTAATGTTGGCAAAACTGCTTCTATGAGTATGCTTACTCTCTTTGAATCAAGATAATAAGGGAAGGGACATAAGGGAAGGGACATAAGGGAAGGGACATAAGGGAAGGGACATAAGGGAAGGTACAGCAATTGTAATGTGAAAGTTTCAGCTTATACATGTATATTGTGCCAAGAAAATGCAATTTTTTTTTATCCTAATAAGTTTTGACAAGTGAGACCTTTCTTACAACACTGCAGCCATGATATTTCTCTTCCATACAAATCCGTGTCACCAAACCGAGGCTGGAATAAAATTAGTCTGGTCCCTTTTAGGTAAAATGAGAATCAGAGTTGTAATTGTACTCACAAACAGTGAGGCACTCACAGGAAATTTGGCTCAAGCTCCTTAAATACCGATATTAAGTGCCTTTCCTCTTCACAGAATGCACCTAGATACTTGCTCTATCATTTGAATGGATCAACAACCAAAATCGATAATAAATGCCAAGAATCTGATGATGAATAACTCACATTTAACAAAACAACTTGCATTATTAAGTCCCATTCATTTGTATACCAGCCAAAACACTGATTACATAGTTTAGTTCATATGATTAGAGAGTGCCCGTTATAAGTTCCAGAAATTGGGTTCCATGTCCAACAGTCTGAAACCCACATTACATTTTTTTTAAAGCAAAACTTCTTGCTTTATACCACCCAATGTGTATGTCTGTAGCTCTTAAAGGGGTGATCAGACCCAATGACAAGACCAAGGAGGTAACTGCAGCTAACCTACCCCTGGTTTTGGCTTTCCCTGGTTGGACGCATCCTGCATTAGTTGCTTTGCAGTTTCAACCGAAAAGAGCGTGCAGGGCGACAGCGGCCTTGGGACGTAATTCGGGCACTTTCGCTTCTTTGGGGTGGCTGTTTCATCTGCAGGGGTACTTCTTTCTTCTGAAAAGTGAAGAACGGGGAAAAAAACACATTTTTAAAGTGGAGATGCTGAAGTAAATAAAGAACATTTTAAGGGTGGATACACACACTGTTTCACCCTTGGTCTCTGGACTCCCTTGGTTTCTGGACTCTGCCAATGACCATTTGTATTTCCGACATGTCCGACTGTCTTTACACAGTGCACACAGCTGGCTTTAATTAGGGTTTTCAGTTTGTATGTGCTTGACCGAAGCCTTCCACACACACAGCGCATCGGCCGCAACAAAAAACATCAACATTTTTAATCAAATTTTTTTACTACTTTTACCTGTCGAAATCTTACATGTAATAGCTCATTGGAAAGCTTATAGTTTCAGCTATCCAACAATGTACATAAAATAGCAATCGGAAGTACGTGCGAAAGCCTAGGTTTTTATGAATGAACCACTTTCGTCCCGCCCAGCCTTTCGCGAAGTGTTCCGAGATCGGGCGCATTCGGCCCGTAAAATTTGCCGCGCTCTGCTGAGGGCATCCACTTCGGTGCTGTCTCCGATTTAAAAATCTAAAATTTGGTGATTAGGTAAGACTGCACAAGCAGATAATTTTGGAATGAAGTTTGCTATTATGAGATCGGTAATTTTGGTGAAATTTTAGGAAAGAATGTCGTATCCGACCACCACTTTTTAAATTTAAGGGTTTTATTGTTTGTTTTTTTGCAACCACGAACCAGTTAAAAATGATTCTATAAACTTTTTGGTTGGACAGAAATCAAAATGTATTGGCCCTAGAATGGGAAAATCTGTGACATTTGCAATTATTTGGATATAAATAGGCAGATTCACGCAAACCGCCGATGGTGGCGCTATTTTTCATATCCTTTTTTTCTGTCGAAGTTGTGACCCGCCGAACTTTCATGGTAAAATTCTAATATAAAGGGTAGTCTACGAATGTAGTCACTTCTAGTGTCGATATATGGATACTACACATCGTGGTTATCTTAATAAACCCTGTCACGGTAATATGCGCCATGTTTTTGACGGGGCAAAATTGTTTATTTCGAACATTCGTTGCCGTCTGCGACCCAGCGCTCGAACTTCACGCACGCGTCTGGAATGTACGTGAAGTTCGAGCGCTGGGTCGCAGACGGCAACGAGTGTTCGAAATAAACAATTTTGCCCCGTCAAAAACATGGCGCATATTACCGTGAAAGGGTTTATTGATCAGTCCATGCCAACTGTAACGTTGGCACAAAAACAGTGCAACTTGCGCAAAATAGACTTTGTTAGTACTACAAGGATACATTGCAGGCAAATTCGGTCACAACTTTTCAAATGAAACTGGATCTTAAAAATTACCAAATATTTAAATCAACAAAAATTCGTAACTTTGCATAGGGTTAACCTATCAATCATGACCATTGACCCCTCATTTTCTTTCTAATTTTTTGTTCTATCCAGTGATATGACATTTAAAAGCATTGAAGCAACTTCAAATTTTCATGAAACTGCCTAATATAAAACTAAAAGTGGCGGATGTATTCTAACAAATTTACAGTTAACTTTACATCAAATTCTTTCTCGTTTCCGGTCCCAGTGCAGTGGTTTATGATTATGTTCAGGACTTCCTAACACAGTTGAGTTTTAACAATAACATTAACAGTTACAAAGTATAGACATATTTTTTTGTTTTCTGACAAGACGCAACTTATCTTACCCATTGCATGTGTCTGTGGAGAAAACTTGCAGGAAAAGATTCAACTGTGCTGTTTGATTAGTGATACTCAGAACAGGCTGGCAACAGCTATCAACACCAACAATTTAGATATAACGTTAGAACAAAAAAATATTTTTTTGTTTTTTCTTAAAATGCTGGTGCAAGATCAATAGCGCCCTCGTTTGGCAAATCTCCCTCCTCGGCGCGGCGCGCGCCTTCACAGGAAAAAATCTGCAGGGAAATGATTATAGCGCCCTCAAATGCCAATTACCATTAAATAATGTGTACAGTCTAACTTGACAGTATATTTGTAGAGATGGCACTTTTACCGTCTTTGGGTCGCGTTTCTGCAGGGATTTCAAAGGTAAAGGCATATTTTGTCATTGTAGAAAAAATACATGTAATTTCTCACTGATGTGCTTTTTCATTTAAAGTTGTTTGCGACATTGAAAAATTGTTTACATTAAAATTTCAATTTTGCCATGTTATGTTTGCCATTCACTTGTCTTGACCCATTTTACTTATCCATCCAGACTATGGCATCAATCATCATGATTGGTGATCATTATCACCTGATCACTCAACAAAATTCATTGTTGTTACATTAAGTAATCATTTGTGTAAAAAATAATGTAATTTCGTCATTGACGAACGTCTTCCTCCATGGTTATATCATGTTTAACATTAAATATAACATTTACAAATTACATGTACTGTACTCTGTAGTGTCATGAGTGTAGGCCAAACAGTTATTCACTCATCAAAGCATACACTTTGGCATAAGATCCACTGTCATTTTGGGTTTGTTTTTTTACACAAACGGCAGTTACAGTTAATGGTTATTCCTTACAATTGCTGAATGGTTATTGTATAATAATTACATGGTCATGTTGTTCGATTACACAGGTTGGACATTTGCAGGGATTGTCAAGATGGACAGCGCCCTCGCTTATTGGCCAAAGGAGACAATACTCTGAGGGAGTAGAGGAGCAGGATCTTGTCGTGATCGGATCGGGTCCTGGTGGCTACGTAGCCGCCATCAAGGCAGCACAGCTTGGAATGAAGGTCAGAAATAGAAGATTTGAAATATCCCTCCCCTTGCCAACTCAGCCCTCCGCCTTCCCCTCCATCCTACCACCAGCCACAACCTCTTGCAGTTTTACTTTGTTCATCTTGTTGCTTTGACAATTGCCTACCATTATCACAAAGCGGCCATTTTGGTTTTCTAATGCAGAAGTCAATGGGAACCAAAATGAGGCTCATGTCTAAAATAGGCTGGTGCCTTTGAAACTGTGATTGGTTAATGTTGGTTTTTTAAATAGGCAGTCAAGGAACCATATAAATATGAATGCAGTTCAGTAAGGGTTTATTATTCACCATTATAGTTAACATGCTGAAAAGCTTGTGGAAAGTGAACAAATTTGCATGTGAAAACAGTCAATAAAAGTTGTGAAGGTTTAGGTATTTCATTTTAGGTAATTGTTTTGCAGTTTCCATGACCTTTGAATTTATATCAGTCACCTATTTTATTTGAAAGTTTAGAAAGATCACAGAAGTTGATTTTAAAGTTTTAACCCAATTTTTGTACAAATCTTAAACCAAATAATATCTTTTGATTTTCTTGGTTTTTTTTCAGACGGTTTGTATTGAGAAGAACACCACCCTTGGTGGTACATGTCTCAACGTCGGCTGTATCCCATCCAAGGCTCTGCTTAATAATTCCCACTATTATCACCTGGCCAAGTCAAATGACTTCAAGAATAGAGGCATAGAAGGTAATACAACCTGTCATAGATAGCTCCACCCACAGGGGAATGTTTTGTCATCTTCTCCCAAATCCTCCAAAATCCTCTTTGCCAAAGTGAAGGATTTTGAAGGATTGAGGTTATGTGGAAATTGGAGTGGTGAAGGATTTTGAAGGATTGAGGGCAGATGCGATTATTTGCTCAGTGGATTATGGAGGATTGAGGTTGTCAGGCTATACTTGACACTGGATGAAAATGGAAAATCCTTCACTTTAGCAAAGAGGATTTTGGAAGGTTAGGGTTAATGAAATTATTTGAATGTATGACTTTTAAAAACGTTGACATATTTCACATAATAATAAGTACACCCCAAGTGTTTGGTACCATTGGAAAGCCCTTTTTCTACAGAATTTGGAAATACAAACATCTCAATTTTGTAAATTTCAGACTTTACATTTCACCAAACATCAGTGCCATATTTTGACAATTGTATTTAACTTTTAAATAAACATATTCGATACTGCTACTATAATTATCCTAGAACGAACTCGCCTTCAAGAATATGCCTATAATTTTTTTAATCATTTGGGTCATTTGTTGTAATAATTTAGTCGGAGACCTTCAGCTGAATTTACCCAAGATGATGGAACAGAAATCTGGTGCAGTGAAGGCTTTGACTAACGGCATCGCCCACCTCTTCAAACAGAACAAGGTCAGGGTCACAGGGTCACAGGGTCACAGGGTCACATGTACAGCAGAACGCTGCTTATATCTACATGTATAACATACTATATCCCTAGGCTCCCATTAACCCTAACTCCTTATGCATTTTTGCAAGGAACCATCCCAAATCCTCCAAAATCCATCAACATGCAGTAAAAAGGTACCCCAATTGTTGGACTTTGATGAAATTGGTACAGTAATGTAAAGCATCCATGACTTGGCTATACACAGTCCTGAATCCAACAAAAGCAGCCGGTGGAGTTTGATGGATTTGGTACACATGGCTACATGCTCTATTCTCTGGGCTATACTGTGGAGTACTGAATCCAACAAAAGCAGCCGGTGGAGTTTGATGGATTTGGTACACATGGCTACATGCTCTATTCACTGGGCTATACTGTGGAGTACTGAATCCAACAAAAGCAGCCGGTGGAGTTTGATGGATTTGGTACACATGGCTACATGCTCTATTCTCTGGGCTATATACTGTGGAGTATTGAATCCAACAAAAGCAGCCGGTGGAGTTTGATGGATTTGGTACACATGGCTACATGCTCTATTCTGTATGAGAGTACTGAATCCACCAAAATCAAGCAAAACCAGGTGGTGGATTTTGATGGACTTGTAGTAATTAGGGTTAACGAATGACTTCTTTATCAACCCGTTTAATGGTTTTCAGTTAGGAATTCCCACACAGTGATTCAGTGCAATACCACTGTAACAAACATCATGTATGTCAACACAAAATGTTCTCTATACACTCTGTTAACATGGAGTGTCGTGGCCGAGCGGTCTAGCGCACCGAACTCAAGTTCTGGTGTTGCCAGCAGCAGCGTGTGAGTTCGAGCCCCGGTCATGACACTTGTGTCCTTGAGCAAGGTACTTAACCATAATTGCTTCGTCCTTCGGATGGGACGTAAAGCCGTAGGTCCCGTGTGTTGTGTAATGCACGTAAAAAAAAAAAAAAATGCGCCTTGAGCACCACTTAGTTGGTGGATACGTGCGCTATATAAGTCCACACATTATTATTATTATTATTATCGTAACCCTCTAGTGGTGAAATTGCACTAAAGCGTCCATGTGATTCTGCCAGTGAATGTTCACTTCACTGGAAGTATTCTGCATGTACGCACACATATGCCAAACCTAACTGGCCAAACACAATGCACTATTGCTGCCCTATCGCTGTCCTATCGCTGCCCTATCGCTGCCCTATCTCTGCCCCGGCGATAGCAGTGAATTAACAACATGTACCCTCAAAATATGGTGGTCATTTGTTATAGTGATACATGACTAAATTACCAAGTTTGACCACAATTTTGCACTCAAAAACAGCGGCAACATGTACAGGGATCAGAAATAGGAACATGTCTTCTTTTTCTT
Organism: Zoroaster sp. YZ-2022; assembly: GCA_029582265.1. Taxonomy (NCBI): domain Eukaryota; kingdom Metazoa; phylum Echinodermata; class Asteroidea; order Forcipulatida; family Zoroasteridae; genus Zoroaster; species Zoroaster sp. YZ-2022. Next base: position 46,542,079 of record CM055820.1, read on the forward strand.
CATATTTTATTTCAGAAAATTTGATTTCATGAAATTCATATATTCTTTTCTTTGACCCAATTTGTTTTCTTCTTCAACACCTCAGATAACAAGATTGGAGGGTCATGGCAAGATAACGACACCCAATGAGGTCGCTGTGCTGCACCCAGATGGAAAGGTCAAAGAGGTCATCAAGACAAAGAATATCATCATAGCAACCGGGTCAGAGGTCACTCCATTCCCTGGCTTAGAAGTGAGTGATGCGGTGTGTTTGAATATGGAATGCAAATAAAAACATTATCCAAATAATAATAAAAGGTTTTATTTACAGATGTTAAGCATCTCAACTTCAGATGATTTTCAGTGGGCCACCATTATAAATACAAATTAAAAATACAAGCAAATACAGTCAAATGATGTACAATGGGTGCCATGGCTGAGTGGTCTAGTGCATCAGACTTGTGTTCTGATGGCCGAGTCGTCACAATGTGGGTTTCGAATTCTGGCCGAAACCATGACACTTGTGTCCTTGAGCAAGACACTTCACTGTACAGTGCTCCTCTTCACCCAGGAGTATAAATGGGTACCTGTGAGGGTAGAGGTTGATTGTGGTTGAAAAAGCTTCCGATGCGCTACGGTAGCTCAGGGCTGTATACTCCCCAGGGAGCTGAGAAAGTTTAAGGATTGGTATTGGCCCAATGACCAGGGATAATAATGTAAAAGTGCCTTAATTGTATCCTTTGGCAATTTGGCGCTCTATAAATCTAGTTATTATTATTTTTATTATTTCAACAGTAAAGATAAACCAAAAACAAAATAATGGTTATTGGCCTTACATTTAGAACCTTGCAGGTTCTTTCTCAAAGGCAAAATGAGACAGAATACAAACATACATGAACACAAGAATGAGCAGAAGTTAGTTAGATGTGAAATGAACTCAACTAGACAAAGGTACAGAAAGCAGAGTCAGGAACTGGTCCTGGGACTGGATAAAGATAAAACAGGCGATAAATCACCAACAGTTCTGTCATTACAATGTACAGAAATATGTCATTCTATTTTTTCTTGATAAACTGTGTGGTTAGAACACCAATACTGGTGTCCAGAAGTTGCAGGTTCAAAGAGCTACTTTTTTCTCCCCCTCCCCCCACCCAAAAAACATCAAAAATCCTTCTAGATCATTCAATGAAAACAAATATAGTTTAATGACATGAGACAGAAATACAAAAAGTGAGGTAAAATATAAATTTTTCTTTTGAAAATATACAGTTGATTGGAACTATTTTATAAAACTGGTTTAATTTATTTCATTCTCTATATTAATATTACATTTTCAGATAGATGAACAGACTATCATATCATCTACTGGAGCTTTGTCATTAGATAAAGTCCCTGAACACATGGTGCTAATAGGAGCTGGAGTTATCGGACTGGAACTGGTAAGTGTCTCTTTAAAAATACACTGCTTCCATCTTTGTCAAGCTCCCTTTCCAGGCATAGTTAAATTGGGTCATCACATCACATGGGTACCAGACTATTTTGTACACCAGCCTCATTTTGACGCTCATAGACATGTATGCAGGAAAACCATGATGGCCGTTGTGTGATGAGGCCTTATAGACATGTGTATAGGGAAACCAAGATGGCCGCGATGTGATAAGGTTCTGTTGCATAATTTGTGACCAAATACAATACCCTGTGGTGGCATAGCATTACCCTTGACAAATGGTTTCTTTCCATTTCCACAGAAAAAAAAATCACTTCCCCATAAAATGTAAATTAGGATAGTGTCCATTTTTAGGGGTGGGGTGATAGAGCACTTATTCTAAATGATGAAACATAAAGTTTGTGTGATGGAGTGCATCTGATGTGTGTCTGCTGTGTGTCTTGCAGCAAAACGCATTAGCAAGACACGTACGCACGTGTCAGACAATGCGTAATGTGTCTGAAGGTTCCAAACAATTGAAATTAGTGCTATACACCACACTTCCTTGAAACAACGCAATTCGTACTATGCCGGGAAAATGCTTCCTTGATGTAGTTTACTAAGCTTCAATTTGTTCCTATTTTCACCCAGGGTTCTGTATGGCAGAGGCTCGGAGCCAAAGTAACAGCAGTTGAATTCCTTGGACATATAGGAGGCCTGGGAATAGACATGGAAATATCGTAAGTTTCTTGCCTAGAAATAATTGATGGGAGATATTGGTTGAGTGTAACAAGTGCCCCCAGGTAAACCTCAGATAACCTCCTGCTGTATCATTCATTTGTTAAGTTCCACTTTGACAGGTCATATCTTGATAAAATGACCTCTGTATTTTTCCAACGTCTGCAGGAAAGGCTTCCAGAAGATTCTTAAGAAGCAAGGTATTGAATTCATGATGAACACCAAAGTGACGGGGGCGAGCAAGACCGATGCGGGAGTCACGGTTACCGTGGAGTCCGTCAAGGATGCAAGCAAGACAGAGGAACTACTGTGTGATACGGTGCTAGTCTGCGTTGGCCGAAGACCCTACACACAAAACCTGGGCCTTGAGGTACATTGTCAATGAACAGTTGTTTCAAGCAGGGCTCCAACACTAAATTTTGTATTCCGTTAAAAATACTTAGCCATGGCCTTATTTCACAAAGCACTAAGATACATCTTTTAGCAATTACATGATATGTAACAGAATATATCCACAAATTAAATCCACATATCCTTTCGGAAATAATTCGCTGAGATGAAAATAAGTTTCTTCAAATCCAGCCAAGGGATTTTGTTTTGAACCTGAATCACCCCTAAAATGGTGTGTTTGAATCTTAATACAAACGAATACCTGTTTCTTAATTTTTGAATTTACAAAGCTTCCTTTATAAATTTTCACTTACCGCAGGAAAGGCCAAATGACCCATAGTGCATTGGAACATGTTATCATCCTCTTAAAACTTGTTTCAGTTTTATTTTGCAGAAAGATTAATGAAAATAGCAGTCATGATTGCAATTTTAACATCTAAAACATTCAAGTTTTTTATTTTTTTGGTTCAAATTTTTAGGTTCACTCGTCACAAGGCCCAATGGCCATTCAACATAAGGGGTTACATAATAGAAATTTAGAGATATTCAAGTAAGAGTCACAGACAAGATAGAGAATTGAATGTTTGTAAATCAACAAGTGTGCATATTCTTTTATGCATAAAACTGGTACTCTGTTTTGTTTGACAGGATCTCGGTATTGAGCTAGATGAGAGAGGCAGGGTACCAGTCAATGAGAGGTTCGCCAGCAAAGTGCCCAGGTATGATTTATTGGACAATTAAAAAGAATTTTTCTCACAGAAAAACAGACACAACAAAGACCATGATATTCTAAGCCAGGATTTAAACTTTTGAACCACAAGAACATAATCTCTTAATTCAGCACTTCATAAATGACACTCAGAAATATGACATAATTGTTTCGTTTGGACAGTGTCTTTGCTATTGGAGATTGCATCCATGGTCCCATGCTCGCTCACAAGGCAGAAGACGAAGGCATCATCTGTGTAGAGGGCATCGCTGGGGGAGCTGTTCACATCGACTACAACTGCGTCCCGTCAGTCGTCTACACCCACCCAGAGGTCGCGTGGGTTGGCAAGACCGAGGAGCAGCTCAAAGAGGAAGGGATCGCCTACAAAGTAGGGAAGTTTCCGTTTGCTGCTAACAGCCGAGCAAAGACCAACGGTGAGGCTGGAATTTATTAAAAGGGTGTGTGAAATAGTTTTGTAGAGAACATGCATCTAACAGTGACTCTAGTTTGGCAGAGATTCATGCTTCTGAAAACTTTGAACCCTTCTTCTAGAAGATCGAGAGGTATTTTAACAGGACATCTAATACGCCATATATACACATGTGGTCTATTATCCCTAACCACCCCATATCCTGCAAAATCCTCCAAGGAGCACTTTTTGGGAAAAATTCAGCACTGTTAGAAACTGGTACTTTCACCTCTTCAAATGGGACACTACCTGGCAAGAAGTACAGGCCATAAGTGCTGAATATGAAAGATCGATCAACGAAAATGCATGGTGCATTTTAAAGATAAGGGCATATTTCCAAAAGTGCACTGGAGGATTTTGGAGGATTGAGGAAGGTTCCTAGCCAGAACACCTAGGGGATTAGGATTAAGGTACCCTGGGACCTTTCTACAATGGGTCACTTTATGGTTTGTTGCAGTATAAGCTAGATGTGCTAAATCATTACTTATAAATCTAGCTAGTGCCCAAGGCTGTTGTTGGACCATTTCCTAGACACTGTAATCAGCTGCAGCACACTATGACCCACATCTACCATTGTAATTACAACAACAGTGCAACTAGTGGGATAACTACTTTCCAGCAACAGTATTTTGTGAACAAAAGTGTCATAGTAGACCAAATTACAACACCGGGCGTAAACAAAAACGGAAGTCATTTTTTGACATACATTGAAAATTTACTGTTGGTACAAATATTCATGCTTACTCTTAACACATGAGGGCACTGTTTTGTGAGATCACAATATGAACTTGGTGGTACAGCAGCCAGCCCAATGAGTGCACACAATCAAAACCCCAAACCGTGCCAAAGGAAGCAGTAGTTACCTCAACTAGTGTACTGCCTGATAACCAAACACTCGGTTAACAAATGAACACAAAAAGGTAATATACTGGTAATCATCTCCTGAAGACAATCAGAGTAAACTGATCGAAACATTGATTTGTCAAACCACCACATTATTAAGACCCATAAGAGATATTACATGATGTAACCACAAACGTCCCTATTTGGCTCTTCCACCATGCAAAGTTTCAATTCCTACCTAAAATCTAACAAATTTGTAAAAATGTTTTATCTTCAGCGGACACCGATGGTTTGGTTAAGATACTAGGTGACAAAAAGACAGATAGAATACTTGGTGCTCATATTATGGGACCGTCTGCCGGTGAGCTGATTAACGAAGCGGCATTGGCCATGGAGTACGGAGCATCGTGTGAAGATGTGGCTAGAGTCTGCCACGCCCATCCAGTATGTTAACTTAAATTGTGTGTTAAATTTACGTTAAAGGGGAGGGGGGATCATCTTCAGCTGATCATCAGTTTCAGATTTGAATTAAAAATAATTCAAAATCAAATGGAAAACATGACAGAATAAGGTTTTGTACTATTACCATTTCAAAACCAAGTTTTGACAGATCAAAGTTTAAGAAAATGAAAGCCTCTTTATCGGGTAATCGACTTTTCACTGTTTGTGACATTGCCACGCCCCAAAGATAACTTATACACACACAGGACACATGGATCATATTGTATCCAATCCCCATATCATACAGACACATCAGCATGTCAATGAAGACACAATATATAAAGTTAGCTAAGATTTTTAAGAGATCTTTTTTGAATGAATGCCTGCTTGTCTTCAACTATTAAAGTGCTGAATAACAAATGCTTATTGCCTTTTGTGTACATGACAGGCAGTCAAGTGTACTTTAGGCAGAATCATTTGTTCAAGATAAATCTGGTGCAGCTATTATAAAATTAATTAAACAATATGTATACACTTGAAGTAATAACTAAAATTAATTTATATTGTTCCCCAACCCCCTCTTTTCTCTCCTCTACAGACGGTTTCCGAGGCTTTCCGCGAAGCCAACATGGCAGCTTACATTGGGAAGGCAATCAACTTTTAAAATCACTGTATATGCCTAAATAAAGTAGTTTTATTATCTCCAAATATTCAACACAAGTTTTCCTTATCATTAGAACCGTTTACTTGAGGTATATATTCAATGTTTTCCGAATTATGTATGTCATCAAAAAAACTTTTTGTGGAGCATATATTGATTAGCGTTGGCACGCAGGTAAAAATATGCATACTGTCAATGAATCATAAACTCTCCTCAAATATTGTTCTAACAATAGAGGGCGCTTTTTCTCAAGTATCAGGTTGCATCCGACTAAACAAAACCTCTAAGAATCCAATAAATATTTTAAAAGTTTTTCAAGCTTCACACCAAAAAATGGTGATTGACATCAAACCGTCTATACAATGTAATAAATTTTACGTGAATTAGCCCATGACCATTGGATACTTTCCCTTCTAAGAACCCCCACCCCACCCCAAATGAGTGTTAAGTTCCAAAGTAATTCTGAAAAAAAAACTCTGTTTGACAACAACATGTCACCAATTTTGCAGAGACTCATTTGTCAAGAGTACTCAAAATGAGAAGCCAACAATCTATAGTCAATGTACTGGGCCATATTTCTACATTTTTCGCAATTTCAATAGCCATCAAACTTCTTCAAGTTATTTTGTTTAGCAGTGTATTTCACACAATGCAGTGGTTTTTGTCAATCTTTTCTGTAAAATTTTCTGAAGCAATTCGTGGAAAATGTGTGCACAAATTCTTGGGGGTAGTTTTTGGGCTCATGTCCGCTGTGCACGTTAAAGCTCTCAGATCAAACGGTGAAAAACATTCAGCCAAGAAAGTGAACCCAGGTCTTGCACAGAGCAGGTTGTCCTGGGATCTTATCTGCCATATTGGTTTATACTGTAAGACAAATAAAAAGTAACTAAAAAAAGAGATGCTGTTTTTAAATTTTAAACTTATTATTAAATGCTGTTGTGAAAAACCAACCGGTCTTCAAGAGCTTGTGTACGTGTACCATTCACACTTAAATGAAAATGCAGTGAATGGCGCTCGCTAACCAATTATATGCTACATGCACCTGGGACATGCTGCTGGTTGCATGAAGGGTTCCCCCTTCAGGTCATGCATAGAGTGGGTACATGGGAAATCGAGGCCTTTCAGTTATTGGAGCTTGTTTGCCAAATAACAAATAACTTTTTTTTAAATTGTTTTTAGATTATATGCCTCCTTGACTAGGTCTACCCAAGACTGTGGGGGGGGGGGGGGGTGTTACAAGACCCAACAAATTTATGATATGCATCAAACAGTATTAATAATTAAATTTATTATTTCAGTTTGTGGCTTGGCAGTACAATTTAAGACCATACAATTGTTAAATTTAATCCTTACAAATATCAGTTATTAATATTTATTTTTTTGGAAAATAGGTGGTCTGATTATTGTTCTGTATTGCAAGTTTGTTTCATTTCCGCTTAAAAAGTCCTCAAGTACTTTGTCAGCATGGACATATCCATGGGGTATTTTCTTTTAAATAGTTGATGGTTTGTCAAAAACTCATATGAAATTTGAAAAATCTAGTATAAAATTTCTTCAATCATAAATCTACATTTCCATTAGTTCGTTCATTCGTATGGTTGCCAACAAGTCAGTACAATGGGTGATTAAACAGGCAGGCTGGAAGAAAGCCAGTCTGCCGTGTCATCATCAAGGGTTCATTATGCCATCAAACCCATGTGGGGCATGGTAGATTTTGCAGTTGGAGACAATATGGTCAATGGTCTGTGTTTCACTGCATTCACATTTGTCGGATTGCTCAGCTCCTATTTTATAAAGGAAGTGCTTTGTACGGCCGACGCCTGTGCGTAGTTTGTTGAGGTTGATCTAAAACTTGTGGGGAAGGTCACAGCCAGTTGGCTTGGTTGAAGGGCTGTTGATGAACTGATGTAGGAAAGTTGTTGAGGTTTCCTATTGTTCGGCCCATCTGTCGCTAAGCCAGGATGTATTGTAAGGGTGTTGGGCTAGTAGTGTTGACACGTCTGCAGCATAGTGCCTACGGGAGATCCTCTGGTCTAGCGGATTGATAGGAGGTGGGATCAGACTATGGTCACCATAGTGGTCTCGGGGGGAAAAATGTATGCATTTAAAAAAAAACTGCAATTATTTGCCAAAATGTTTATAAAAGAAAAACTAATAAAAATAATGATGTTTTCCACCCTAATTGATTTCTCTTTTAGTGTGAATGTTCTTTAATACAAAGTACTTTTTCAGTAGAATGAGATCGTATATATTTGGAGTTGATCAATCAGTCATGTGCTTGGCTTTTCCCCGGGTGTAGGAACAGGGGTAGGCAGTTTCATGAAAATTTGAAGTTGCTTCAATTCTTTTAAATGTCATATCACTGGATAGAGCAAAAAATTAGAAAGAAAATGAGGGGTCAATGGTCATGATAGGTTAACCCTGTGCAAAGTTACGATTTTTTGTTGATTTAAATATTTGGTCATTTTGGAGGCCAGTTTCATTTGAAAAGTTGTGACCGCATTTGCCTGCAACGTATCCTTGTAGTACTAATAAAGTGTCTATATAGCATCATGGAGGTAATTCTACCTCCATGATAGCATGTACCCCTTTTATAACAAAAAAATCTCATTGAATACCAAAATCCACCCGTGCGTGACACCCCGATTAAGCGTGCGTGACACCCCGATTCACCGAGTCAAATCGCCGATAGAGGTGATTTTTTTTAAATTTGCTGTCGGATCATTTTCCGCGAGTTGCACTGTTTTTCCACCAACGTTACAGTTGGCACCACGATACGGTGTATCCTTTTTTCGTGGTTTCAAGTTTCGTGAAGACCATCCAATACCTCTAAATTGATGATGAATTTCCGTCATGCACAATGATGAAAAACGGGTCGTAAACACGGCGATATTTCTAACGTCCGAGTTCGGATATTTTGCATTGAAACGAAGCAAAATTTATGAATGAATCTAAGATGGCGTCTACAGATTAACGATTAATCCGCACAGCGACAACGCGAGCTGCGACGACATTATAAACAGCTAGCCAGGGGGAACGTTTTCGCGAGAACCCGGATGTGAGTGAGTCGGTCACAATCGCGATGTCTAAAGTTAGCTTTTGAAGTGCGCCGCCAGCGGCGGCTTGCGTGAATCTGCCTAACAGGGGTGTTTTTTGGTTTTTTTTGTTTCGTGAGTATAGACCTGAAGTCTATGTCTTATTATCTGCTCCGTGCATGAGCTGATGAGGGCACATGGTTTTTAGACCAGGCAATGATAGTGCTGCATCTCATTTAGTGTATTTTGCAATCAATGTGGGTACGCATGCACTATCATTTGCTGTCGGAAGCATGAAGTATGTATATCAAGTGTGTAAATGCACAATGCTCGCATCATGCATCATGTTCCCTATCAGCATGTATAAGCACATTTAAGATTCAAGAATACACTAGGTTAAAGGTTACCATACTACTCAAGATATGACATTTGGACTTGCATTTCAGTCGGAAGGAATGAATCTAGTAATAAAGTACTATGAACCGATCTAGCATGTCAATCAACTGGCACAGATAATGGACTAAATTGGGTTCAGCATTTACAATAAAGCATTTATAATAATAACAATAATAATTCTTACATAGCGCATTTCACAATGTCCCAATGCGCTTTACATATCCCTAGTTACTTGAGCCAGTATCATTCCTGTAATGTTTCTCAGCTCGGAGAATGCAGGCCTGAGCAACCATACAGCTTCGGAGGCTTTTTCAAACACAATATCAACCTCTACCCTCACAGGTACCCATTTATACTGCAGGATGAACAGAAGCCGTGTCAAGTGTCTTGCTCAAGGATACAAGTACCACAGTTATGGTCAGGATTCGAACCTACATTCTGACAACTCAGTCATAAGAACACAAATCCGATGCACCACTCGACCATGGCACCCCATAGTTAGTCCATGACTACTGTTATGTCAGTCATACGCTTGGCTTATATGCAGGTGGCGTGACCAAGTTTTCAGTGTTGGCAATAAGGCAGGAACTATGGCTGACATGTTTTCACCCAGCATAAAACCATGTGAAGTACCTATTTATCAAATAGTCACTTTGATTTGAGCTATAGCTGTGGAACAAAACAAAGTTAACAAATTTCAAGCAAGAAAATGTGGTTTTTATCTCTAGCTTACTTTGTTTTGATGTGCAGAGTCCATATCATGAGCATGTCCATTTAGTCCTGTACCAAGAAGAAGTCCTGTGGCCGGAATTGCAAAATATCATTGGAATGTTATTATATTAGTACATTCCTGCTCCTTGAAATGGCTCTTTATAAGTTAGCCATCTTATGTCTTATTCCCTGAATACAAGAGGTTGTGTACCTGTACATGCTCATTACAGTAACCTGCCTAATTGTGTTTGTTTGCAGGGGCAGCCTCACTTTCAAATGTCATTGAATTTTAAGTAAACTAATGTAAATTGTATATCTATTTATTTATTCCTTGTCAGGAATGAACTTTTCTTTGAAACTGTCAGACTTTTGGGCTTTCTCGCTGGTGCATGTCAGCTACAGAGTGTGGTTGTGAGAATTACAGCCTCACTTTTCATATTTATCGTGAATAAATTCTTTAGTTATAATCACTGTTGAATTTTTAACTTTAAAAATTAACTTTCAGAAAGTATGCAAATGAGTAGGTACACTGACCCGGAGCAGTCCATATTTCAGGGAAGGGGATCAACTAAGCTGTACCATTATGTAAGGGGTAACTTTCACACAAATGTTGTTTGTGTTTATTTATTTCAAAGTAATTTTATTCCAAATAACCAATGTATGAGCGCAAAATGTTCAAATTAAACAGACTACAAAACTTAATTTTATTATGAATGTAATGTTTAATAGATGGCCAAAAAATCCATTTACAATTGATACATGCAAAAATTTAAATAAAATTTGCACTCGTTGGAAAAATTGAGTTTATATGCATTCATGCACAATGAGAATTATAACAACTGTATAAAAAATAAGTGCAGTTGATAAAACATGATTATGAAGTTAGAAATTTCACTTAAAAGGCAAATACAATATTGGTAATTTTTGAAAAACTGCTTCTGCAAGTATGCTTACTCTCTATGAATCAAGACAAACAACCAACCATTAAGAGTTTCTGGCAGCTTAAAGGGACAGTATCATCATGATCAGAGCAGACTTTCAACAGGGCATGGAATCGGTGTCATAGTTTAAGATGAACACAGTGACCGAAAATTACTGGCCCATTTATGCAGCATGACCTTATCATGTGGGGTATTATTTTCAGTCACTGAGTTAATCTAGCACTCTGATTCCATGCCCTGTTGATCGTGACGATATTGTCCCTTTAACATGAAATGTATCACAAATTTTAAATGGATCACAGTTGTAATCCATTTTCCACAACAATGCAAACAGATTGGAATGCATTGTTTTTCTTTTCACGTTAATGACACAATGAAATGAGCTGAAACTTTCACATGTTGGTTTCTATACATATCTCTCGATTCTTATCAAGTATGGATGCATTTACAGACATTGGTTGGTTTCTGTACATATCTCTCGATTCTTATCAAGTATGGATGCATTTACAGACATTGGTTGGTTTCTGTACATATCTCTTGATTCTTATCAAGTATGGATGCATTTACAGACATCGGTTGGTTTCTGTACATATCTCTTGATTCTTATAAAGTATGGATGCATTTACAGACATCGGTTGGTTTCTGTACATATCTCTCGATTCTTATCAAGTATGGATGCATTTACAGACATTGGTTGGTTTCTGTACATATCTCTTGATTCTTATAAAGTATGGATGCATTTACAGACATCGGTTGGTTTCTGTACATATCTCTCGATTCTTATAAAGTATGGATGCATTTACAGACATCGGTTGGTTTCTGTACATATCTCTCGATTCTTATCAAGTATGGATGTATTTACAGACATCGGTTGGTTTCTGTACATATCTCTTGATTCTTATCAAGTATGGATGCATTTACAGACATCGGTTGGTTTCTGTACACATCTCTTGATTCTTATCAAGTATGGATGTATTTACAGACATCGGTTGGTTTCTGTACATATCTCTCGATTCTTATCAAGTATGGATGCATTTACAGACATCGGTTGGTTTCTGTACATATCTCTCGATTCTTATCAAGTATGGATGCATTTACAGACATCGGTTGGTTTCTGTACATATCTCTCGATTCTTATCAAGTATGGATGCATTTACAGACATCGGTTGGTTTCTGTACATATCTCTCGATTCTTATCAAGTATGGATGCATTTACAGACATCGGTTGGTTTCTGTACATATCTCTCGATTCTTATCAAGTATGGATGCATTTACAGACATCGGTTGGTTTCTGTACATATCTCTCGATTCTTATCAAGTATGGATGCATTTACAGACATCGGTTGGTTTCTGTACATATCTCGATTCTTATCAAGTATGGATGCATTTACAGACATCGGTTGGTTTCTGTACATATCTCTCGATTCTTATCAAGTATGGATGCATTTACAGACATTGGTTGGTTTCTGTACATATCTCTCGATTCTTATCAAGTATGGATGCATTTACAGACATTGGTTGGTTTCTGTACATATCTCTGGATTCTTATAAAGGATGGATGCATTTACAGACATTGGTTGGTTTCTGTATATATCTCTGGATTCTTATAAAGTATGGATGCATTTACAAGGCAAATAGCCAATGGTTCCTTTACATTCAAACATTTCAAACAGGAAGTATGAAACCACATGAAATATGTATAGAAACTAACATGTGAAAATGCCAGCTCATTTATTAATGTAATTCAGTGAAATGTAATTCTAAAAATTTCAAAGCTACTTGCTAATAGCAAACAATCATTTTACTGCACACAGTGCATTAATAAACGCTTTTCAATCATTTTATTACAATGTTTAATTTATTGCATTTTAGGGTGAAAAATTATTCTTTATTTACAGTTTCTGATAATTTTATAGGCTTTTTTGATCAAACAAAAAAGGCATTTCATAAAGAATAACTTTGCAGGAAAATATTTTATCATACAACTTTTTCACCAAATATACTGCATTTCTGGGTGAAACATGATAGTTAATTTACAGTTTCTGATAATTAATGTTTATTCAATCAAACAAAAAGGTACTTCAGAAAGAACAACTTTGCATGAAAATATTTTATCATACAACTTTTTCACCAAACACACTTCTGCCTAACATTTTGAACATACACTGTTCATGTAACTAGCATATTGTACAATGCTTGCAAAAAACCTGTTGAAATCATGCAGCATGCGATTACTTACAAAAAAATGAGATACATAACTTTGTTTATTATATCCATGCATTTTATAATTGTTCATTTGAAGACTGTATGGATTAATTTTCACCAGGAAATTATTAATAACATAAAATAATCAAAGGTTTGTTTACCCATCATATCCCCAACCCCTTTTCAAAAGAGTCTATAGAAGCATTTGAAAAGTTACACAGACAAAGTTTCTGCAAGCACGAATGGCTTCCCAGTTTGCAATGGTATAACAGGGTCATGGTATCACAGACAATGACAATTTGGCTGGTACTCAACCTGACTTCTTTGTTGATTTTTTTGTCTTTCCCTGGTTCTCTGTGTATGCCATTTTCAGTTCAAGGCATAAGAATATCTCCCTTGAATAGGTCCTTAGTTACTGTTATTCAATGGCTCTGTCATTTGTTGTGGTGTCTTCCTGGATGAATCTCCGCCTCCTTGGATGTTGGCCATGTTTGGCGGGACAGAGTAGCACCTGTCTGACTTGACAACAAATCCTCTTTCCATCTGCGGAAAGGTCTTCTTGACCTGATTAGACTTTGATTCAGTTTTTTCCAAATCCGAAGAGGCTTCAGCTGGTGTGTCCTCAAAATGCTCTGTTGTTTCCCCAGGGATTTTCTCTGTCTCTTGGCTCGGCTGCCGTCCACTTGACAAAAAACGTCGCATCTCCGTGGTTGTGAGAGATGACTTTAAAAAATGTTTACTGTCCTCACTGCATGCTGGACTTCCAGTGTCTGCTGTCTGGGCCGGAGCTCTTGGTGACGGTGGAGGTAATTCTGACGAAACTGCTTTGCGGAGATTGTCAGTTGCTTCTCCCGGTAGTCGCTCTGTCTCTTCTGTGGGTTCCCTCTTGCTGGGCAGAAACTTTCGCATCTGGTCTGTCGTTAGAGATGACCTGAGATGACAAAATCCTATATCTGTGCTTTCAGTGCTTGTTGGTGTGGACGTTGCTGCACTTGTAGTGGACGGGGTCACAACATCAGGATTTGATGCAGACGTTGATGTTTTGGACAGCTGTCGGCTTGTGTCCCCCAGAATTTTCTCCGTCTGCTGTGTTGGCTCCCGTTTTCGTGGGAGAAACTGTTGCATCTCAGCAGTGGTGAGAGATGACTTCAGCACCGACCCTTCCTCATCACTTTCCTCACTGATTGTGGATATCAAGGGTGCCTGCGGTGATCTTTCTGTCATTCCAGGTGGATGGTAGCATGGAAGGATGTCTGTGTTCTGCTCCGGCTCTCTCCTGGTGGTACTGGACACAAGGGGTGGTTGCTGGGGCTGAGGGCCTGCTTGTGAGGTTGCACTTGTGGCTTGTTGAAGGGGGTTCCCCAAGGGCTTTGTGGCTAACTGAGAGATGTCCAATTGCTTCATGTGATCTTCGATGCTCTCTTGGTGTCTCATACCCTCTAAACTTGAGGACACGACAGGAAGTTGCGTTGCATAAAAATTTGCATCCATCCTCTGAGGCACGGACTGCGACTGGGTACTCACATTAGCTACCAAAGAGCAAAGGGGATTCTGATATTGGGTCTGCTGTGGGTAGTGCTGTAGGATTTGTCCTGGATAGCCCATGGGGTACTGACTGGGGTAGGTTTGTCTCGGGTCACAGGGATGCGATTGATGGTGATGACTTGTTGACCCAGATGATTGGCTTGGGTATTGGATTAACGGAGCACACAATGATGGGTCGGTCATCTGGGATGAGAGGTCATATGATGTTAGCGAGGATAAAGACGAATCATGCGCCAGATTGTTATCATCAGAGGTTTCCGATGACAGATGCCTTCGGATGCCAGGTTCGAACCCTGACCTATGACCCCCATAGACCTGTGGATCTTGAGTGTACTGATAGTGTCTCTGATCGGGGTACATCTGTTGTTTCTGGAAGCTAACGTCGAATCTCTGATCTTGCTGCTGTCTTGGATCAAACATTGCATTGTTGGATTCTATGCTCAGATCTCGCCTCATCGATGCAACATCATGACCCTGGGGTCCCATACTGTGTGCAGGGTACCCCATTCTTCCCTCATGCCTGGGTGGGCTGTACCTCTGGGTTGGGGCTTCATAGTAGGGGTCTTGGTAAACTTCAGGGCTTTTTCGTTGTGAATCCTTGACAGGAAATCCTGAAGAAAATTTTGGGAAAAACAATTGTGGGATATGAACGATCAAATATGCTAATTTGTTAAAAAGGAAATTACAACATTGGTATTTAGAAACGTATGTTCATTTCAACCCACGACATGTAGTTTACAAAAAAACTAATGTGTGAAAGTCTCATTACAATAGGTGCTCATGTTTTTAAGAAAACAACAAAAAACTGCTGTTCTTTATTCTTAAGCTAAATGTATATCTTGTTTCAAAGAGAATAAGAAGACGAGATTGTATGTGGTGAGATCGCCGGAGTTAATTGTACCCCAACGTGATCACATCTCAACCAATCAGATTGTCTAAATTGGGGAATTAAATATTCAAACATAATTAACATAAAAACTAAATTTGAAAGAATTGGATCGAATTGGGTGATTTCATTAATACCTTCTCTCTGCTTCTGCATCTCATCACGTCTTGCAATATCGGCAGCAATGTTTGTCAAGATGTTCACAGTCTGAAAAAAAGATTCACACAAAATTAAAACTGAACAAAGAAAAACTTACTGAAGCGGAAAATGAACATGCGAGCTTGAGTTTACTAATGCAATAGTGCTCTATCAAATTGGTGATCTCTTTGTTCTGGTGGGAACCAGTCAGATGCCATTAAAACCATATAGCCATGAAAGCCATGGAGTCAGGGATCACTGTTTTGCATTGTTGTGTCATTCATTTTCTATCCAAAAAAAAGGCTGACATTAAAATTAGCATGCCTAACAGTGAATTGAAAATCATTAAGTAATGAAAGAAGAAAATGCTTAAAAAACTTTACCCAAAATATTTGTATGAAGGAATTGAGTGATTTAATATCAATTCTCTCTGCTTACTGCATCTCGTCAAAAAAGCTACATGAGAGAGCATGGTCACTGAGTAATATTGGAAGATCTTACCTCGTCAATTTCAGGTCTGAGTTTGAACTTTGACCTAGTGCATTTCCGGGCGAGGTCAAGTAGAAGCCAAGCAATGTCCCATGGCCAATCAGGGCAGCGTCGGTCTCTGATCTTCCCAATCACAACTTCGGGTTCTTTTTCTAGGTCAAACACCTCTTCCACAATATCAGTCTGGAAAAATTTACAAAGAACATGATATTTTGACATTTAAAAATGCAACAGCACGGTTCCCCCATGATGTCACGAACACTGCTACTGCCATTACAATTTTAGAATGTGTTAGCATGCCAATGTCACAGGTTCAATGAGTTTTAGTACTCAATCTCGTAATTGAATTCATGCATTTTTCTGTTCTCATGAAAAAGTACTCAACTACAACTATAGGGTTGGAGTACTCATACTTATACTCATACTTATACTCATACTTGTACTCGAGTACATTTTTCTGTACTCATGAAAAGGAATTTGACTATGGAGTGCCATGGTCGAGCGGTTTAGTGCATCGGATTTGTGTTCTGATGGCTGAGTCATCAGAATGTGGGTTCGAATCCCAACCACGACCACGGTGCTTGTGTCCTTGAGCAAGACACTTTACCATAATTGCTTCTCTCCACCCAGGGGTAAATGGGTACCTGTGAGGGCAGAGTTGGTTGTTGTGTTTGATTAGCCCTATATGTGCCGAAATGGCAGCAATTGAGCTGTATACTCCCCAGGGAGCTGAGATGGTTCCAGGAATGATTTATGAGCCTGATGAGCAGGGGTAATAATATAATGCGCCTTGAGCACCAGTTTGGTGGATACGTGCGCTATATAAGTCCACATTATTATTATTATTATTACAAGTCATAGGCATGATGGATTCTTGGAGACACCATACAAAAATTCCTATATATCATAATTATATTACCAGTACTTCATACAAATTCTTACCAATAGTTTGTTAGGTTCACGCCTACTGTCAGCCACTCTCTCTCCTGCCAGAATCTCCATCAAAACCTGTAACAAAGTAGTTAAAAAAAATCAACACAAATATATTTTTGGGACGAACAAAGATAAATTTACCAGAGCAGGATTTGAACCCGAGACATTAGATTTGACCATATCAGTGCTCTACCAACTGAGCTATCCAGTAGGCAGTCTCCTAAATGATCAATGTCTTTGTTACAGGCCATGCAGCCAGGGATCTCACCCCATGTTATGATGCTAAACCTGGAAAGCGGCAGTCAGGGATCACTCAGAGAGAATGAAGATTTTTGGTTTTCAAATGAAGGCCTCGGATTTCTCAGAGGCAATGGAGGCAATAGAAGTCGCTTAGCCAGAGATGTGTCAAGGAAGGGATAGTGGAAAAAAAATTGTAAAAAAAAATTGTAAAAAAATTAAATCACCAGGAAAATGAACCAGTGTCCTCTAGATTATTGCCAAACCATGAGGCTTGGTACTTTGGTAGCTTAGTTGGCACAGCACAGGTAGGGTTATCCATAGGTCATAGGTTAACAATTTGCATCTTAAACCTACAAATTTACACTTACCACCCCGAAACTGTACACATCCACCTTCGTAGACAGCTTGGAATTGCGCTTGTACTCCTCAGGGAGGTACGGTAAGGTTCCATGGGCGTTCTTGGTCTTCAGGTAGCAATAGGTCTTCCCGTTCTCAGGACCAAGCCTTGCTAGACCAAAGTCGGCAATCTTTGGCTCAAAATGCTTGCCCAAAAGGATGTTGGCACTATTTTTAATAAAACAAATATTCAGAAGAAAAAAAAACACAACCAAATTTTTAAATGTGATTAACACAAATAATATCATTTCAATATTTATAAATTCACTGATGGCGGCACCACTTTTTCCTGGGAGGGGGTTTGGGAATGTGGAAAGCATCTGTACCTTTTGATATCGCCATGAATCAGCGGTATTTCCTGAGCTTTGTGTAGGAAGTTGATTCCCAAAGCTGAGCCTTCCGCTATTTTGTGTCTTGTTCTCCAATCCAGAGGGCCTCGCTGTGCCTACAGAATTAAAATAAGAAAACATAAGTGCTTGAATATTGAATTATAAAATAAAAAGAACTGCAACATTCAGAGGGAAACAGAGGCAATATATTCCTCCTATTGCACAAAAAATCAAAAATTAGTTTGATTTTCAAAAATATATCAATCCAGATTTCGGCCATGGTCCCCGCCCACCTGGAAATCTTGGTCATGCATTTGTATAAAAGCAAAGTGCATGACCAACAAAGTAACAATTTTCATGGAAAGGGGTGACCCTGTTTATTAACCCTAACCACCCCAAATCCATCAAAATCCTCCAAGGGGCACTTTTTGGGGAAAATTTAACACTGTTGGAAACTGGTACTTTCACCTCTTTAAATGGGGCAAAATTACTACCTGGCAAGAAGTACAGGCCATAAGTGCTGAATATGAATGATCAATGAAAATGCATGGTGCATTTTGAAGATAAGGGCATGTTTCCAAAAGTGCACTGATGGATTTTGGAGGATTCAGGAATGTTCCTAGCCAGAATACCTAGGGGGTTAGTGGTAATCCATGCTGTTTAATTGACATGGTGTATTGATGCCTGTGGAAGCTTATTCTCCTTAAGAAGATCAGAGAATACTAATCGAAACGTTGAGTTGTAACCACCAGTTCTTTTCATAACTAATTACTACTCAATTGAGAATTTCACATGGTGTCACCGCAAACAGTCTTTACTTAAGCTTATTTCTGCCCTTCAAAGGGGGTTGAGTGAGTATGAACGGTAACCTCAACTCAAGAGGATTTGTTTTCCTTTCTAAAAGTAAATTAGCAATGACCTGATTGAAAGAAAAATTACAAAACAAAATTTACAAAAAACAAGTGTGATACACCTATAAATGTTCCTTACCCTGCACAGAAGATTATCTTCAAGTGAGCCATTCTCCATAAACTCATACAATATACAAGGAGATGGGCCATCAAAGCAGTAAGCACACAAGGCTACAATGTTGGCATGGCGATACCTGCATCCACAACCAAAACGTAAAAGATATTCATCACTCAAGTCACATTTCTTTAGTTTTTCGGTCTTGGTATCGATGTCAAGTTTTACTGTGAATCTGACTTGACCCTTGGAATGCAGACTTGGAATGGATTTGAGTAACTAAAACGTACAACAAATTCTGTCTAATATTTACTGTTAAAAACAGCAAATTTAATTAAATTTGAAAAACTGGCTTTCTTAGCCCTCTTACTATAGCTGCACTTTAGTGGGAAGTTGCTATAGGGTTAAAAATCAGTCAACTGTCTGTTTTGACTGTTGACCCAAATGGGGGGCATTTTTGACTGGTTTTTGACTGTCATTTTGACCACCCTCAACAATACAAGACAATTTTTTTACCAGTCAAAAATGGTCAACTCATTTTGACCTGTAAATGTACTTAATACACGTAAGGTTTGACTTTTAAGTGCACTAGATATACTTTGGCAAGTATATCAACATTTTGACTGATTTTGACCCTTGTAGTAGTAGGAGGGTTAGTCTTATACATTTTTATATATTTATTTTACTGGGTGGTCTTATTAAAATGTTATTTGTAGAGAAATAGGGTTTGACCTTTTTTGAACACGGACATGAGCATATATAGGACTTTGGGACTCGGTCATGGACTTGAAACTAACGAATCAGGCTGGTATTTGGACAAAAGTTTGAGGACTTCAAATAAGTCTGTTATTGTTGTGGTTGTTATATTTACCTGACCAGTGCTCTGAGTTCTTTCATCTGATCAGCCCGGGCGATCTCCTCCATCTGAAATCCCATGTATTCATTCTGTTTCATTTGTTTGACAGCATAGTGTGACATGCTAATCACAGCGTGAAACACAGTACCGAAGGACCCCTCTCCGAGTTTGTAGCATTCGTTAAAGTTTCCGGTTGCTCGTACGATCTCATTGTAGGGGATGTGGAGAAGACTGACCAGCGCGGACTGATTCTGGTCTGTAAGAATCAAAGTACAGATGTTACAAACCAATAAATATCCAAACCAATAAATAACTCATGTCACAAATAATAAACAGAAATTAGTAGAAATTTGAGAGAAAAAAATCAAAGCAAAAATGGCTGGCCACATAAAATTCTCGCTGTAACAGCTAAAACGTTCCCAGTGGAACATTCAATGTTTCCAGCAAAATATATCAGCTTAACACTATCTAGGGCATTCCAAAAAGCATTTTATTCCAATTTAGCCGAACTTAACCCTCCTACTACTACAAGGGTCAAAATCAGTCAAAATGATGATATACTTGCCATGGTATATCTAGTGCACATAAAAAGTCAAATACTGTCAAACCTTAGGTGTAGTAAGTACATTTACAGATCAAAATGAGTTAACTGTTTTTGACTGGTAAAAGCATTGTCTGGTATTGTTCAGGGTGGTCAAAAACCAGTCAAAATGACCCTGTGTGTACATTTGGGTCAACAGTCAAAACAGGCAGTGTAGACTGATTTTGACCTCTACCTCTAAAGTGCAGCTATAGTAGGAAGGTTAATACTAAAAAAATAAACTGTACTTTGGGACACTTTGGACAAATATTAACTTCACTGCACATGTATTCCATGTGTGTCTTGTTCATCATTTATCTGCACGTACAAGACACACGTAGTGGACAATGCATTTGTTTTGTCATTTAGAATAAGTGCTATTGGAACAGCCAATCGAATGCCCAGATGTCTTTTTCGAATATTCAATGGGAATGGTCCCATTGTATCAGACGCTCAAATAATTAACTTACAATATTCCAGTTTTTCTTTATCTCCCATCTCATGAATGGAACTCATCCCACTGCTGCCACTAGTCAATTCTCCCTTGTTACCACTCTTGTTGTTGACGCTAGTCGAAGACCCCCGCTCCCCTTGCCAACCCTTGAACGGCGACACCAGACCGGTGACTTTCTCTGATGACTTGTTGATGTTGGCCGTCAGGCCTTCCATTCTCTCCCTGTGCGGTGCCTGCTGTGCCTTGCTGCGATTGTGCTGTTCAGCGTCATTCCAAGACCCTTGTGTGGGTTGGGGTTTCGTTGGGCGGTGTGGTTGGTTATCATGCAATGGTTTCTTTGTATTTAAAGGGAATGGAAGTTGGCCGACAGCACCTATAACATTGAACAAATAACAGGGAATAATCTTAACTGACACCAATATATATATAACGCTTAGCAAAAATAAATCTGCTCAGCAGCTCCTTGGCCCCTTGGCTGACCCGGGGGGAAGCTACTCGAATACACCCACTGCACTGCTCTCCTAGTCTCAGACTCACTCACCTGGGATGTACTCAACAGGCGGTATCTGTGGGTGTCCAGGATGCACACCCGGGGCTGTATCGTTATCATCAGCTGGCTGTACCCCTTGAACCTCTCGGATCAGATGATGAAGATTAGGGTCAACTAGAAGAAGAATTATCAGCGAGAAATTATTTCAAAGGAAGGTGCATCATTGGTTATGTTGGCAAAAATGATTCTATGAGAATGCTTATACTTTCTTTGAATCAAGATATACATTAAACAACCAACCTATAACTTTTCATTCCTTAATGAGAACACAGTGAATATGCATTCAGAAATTTTTATTGGAAACTTCGTATTCATTCTAATGTGGAATTTTGATACAGTTCACTACCAAAATTCATGGAAAGGCATTTAAGAAATAAAATTTCATCAGACAGAAATATTTCAAGGGATATTTGATACTATCATCAACTTTAATAAACAAAGAACAAAAGTAGTTTTTATGTAAAATTGTGACCAATCATGCTTTTCATGATGAGCTAAGGTATATGCTGCCTTGAGCAGAAGCATTAAAAGGACAATATCATCACAATCAGAGCAGACTTTCAACAGGGCATGGAATCTGTGTCCCAGTTTAAGATGAACACAGTGACTGAAAATTACTGGCTCATGTATGCAGCAGCAACAGTAATATGACCTTATGTGGGGTATTATTTTCAGTAACTGACTTAATCTAAAACTAACACTCTGATTCCATGCCCTGTTGATAGTGACAATATTGCCCCTTTAAGTCCCCTTGACTTACCAAAATCCTTAAGTAGCATCATACACCTAGCATGCTTCATTTCAAAGAGTTTGCGGTAGAGTTCGGTGACTGTGCGGCAGCCATAGTCCCATACTGTTAGCATCTCGTCTGTCGGGCTACCGGCTGGTCTGTACAAGGCCGCCTTAAAGGACTGTACATCGTCATTGGTAAAATCAAGCAGTGCAGCTAAAGACAGGGAAAAAATGTATGAAAACAGTGATTTCTTTGATTAGATGGTACTAAGATTTAGAGAGGTACTCAAATGAGTATTAACTGAATAATACCAGAAGTCTATTGCCTACATGATCGTGTCCCACTCTTGTACTAACCTAATCCACAGCATAGTACTCCAAGAACAATGGATTTGATGCATAAGGTCTCAACAAGAAACAGGGCAGTCTGGGAGACTTACCCAGCATGAAAGGGAACAGTATCTCGCACGCACACCTTAGCATTAAGCGCATTTGCCACACAGAATGGTTCGTCTGTGTCTATTTTAAGATTGCGTCTTGTTCCAGGAACTATCTTCACATGTCAAGTGCCTAATCCCATGATGCCTTATGGCAGACCGGGGAGGGTCTGATAATATTGACTGACATACTGACTGTATAATATGAATAGAGGTAGCTAGGATGATCATATCGTTACTGACAGCAGAAATATGATCATCCTACATGTAGTTAGAACAGTGGGTCTGAGTGACCCTCCATTCAAGCTATTGTCACTATGAACAACTTCACCTTGAAAATACCCTGAAAAATCTGTTTTGCCTTGAAATAATAGTTCACTGTAATTTCACTGCAATTTCACAGTGTCTCTTCCTCTCGGATATCGGCAATAATGTTCACAGTGACTTCAAGGCAAATTCACAGCACTCTTGAGAATTAATGAGCTGCCCCAAAACTGACATGAGAAGTTCATAGCGTTTTCACAGCGTTTTCACAGCGAAGGAATCCCAAGAGTATTTCCTGCCGTTTTCACGGTATTGTGTCATCGTGAAATTGCTGTGAACTATTTATTTCACGGTAAAACGGATTTTCAGGGCATTTTCAGGCCAAAGTTATTCATAGTGTACGACCTTGTATCCATGCTTTTCAGTCAGTCTATGCCAACTAGTCATGACATATGTAGAAAGCAGTGTCCTTCATTTCTGAATGCTATTAAAATGACCTGTGTCATCTCATTATGCGCAATCGAGAACCAAACTTCTTACCTAACTTTGACATGTTGTTCTGACTGTCTTCATCGTAGTCAAGGGCATTGATAAGTTTGAAACGGATTCTGAGTGGCACATCTCTCAAATACATAACACCACCATAACATTTGTGGTTACGCTTAAATGACCGATCCAAGGAAGTGTCTTCATCATAATCCATGTTCAGCTAATGCCTTTAATAAATGATGTCTCTTCCAAACTGATCTTCACAGTTTAACTCCACAAAAAACAATTGTTTCTGTATATATTGGTAAAACTTGATTGGTAAAATCTCCTGAGGACGATCAGAGCATACTGATCGAAACGTCGAGTTGTACCCCCAGTTCTTTTCAGAACTAATTACTACTCAATTGAGATTCCACATGGTGTCACCGCAATTAGTCTTACTTATCTGTATATATTATTGTACAATTTACAATTGAAAAGTTACATTTGACTTATTAACGGACAAAACACAAACTTAGACAACTTGTACCCAAACCATTTTGCATTATTTTGTTGATTCATGAAGGACGAAAACAAACCACATGAGATGTGAACAGAAATCCTGAACAAAACATTTGTTTTGAGAAATGTTGAACATGCTCAAATGATCAATCCAAGCCCAAGTATAATTGTTTTCAGAAGAAACTTAAGGAAACCCAAATAAACGTGAAAGCGGTTTAACATAGTGGTAAGCACATGACTCAGTTTTAATGAGGTTATTTCCTAAAGGTCTATCCTGCTTCTTGATGTTGTCTATCCTGCTTTTTGATGTTGTCTATCCTGCTTCTTGATGTTGTCTATCCTGCTTTTTGATGTTGTCTATCCTGCTTCTTGATGTTGTCTATCCTAGAAATACGGTCAATTTAATAGAATAACGAACTCAAACCCGGAAATTGTACCAAATTTCAACAGGCGGAATTTATTTTATTTTATTCATTTTCTGTTTCTGCTAGTATTACTCATATTGAAAGTAATTTTGTTCGTTAGTCTTGACTAATGACGCCAATAAACAACATTTTTCTCCTACCTAAATTCATCCAGGAGTGAGAAGCGTCTAGCATTCGGCATATCTGGTGTCGTTGTTTCAGCGGTATGTCACGTATGTATTTCACGCGTCTGGTCAACATCACACCGTGACTAGCGGAGCTACACACGGCGGTCATGTTCACTTGTAAATTGCCAAATTTCTTAAGTGATTGCGACTAAAATGATCTTAATATAATATTCTTAATCCAGTGACAGTCACACATGAATTAATAAGGCTAACGTTAGAAGATTAACATCACATTGATGACGATATTTCACATTCGAGTAGTGGAAATATTGTTGCGTAGTACAGTATGTATATATTCGTCATTGTAAATGCAATAACGCATGATTAAGCGGTGGTTTTTCTAGGGGAAATCCCTGGAAGTGATGACGCTTTCTTTTAGTTCCGGTTTGACCGAACCACAAATATTGAGGGGTGCCATTAATTGATAGAAATCAGAACAACCAAATCATTAAGTATAAATATGGGAAACACAGACAATTCGTTTGATTACATGTGTTACACTAGCTTTGCTTCCTTTGTCGATTGACCAAATCCAAGTGAGAAGTGTGTCCCTGCTAATTTTTCACCCCTTTTAATGGAATGGCTAAATCTGGATCTGAAGTGTGGCTAAGATGACCGATCAAAGCCCTCAATGGATCGTTCTCACAAATTCGGAGTTTATAGAGATCAAATGGATCGGAAATGGCTAATAATCTATCTATAAAGATATACAAATTCAATATTTGTAGAGTTCACAAAATGTCAGGAAAGCTATTACTAATTTGCTAAAAATAGATTTATCCAACATTTTTGTTGATAAATTTTGGCGAATTGTAATGTTATGGCAGCTGAGCAGTGTAAGAGCATGGATGTAATAAGGAATTGTGACGTACGGACATCATTATACACCGAGCCCTGCTATTTGGAGGATTTCTTCCTCCATATTTGGAGTAAATTCCATTATCAAAAGGCGAACACAGTTTACGTCGCCGTGTATACAGAGACGAGAGTCCATATTTGGGCTAGGCAAAATAGTTGTTGATTGTTTTAATTTTGTATACCTTTTATGATATCTTAGTAAAAACTTTTTTAATTATTTATTTATTTTAAAAATTTATTTATGTATGTTATTATTTTTTTATGGGGGGTCTTTTTTTGGCGTGGGAGGTCCAGCAGTCATACAAATAGAAATATTCGAGATATGCTTAATAAATTTTGACATTATGATTAATATCTTCTTGCCAAAGGTCCGTCCTCACATTATCATTTTAACAGAGAGCTGTTATCTTGATTTTGTATGCAGTATTAATATACATGTAGCACCCCTCCTTCCTGGCTGAGCGTACACCAAGTGTCTCTTTAAGGTGGAGACATGAGCAAGAGGGAGAAGACTGCCATAAAAAGGAGAACACCAAACAAACCATTAAGTATGGTAAATTAACATGCATGGCAATAAAAAAGGGGCACCCCTTGATCTTCCAATTCCCCTCCCCTAGTCTGGCTAAGGGGGACCACATTATTGCACTGTACAATGATTATAATGGGAGATAGTGAATAATTTATTTAGTTAAAAATTATTCATTTTCAAAACGGAAAGATAAATAATTTTGAAGAATGTATGTAAACTTCCATAGTCATGCTATGAAAAAACACCCAAGAACATGGGTGCAAACATGCCATTTTTGTGGCAAAAGAATGTATAAATTCAAGAGAACAGAACTCAACAACTAAAAACAAAGAATAATAAAAATAATGAAGTGAAATGTTTAAAGCACAACAAATTCCAAAAATAATTCCACCTCAAGGTGCCATGTACAGATTGAAAAGGGAATAACTTGGCTAATAAAATATATTAAACTCAATTAAATATACAAAATAGAACATCAGAAAAAACATCAATGGAATGCATATATTCAGCATTTAATCCTTTATTTCTAAGTGCAAAATGCACCACTGCATTCATTCAAACATGAAACAAAAGTATGAATTGAATATAAGACAAGTATAAGCCAAATCTGATAAACGTCTGAAGAATATAATACCTTCTTAAAGATTATCAGTAATGAAAGGTAGTTTTACACTATTGGTAAAATATCTATAAATGCATCCATACTTTATAAGAGATAGAAACCAACCTGTGAAAGTTTCAGTTTACTCCGTTGTGTCATTAACAAGAAAATAGTGAAAATGCATTCATTTTTTTTAAATTTATTCTAATGTGAAATAGACGTCTCCAGCTGACAAAAGTTCATTTGTGAAATAATTTGATTGATTGTACTAAAATGACAGCACACCAGACAGAAATATTTCAAGAAATGTTTGATACCTTCATTAACTTTACGTCCACCAAGTAAGTTTCATGTAAATCTGTGATCATTTATGTTTTTAAGAATACCAATAGTGTATAAGGGCTTTAAAATTAAAATACCACCGGTTTATACACTTCATTTTGGTTACAAAAATATTGCACAAAACAAGATTTCAAATAAACATCAGGTACTAAGGAAATTAGTGAACATGATAAGTTATTATCTGTGGATAATTTTAAAGGTATATAGAGTGCCACACTCCCAATATATGTTTTCTATCATTACAATGTGGATAGGCTCATCACTATTAGAAGTCGAAATATATTACATCTTCAAATTGAATATTTCATAGATGCATGGATCCTGATAGTGGAGATAGTTGTAACAGTCCATTGTAGACACTATTAATATGTCATTGGCAGAACCATTTGTGAATGGACGTAGACGGAATAACAAAAAGTCACATGACCGTGTACTGCTGATGATGAGTCGAACAATCACTTTTTAAGGGTGGTGAAAAATACTGACGAAAATCATCTTTTTCTCAAAGAGTTTTGGCAAGTTTGTGTATATTAAATAGTATTTGAACATGGTGGCTATCGAGCGGTCAAGTTCCCTAATAGTGTGGTAAAGATTCCTATGAAGTATACCACATCATTGGCACCAGTCTATTTGGGACATAAGCCTCATTCTGATTCTCATAGACATGTGTACAAAAAACCAAGATGGCCGCAAGGTATTAAAGGTCTATTGTTGCATTTCAATCACCTTGTAAATGTTACAATGTTTACTTGGGTTCAAAACTTGGAAGAAGGCTGATGTGCAAGTGTATTAACACATAACAAGTAATGAGCAAGAGAAAGATGGAGTGACAGAATGCAGCATATGTCTTACCAGATGTCTATTACCTACATGAAGTGTGCCACTCGTGTACTAACCTAGTCTATGGCATAGTACTCCCAAGATCATTGATTTGGGCCATTCATGACGTATTGTTCCATAGACTGATGCACAATGTCCTAAAAAGAAGCAGTGCAGTCTGGGTAGGGTAGTAAAACTTGTAACCATGCTCATTGTGCGTGCACACATACCAATACCATGGTGTGGATTACAGCAGGCTGGCACACTTCATGTAGGTAACAGATTTCTGGTCTTACCAATTAAAGTTATAATGAATGGTATGCCATTTGCTTTCCAAAATTAACACAAATATTTATAGAAATATAGAAATATACTAGCATACAAAAATCTTATTTTTATACAATCAAGATGCATTGTGCATAGATTAATCTTCCTGTACAAAAATGTTGTTACAAAGATGACAGTGCATATACACATTTTACATGGTAAAACTCCACTTTTTATACATAAATATAATTTTACAAAGCTTGACTAAAATACTATCTCTTCATTATTAAATTTAAAGCTATATATTTGGCATTTTTGGTTTTAGTACTGAGAATGATTTTTTTCCCTCTGGAAATATAAAAGCACTCATGGTAAGTTTACCCTGGATAGCTAATGGAAATAGCACGATTATTTTGATGTCATCCTTTATGGGCAATCAA
Source organism: Zoroaster sp. YZ-2022 (assembly GCA_029582265.1). NCBI lineage: Eukaryota > Metazoa > Echinodermata > Asteroidea > Forcipulatida > Zoroasteridae > Zoroaster > Zoroaster sp. YZ-2022. Next base: position 46,570,256 of record CM055820.1, read on the forward strand.
ACCCATATATATTTGATGCTTGGCGCAGTTTTCAAGTGAACACTGTTCAATTTTGTTTCAATACTCTTTTTGCATATTAAATATATTACAATAAATCAATATATATTATAAATATATTAATAATATAAATTAAATTTGAGGCTAAATTATATCTTCTAGGTGGAGCAACTATTTCTTTGAGACATTCTTTGTGGCCTGTCCCAGCATAACCTGCTTAGCATTTGAACCAAACTGCAGTGTGCTTAGTGTTTCGCTGATGTTGTTGGCGTCAGGACTTGTGTTGACAAACAAGCATGCCTGTGTTCAAGAAAAAAGAAATATTTATAAAATGTTTATTTTATTGTGGAAAAGAATATTGTCCTTGTGTCAACAAAAGAAATTAAAATTTCAAGATAATTACAATGTACATTAATAGGCAGGTCTGAATTCCATTACAAACACTATTCACTCTGGGTGCCAGCAGCGTATCGCTGGTAAGCATGCCTTATTGGCTCCGTTTACATTCAAATCTTTATGGTTACAAGGGAAGAGTTTCACTGAATAAAGTACTCTTGCTACTGACCATGGAGTTTTGAACACAATGTGTACAAATTTCAAATTAGATTGCCTACACAAAATCTGAATACATTTTCACTATTTGCTCATGAATGAACATTTTACAGATAATTATTTTAATTGTTTTTCTTTATTCAAAGAGAGTAGGCATACTCATAGAAGCAGTTTTTCCAACATTACCAATGTTGTACCTTCCCTTATGTATATCTTTATTCAAAGAGAGTAGGCATACTCATAGAAGCAGTTTTGCCAACATTACCAATGTTGTACCTTCCCTTATGTATATCTTGCCTCAAAGAGAGTAAGCGTACTCATAGAAGCAGTTATGCCAACATTACCAATGTTGTACCTTCCCTTATGTATATCTTGATTCAAAGAGAGTAAGCATACTCATAGAAGCAGTTTTTCCAACATTACCAATGTTGTACCTTCCCTTATGTATATCTTGATTCAAAGAGAGTAAGCATACTCATAGAAGCAGTTTTTCCAACATTACCAATGTTGTACCTTCCCTTATGTATATCTTGATTCAAAGAGAGTAAGCATACTCATAGAAGCAGTTTAGCCAACATTACCAATGTTGTACGTTCCCTTTAAGGATTCACAAGTTTTATCCCAAAAGGGTGTCATTACAGTGCCCTCTTGTGGTCATGTTTAAGGGATTGTTATTACCTTTGCATCTCCCCCGAGTGCTTGCTGCAGTAAGTGTGTCAGTTTGGAGTTCCGATACGGGATGTGAAGTGCACTTGTCCTTAGTCCGTTGAAAACCTGAAACATTCAGGAGAAGACACCTATTAATCCTGTGACAGGTAAAACGTTATTAGATTTGTGTGGGAATTTATAGTACATGGTAATATGTTCAAAGTTATTTTGCATTTCAAAAAATTACAGGATTGTGGCAGGTCTGTCAACCCACTAGCAAAATGGACTGAGAATAGGCAGGTTTGTCTAGGTGCACAAAATATCTCAAAAAATAAATAAATGAATAAATACATGTATCTACACTACAGATAAGTTACTCATATTTTTTTAATAATTAGCTTTAAATTCACAAACCACAAAGTCTGTTGAATGTTTTGCCACTAACCTGTCCGAGTGAGGTGAGCGATTTATTGATGGCTGCAGCTTCTACTAGGGTGTGTCCAGTAGCACCTGTCTTGGCGATCCGTTCAGACCCGGCGAGATCCACCAGCATCAAGGAGCCATAACTCGTGGCATTGGATACCTTGTTGATGCCCTCAACGTTCAGAATCAGGAGCAGGTGGGATCGGGAGCTGTGATTGGACAATGACAGTTAAGAAAAGGATTTGTATTTAAGATGACACGTTAACATGTGATTGAACATAACGTTTAAAAGTAGAGAACTGAAGAATCAACATAATTTTAACAAAATCACTGAAGTGTGTTCCATTATACAATAAAATAAAAAAAAGATTTGTTTAGAATGGTAAAATAAATCATACTAATTTTCTTTTAAATCCTGATCACGGGGCAAATTTCATAGCCCTCGAGTGATGAAAATGCACCCAGTGTCTTGAGGATAGGGCCTGATGGTGGTGTTGATCCCATCAGACATTTTCATTGCTTTGCAGGTACTAATCTATCAATATCGTAACCTGGGTATCCTTTTACAACAGGATTCAACAGAATTCGACACAGCTGTCCAACTAATCAATGTTGACACTGACGGGAGAATGATAACCAACCTTGATGAGTTCATCTTGGTGGCAGCCGTGGTGCGGTTTGAATCTCCTCTTGCCATGACAGCGGTGATGTCACTTTCTTGCTTAACCTCGACTTCCGTCAGTCCCTGGACTAGAAGTCTCTTGCCCTGCATCTTGATGTCGAGTTTCTTCTTTTCGTTGTCCCCACAGAGAAGATCCAGCAGGGCTTCATTGTACACCTCTAGCATAGACACCTGTGAGAAGTATAAAATAATTGCTTGTCATACTATGGCCATTTTTGTCTAGTTCCCTGACCACCCATCAATAACCTCCATGGTAAATTAATACTTTTGTAAGGCACCATTCTTTTATGGACATGAGCCTCATTTTCATTCCCATAGAAAAGTGCATTAGAAAACAAAGATGGTTGCACCATGAATATGGTCTAAGAGAAATTGCTAAAACTAGAGTATTCAAGGGCCAGTTTCATAGAGTTACCATGGAAACATCATGCAATTTTACCCTTCACTGTTTTGGCAACCCAAGCTGGACTTGAACCCACAACACTGCAAAGGCTCAATATGTTTTTAAGATTTAAACAAAATGCAGTGTAATTTAAAAATCAAAGGGATTGTACACCATTGGTAAAATGTCTGTAAATGCATCCATACTTTATAAGAATGAAGACATACAATGTATGTACAGAAACCAACCAATGTCTGTAAATGCATCCATACTTTATAAGAATCAAAAGATATGTACAGAAACCAACCAATGTCTGTAAATGCATCCATACTTTATAAGAATCAAGAGATATGTACAGAAACCAACCAATGTCTGTAAATGCATCCATACTTTATAAGAATCAAGAGATATGTACAGAAACCAACCAATGTCTGTAAATGCATCCATACTTTATAAGAATGAAGACATACAATGTATGTACAGAAACCAACCAATGTCTGTAAATGCATCCATACTTTATAAGAATCAAGAGATATGTACAGAAACCAACCAATGTCTGTAAATGCATCCATACTTTATAAGAATCAAGAGATATGTACAGAAACCAACCAATGTCTGTAAATGCATCCATACTTTATAAGAATGAAGACATATGTACAGAAACCAACCAATGTCTGTAAATGCATCCATACTTTATAAGAATCAAGAGATATGTACAGAAACCAACCAATGTCTGTAAATGCATCCATACTTTATAAGAATCAAAAGATATGTACAGAAACCAACCAATGTCTGTAAATGCATCCATACTTTATAAGAATGAAGACATATGTACAGAAACCAACCAATGTCTGTAAATGCATCCATACTTTATAAGAATCAAGAGATATGTACAGAAACCAACCAATGTCTGTAAATGCATCCATACTTTATAAGAATCAAGAGATATGTACAGAAACCAACCAATGTCTGTAAATGCATCCATACTTTATAAGAATGAAGACATATGTACAGAAACCAACCAATGTCTGTAAATGCATCCATACTTTATAAGAATCAAGAGATATGTACAGAAACCAACCAATGTCTGTAAATGCATCCATACTTTATAAGAATCAAGAGATATGTACAGAAACCAACCAATGTCTGTAAATGCATCCATACTTTATAAGAATCAAGAGATATGTACAGAAACCAACCAATGTCTGTAAATGCATCCATACTTTATAAGAATCAAGAGATATGTACAGAAACCAACCAATGTCTGTAAATGCATCCATACTTTATATGAATCAAGAGATATGTATAGAAACCAACCAATGTCTGTAAATGCATCCATACTTTATAAGAATGAAGAGATATGTATAGAAACCAACCAATGTCTGTAAATGCATCCATACTTTATAAGAATGAAGAGATATGTATAGAAACCAACCAATGTCTGTAAATGCATCCATACTTTATAAGAATCAAGAGATATGTACAGAAACAAACCAATGTCTGTAAATGCATCCATACTTTATAAGAATCAAGAGATATGTATAGAAACCAACCAATGTCTGTAAATGCATCCATACTTTATAAGAATGAAGAGATATGTATAGAAACCAACCTGTGAAAGTTTCAGTTTATTTCATTGTGTTGTTAATGAGAAAAGTGAAAATACATTCAGATTTGTTTGTAAGTATTTAAACAATTGGAAAGTGAATCACAGCTGTGATCTATTTCAAATTTGTAATACATTTCCTGTTTACTCAAAAAAAAGAGTATGTCAGACGGAATCATTTCTCAGGATGTTGGGTACCATCACTAACTTCGCATCAAGTAAGATTTTAGATTATATTTCAGTACTTTTGTAATTAGGTAATTACCAAAGGTAAAAAAAAATAATTTGTTTAATCAAATCATGTCACCTTCAGTGTGTACGTCACTTGTTCTCTCTCGTTGCAGATTTTAAGAAGTTCTCTTATAGAGCGGACGTTGACCCCGGGGTCCTCTTTCGTTCCCATCATGGTGTAGGTTTTACCGGAACCAGTCTGTCCATAAGCCATGATACACACGTTGTAGCCGTCAACACAGGAAGTGATGATCGGCAATGCCTGGTTGAAAACCTATCGGACAAATAGTGTGGGAGTTGAACTAGGGGAAGTGGCCACATTGTGCAGGTTTTACATATGCATTATGTGTTTGATCACACCAGCATGGCCACATTGGACAGGTGGCCAGCACTTACCAAGTTAGCCAAAGTAGCAGGTATTGGAAGTGGAAGAAGCCATGGCTGAGTGGTTTTGTGCATCGGATTTGTATGTATACCAATTTCTAAGTCATTAGAATGTAGCACAGTGCTTGTGTCTCCGTCCTTATCTGGGGGGGTCAATCTCACAGAGCTGCTCAGCACACAAAGTTATGCTTAGTAGAAATAGGTTACCAGCCAAAATTTCTTTTAATGTATATTGCTTCTGGCAGGTTCTCAGCTAAACTTTGCTAAGCATATTTTCTGCTAAGCAGCTCTATGGGATTGAGTCCAGGTCTACCAATGTACCCTGCACCAGCCCAACAAAGACAACATGTTCTTGTTTAACAATGTAATATGAACTATTTTTATTTATATTGTTACGAATCTTACCCTTTGATTTTGATAAATATTAGCACCCCTTATAGTTCACTTCTTCCACTTCCAATATTTTGCTGACGATGCAATTTCAAGCAGTCTAAGTCCCAGGGTTGTTTCCCCGGACCCTCGATTGTCCGCTATGAATATGCAATCCATACAAGGACGCTACTTTTGCTCATGCATAATGCAACACCAGCGAGAGCCCTGTGTGCGTGCCACTCCCTCCCGCCACGTGGCTTGGAGCCGTCCTTTGGACTTAGTCTATTTTCCGAATACTTTCCTTGGAGTCCACCCCTTCACACCGAACACGGTTCGTGGGTGAACCACGGCCAAACAGTCACCGTGACTGACCCGCTCAGTCATTAGCCGTGGCCCGCGTGTAGTGCTCCCTAACCCAAGCACAGCCGCTGTTCCCCTCATGCAGTAATAGCTTAGCATCCAAGCAAATAGCTTAACATGCCCAGTAAGCATTTTCCCCTTGAACACGCCCTCCTTTCTAAGTTGTCGATCACTTCACTTTCGTCAAATACCTTACCTTATATGGAACAAGGACCTGTTGTATGTCCTGATTTTGCACACGTTTCTACCCTTAGACGCGGAAGCCAAGCTTCTCATTGGCTAAGACGCTAAAGTAGGCTTATGTTTTATTCATTCCTAGGCCCCAGATTTCTATATAATCCCCAAGATTTCCTGATCTCAGCGAGAAGTGCGGTTCCGAATGAAATCTATGCGACTCGATCCGATCCGATCCATGACAGTGCGATATACCGAACTATTACGGTCCAGAGCCTCGTTCGTTAAACCAATGGTGCAGGGCGTCGATATGGCCATTGGTTCACCTACATGTAGCTATGCGGTCTGATACACACTCTGGCCCCGTACAGACACCCGGTGTAGTCAAGCCCCGGTGGTCCCCGTCAGAGACCGACCAGCCGCCCGTCTCTCGGTATAGCAGTGCCCGTACCGTATGCCGAGTTGACAGCCGCATGAACGAACGATGGTCCCCACTGACTGTACCCAATAGTTGGTATTCGTACACCCTATTCGGAACTTAGCACAAGTATATACAGTTTAACTATTGACATGTACCTATACGCTACCACTCCTGTCATACATGTTACTAGTGCCTGTTATTATTGTTAAATAGTGATGTTAATAATAAACCAACCCCATTGATTGAGATTGTCACAACAAAGTTTGTGTCCGACTATTATTTGTTGACCCACGAAAGTGGGGAATGCAACAATATCATTAAAAGTCACTCCGATTTTGGTCAGATGTTGGTTACATTATAAACAAGTTCACATGCATACATATGGGTAATTCTGCTACCATTAGAGTTTACCACACTTGTGTTACTTTGGCGAAAAATATGAGATGCAGATTACTTTTGGTTGAAGTTTACTAATTTATGTATTTGCACGTTGCCAATTTCCAGATCAGCAAAAAAGAGAAGTCTCTTTCCTCGTACCATTTTGTGGACCCACATTTAAACAAACGATCACAATTATAAAAGCAGATGATAATTGATTTGGACTTCATCACATGGGTCTTACCTCAGTCTGTGTTGATGACGGAGTGAACACTTTATCAAAGCTATACTGCATTTTCTTTCCCGCAGGGTTGACACCACAGATTTCCGTGTCGTCAGGGAATTCCAGACAGCACTCAGTGCGCGAGTCGTAACGTACCCTGCAGAACACCCGGATGTTCCCACGGAGTTCTTGGAGCTGAAAGCGGGACGAGAATACAATACACTTTTATAAAAACATCCTGAAATTAACCATCAACTATAGCACCTCAGACAGAAAGATTTCAATGGATGTTTGAAACCATATGTAATTTACACCAAGAAAGTTTTGAGTCAACACAAGTAAAATAGCTAAGTACTAATGAAAAATAGAATTTCTGAAAATTGGTGTTTAAATAGCTAAACACATGGGTGATCTTTAAATATTTACCTGATTGTAAAGTAGTTTTCTTTGTAAACACTCTTTCTTGTACAGTACTTTGAGATCATCAAGCTCTTTAGATGTGCTAGAGTCCATGTTCTTCATCTTTGACAGACCAGAGAGGGCTTCCTGTACCAATTCCTTCATGTCTGAATTAAGGACAAGATTTTATTAGTCGTTTCCTATTAAAGTTACTGAATATAGTTTGAAGGGAGTGCATCTGTATCTACTAAAAACTGTACTAAAATTATAGCAACAAGTGACTGGAACTTTTTTTTTAACCCTAACCACCCCAAATCCATCAAAATCCTCCAAGGGGCACTTTTTTGGAAGAATTCGGCACTTTCAGCAACTGGTACTTTCACCTCTTCAAATGGGGCAAAATTACTACCTGGCAAGAAGTACAGGCCATATGTGCTGAATATGAAAGATCAACGAAAATGCATGGTGCATTTTGAAGATGAGGGCATGTTTCCAAAAGTGCACTGGAGGATTTTGGAGGATTGAGGAACGTTCCTAGCCAGAACACCTAAGGGGGTTAGGGTTAATTCAACATAATAATTCCTATGTTCTCTAAGATGCAAGCACAATCAAATATGTTTTGTAGCATAACTGGATAATCAGGGGCTAATTTCATAGAGCTACTACGAAGATATACAGCCAAGGAAATCAAATTATTTTCAAAAGCTCACCCTTAAAGCCCTGTAACACCACCTTCTTGAGAGTCAGCTTGGACTTGTCCAATTCTTTGGCTGCCTTGTCCACTCTAACCAATAGGTCAGTGTCAATGGTTGGGCCCTGGGGCTCTATCACTGCAGACGGCGGGGGCGCAGCAATATGCTGAGGGGAATCATCAAAAGTGGAGTCAGGGTCTGTGTCTGGCTCAGCTGTTTCAATGTCCTTCACAAGAAAAGAAAAAAATTATAAATGTGATATTTCGTTACAAAAACAGGCTGGACAGGGTGTATTAATATGTTTTATATTTGGTTATAAGTTAGGTTTGCATGAGTGATCAGGTCTTGAATTATCATCGAAGGAAATTCAATGTCCTATAAATTAGTTCAATGAAAATTATAAGCATTTAATAAACTTTCTTTGTGTTTGCCCTATCCTCTCTGTGCACACACTGTAGAGGGCGCATGTTGTCAGATTAAAGAGAAAAGTACTTACTGGTGTAGGTGCCTTGCGTCTGGCCGTGACTGGCCTGCCTGTTCTTGGTCTCTCTTGATGCATGGCAGCCAGTCTAAGGTTTGCCATCTTAGCCTCCACCTCCAGGCTGACAACCTGCTTGCGTAACTGCTCAACCTGTGCAGACATCAAACAAATGAGTATTGTATGTTAGGAAAGAACAATCCTGCCAAAGTTTTAGCTCAATACATTGTGTTATTAAACGGGCAGTATCATCACGATCAACTGGACATGGAATCATAGTGCTAGTTTTAGATTAACTCAGTGACTGAAAATAATACCCAACATGATAAGGTCATATTACTGTTTCTGCTGCATAAATGAGCCAGTAATTTTCAGTCACTGTATTCACCGATTCCATGCCCTGTTGAAAGTCCGCTTTCATCGTGCTGATACTGTCCCTTTAACAAGAAATTTTGATTGGTGAAGACAAACCTTGTATTCATTCAAATGTAGCATCTCAGTAGTTTCCCACCAAAATTACAGAAAATTATAAAAACAACAGCAACTCAGATAAAATTATTTAAGGCATGTTTGACCATCATTAACATTACACCAAGTAAGTTGTATGTGAAACTGTGATTATTTTCTTTTTTTTTAAATGCCAAAAGGTATACACTTGCTTAACCTTTTCCTGATTCTCCTGAAATATGAGGAGGCATATTCACCCTTTACCAAGATATGATAAGAATAATAACTCAAATATTCATAATTACATGTACCTCATCTTTCATCTTGTCAAAATCAGTCTGCAAACGTTTTTTCTGGTGACTGGTATCTTTGTTAGATTTTTGCTGTTGAGGAAAAACAAAAATGAAGAGAACTCATTTTGCATTACAGACAAATTCACATACTGTACATACATAAATATGGGTATTCTGTAGCCTAAATAAGGACTCCGTATCTGTATACACCGTTGTACACAAAAGAGAAAGTCCAACCTGGGCTAGGGTATTTTGCTACCATTCAAGTTCACCACACTTGTGTCACTTCGGAGAAAAACATGAGATGGAAATATATTTGAAGGAAAGGTCGAAAGATCTTTCAGAAGACACCGATTATACTTTGTTTTCTTTTGAAAAAGAAAAGCAAATATGTAGATTATAGAGAATTTTATTTATTTATTTTCTTTTTAGAAAGAAATGTTAATTTCTAGATCACAGAGGAGCAAATTAAAAGGAGATTGTTGTAGCCTATCCTCTATGCAAACAGTTAAGTATTAATTACCTGCTCCAAATGTATAGCACACTCTGCGAAGGTATACATTGGTATTTGGTAACATAGCATAACATTCATTTTCAAGAAATATTTCATAAAACTAACCTGTGAAAATTTCATCACAATTGGTGCTTGCGTTTTTAAGAAAACAATGAAAAAGTGATACATGTTTTTTCTGTTTTACAAAAAGTCTTTGTAAATTTCATTCCGGTTTGAATGAAAGCACTTCAGTTTTTAGATAATAATTTGTATTTCCCTATAAAATTAAAGTAACGTGCGAATGTGGTATTCGTTTGTACTGGACTTCTGGCTGCAATCATGTCCCAGTAAAAAACACGAAAGTATACACCACAAACAGATCCAACAGATGCATCAAATTTTGAAGAAGTGAACTTTTCTTTTCCTACTTACAATTTTGATCAATTTGTCCTGCAAAATGGAGATCTGTTCATCTTTTTCTTTGATCTGTTTGGTGTTAACCCCTGTCAATCGGTCAGGGCTATCCATGGCACCCGTGTCGCCTATAGCAAAGTAAGTCGAGATGGAATCATCAGTGTCGTAGTTACTCTGTCTCAGGGCTGCGATGATGTCATACATGTCTTTCCACATTGGCAAAGCTTCCTAGAATTTTACAAAATCGTCATTTTGAAGTAGGATTTGGAAACAAAATATTAGGTTTACTGGTAACACCATGTGTAATAATCTCTACTTGGAGTGACGTGGTTGCGTGGTCCTGAATAGAAACAGTTGTGCGGATAGTTCTTTTCAGAACCACATCATCACTTCTTCCAAAAAGAGATTATTTCACATGGTGTTACCCGTAAACGTAATCGGTCTTATCTAATTCACCATGCAAAGTTTAAATCACATTTGGGTTTTGAAAGGAAGTTGACCATGTAATACCTCTAATGAGTTGTAAACATTGCCTGTACCACCTTGTGCATGCAGTACGGCATCTATTCTTCACAACACCTCACCTTGACCTCTGCTATAAGAGGCTTGACAAAGTCGGTATGTTGCTCCCATGATATCGGCATCTTCACCCACGATCCTGATGCGTCGTCAAAGTAACAGTGAATGTTACGCTTTTCCTGTATTGGAACAAGATTTTAGTAAGAAATGACAATGCTTTCCTTGAAACTGTACAAAGATCTTTATTAACCCTAAGTCCCTAGGCCCATTTATTTACACAACCTGAATCCTCCAAAATCCTTCAGTAGTAAAGCAAGCACATGACATGTATGCACACATGTGTTTCTAATCTGTGATACATGTACATGGCCAGGGACCCTCCCTGCATGCATGGAGCAATTAACCCTCCTATGGTTTGACCTTTCAAAACCTTTCAAAATCTGCTTACTGGCAAAATGGCTATCAATAATGTATGAACCCTTTAAAACCCTCCAGAATTTGTTGCTACTGAACTACCACACCTTTCAATACCCTTTGAAAGGTATTGAAACATTTCAACACCAGTTTGTTCAGAGAGTTGTTTCACCTTTCGAAACCTTTCATAGGTCCCTTTTGTCAGACAGTTTTCTCACCTTTCAAAACCCTTCAGTACAGCAAACTTGAAAGGTTTTGAAAGGTCTGACAATTCTATGGCAAACTGCACTGTACATAGGAGGGTTAAACAGTGTCCACTGACCCAAGCACTGACCTTGCAATCACTACAACAAACATGGATGTACATGTATCATGGAAAGGCAAGTATGTCTAATAACCTCAATCCTCCAAAATCCTTCACATTAGTATGTAGCATGTAACCTCAATCCTTCAAATTCCTTCACTTTGGCAAAGAGGATTTTGGAGGATTTGGGAAGGTTAGGGTTAAGTAATATTACATTGGCAGACCCCATCCACCCCATATTCTGGATATCATGTGCCCATCCCCACCCTCCCCTTTCAGTCTATGTCATTTAAATCCTCTATACATATTGTTGTAATGATTTGTTTCCTGGGCCCAAAAAGACGGGGGTGATCCTATGGACCATTTCCCCCACCCCCATGGGCAAAGAGGATATACATGTACATTTACCCCACATCCCCAAAGGATATGCGTCCATGTTGACAATTACCTCAAATATGTAGGTAAGAAGGCGACCCCTTGTGGGATGTTTGATGGTGCCTGCCCTGTCATCATTGTTACCGCCCCCTAACCCTGAAGAGACGTCGATGTCCCCCACATCACTGGTTTGGGCAGCTAAAGAGGACCTATTACTAGAGCTGGTGGCCGGGCCGTTGTCTTGGATAGGCTCTCCATCAACTGAGAAATACCCCAGGCTGTTCCAACTGCTGGGAAAAACTTGCCATTCCTATTTGAAACAATGGTAAAAGTAAAAGAAACATAATAAACTAAGACAGTTACCATTGTTACATTGTAACTAGCTAAAACAACAAACAGGGGCATTTTTAAAACTGTTTAAAAATTTAAAAAAGATAAAACATTTTTCCCAGATATGTTCCTCCATGTATTTAAACAAAAGATTTATTTCCGAGTTTTAAAATGTGTACATTGCACTATGGTGAAAAAGTTTGGAAAACATACCAAAATTTACTTTGTGCTTTTTCTATTCAAAAAATCATGTACTGTATTATAAACTGTACCATCCAAAATGTCTACCAGAAAATAGGTATTATGGCAAAGATTTATTTCTGAATTGGTTTTTTTGGGGGGTAATTTTAAAATGTGTATGGTTCGCCAAAATTTACTTAGTGCTTTTTCTATTTAAAAGCCAATGTCAAATAAAGATAATAATCAGGATTGATAATACATGTATCCAGTAAATAACCTTAGTAATTTTATGGCAATTTTAAGAAGAAAATTAGAGAAAATTTGCAGTGCACCACTTTAAGAGAGGCGCCACGTTACGTGACATCAACAGTGATACAGAAAGAGGTTTTGTCAATGATTTATACCAAATTGGTCAGATGACTATGGGGTAATAAATGTAATCACATAACATGCAGTCATCTACTTAGTTGCTAGGATACGTGTACGTGTGTTTCTTTAATTTCTGTTTTATAAGAATCCTGAATTATTATTTTATGATCTTTAAAAGCAGCTTTGCCCATTAACTAGGAATAATAGAAATAGCCAAACATTCACATTGAAAGCTCTATGATAAACATGAATTTTCTTAAAATAGTGAATGTACTAGTACAATGTACTTTAGCTCATACACAGCCATATTACACGCAATATATCAATGCATGCATGGAAAGATTGCAGTTACGCTGTACATTGTAATTGCACTCTCTGAATAATACTCAATTTAAGCACCATTTCAAACACTTTATGCAAAAAGCACTTAAAAATTTTTCTGGCATTTTAATGTTAAACTTGCATGATGAATCAAACATGCACTGTATTTACTTTATCTTTTAAAGAGAAGGCCATTAGTAATGTTGGCAAAACTGCTTCTATGAGTATGCTTACTCTCTTTGAATCAAGATATACATAAGGTGGGAAGGTACAATATTGGTAATGTTGGCAAAACTGCTTGTACGGGTATGTTTACGCTCTATGAATCAAGACACATTATTAAAACCCTTACATAGTTAGATCTTTTAAAACCCTTTGAAAGGTTTTTAAAGGTAAAAAGTACTTGCCAGTGATGTGTAGTGGTTTCATGTGGGAATGCATCGCCACTGTACATAGTACTGTTCTACAAAGTTATTCCTCCTTTGAAAAACAGACAGACAAATTAAGGTTTTGGCGGGTCTGTCAACCAGCTAGCAAAAATACATTAGAATAGGAGGGGTTTTAAAGCACCAACCAACCAGCACTCTTTCCCAATTTCATGTTAGAATGAATACAAACTGAATGCACTTTCTCAGTGTTGACACAATATAATATGCTGAAATTTACATGTAGGCCTACACAGGTTGGTTGTGAAAATAATGACTTTCACTATCTTGATGTACTGTATCTTGATTCAAAGCGAGTATACTTGTAAAAGTAGTTTTTAAATAGCCAACATAACCAACATTGTACATGGTATCTTTCCTTGAATTAAAGAAAGAAAACATGCAGATTCAAACTCAGAATAGGCATTACATGGGATACACACATGTGTATTCATTATACTTGATTGTAAAGATACATTTGTAAACGCCCACATTCTGTTTGTACACGTATGAACAATATATGGCTAAAATAAATAATGTATCCAACAGTGTCTCAATGTTACAGGAATTAACATTCAAGTATTCAATAATACAGTGTACTTTCACTCTTCGAGTCAATTGACTTAACTTGACTTGTGCCCTCTGGTTATTTGCCAAATACTTCAAATGTAATTGTAACAATAGACAGATGTCATGGCACTGAATCCTGAAATGCATTTTGTACTATGACCCTTTCTGTTACGGATGTCAGCACAGGGGTAATGACTTTGCCTTTTATTCCTGGCGTTTGTTATTTGATAGCTTGCTTTCACTTGTGAATGTTTTGGGCTTGTTCATGTTGGTTGCATGCTAGCCCGAAGATCTGACATCAGGCTTCGAGGCTTCGAGGCTCGCGAAAGATGCCAGATACTGGCTTCTTTATTTCATGGAGATTCAACTTTGACCTTGGTTGGTGGCTAGCTCGCAAGCCTCGAAGCGTGACGTCAGATCTTCGGCACAACGATTCCCTTGAATGGTATGCCTGGAGCCTGTCTTCATCCTTGATAGGATAAAGACACATCTAAATGCATCCTTGCCATCAATTCAGTGCTGGTTTTTTATCAGTCCTGAGACCACTTTTTGTAGGTCTGGGTCTGGATTCTCTGTGGCCTTGATCTCATCTCAGTCTCAGAACAATGGGATCTCAAAGATTTGTTGATCTTGAAAAATCGAGACCCAGAAAAATCTTGGTAAAAAAATAAGCTTTTACATTGCAATATTAGAAATCATTCTTCATCCTACTCTAACCATTATACAGTACATATGGACATGTACATGTATGTAGAATCAGAGAATCTCAGAAAATGAGTTCCTAAACCTGAAATGAATAAATGACTGTTTATGACTGAAACCTTCATTATACACCCAAGGGTGTATAATTTCCTTAGCACACAATGAGTAGGGTTAAAACTAAAAAATAATATAGCATTAAGACATATGTCTTCTTATACTGTATATTTAAAAATAAAGGTCTCAAGATCTCAGCCTCCTACACAAAAGCCTTGGTCTGTGTGTCCGTTTCATTGTTTGTTTGTCTGTTTTGTGAGACTTACCTGTGTATCCCAGTTGTCTAGATAATGACGTTTTCCAGATTGTTTGATGCATGTGTAGGATCGGCCGTTATTATGATGGAACGTCTCAAACACTATGTCTTCCTCACCCTAGATAAAAAAAAAAATCATTTTATTTAAAAACCACCTCAATTTGTAAAAATTTAAAAGAAAAACATCCTTTCCCATCCAGTCTCCTTTATCATCTGGAGTACCCAAAAAAGAAAATCATCTAGTTGTCCCAACTACAACCACCGACTGAATCTATGGTTGTGGTCCAGTCAGTTTGGTTGCCTGCAAAATTGGGTTTCACTTTTGGTAAAAGATCAATGAAGATCATGTCAAATGGTTAAAAGTTTTTAGCTCACTGGGTTGAAATAAATGTGCATGTACATGTACCTGTTAAAAAATGTTTTGAGAATATATTATGAAAAATCTCACAATGGAAATTGCATTTGAAACTGTCTTAAGTGTAATCTTTACAAATGTACACATTGATATTTTCATAAGTATTTCTAATTAATTTTTAATGTATGGTGGTATTTCTGATGTTGCGGATGTTGCGGATGTTGATTAATTAATCAAATGTATTCCAATCAAACAAGTACAATACAATAAATTCTCATGTTTCTCTAAATTAAATATTCCCATTGTCCAGGCTTAACAAACACAATGTGCATTCATTTTAAGCCTTTTAAAACCTGGTATACATTTTTGGTAATATGTCTGTAAAATGCATCTTTATTTTATCAGAAATAGGATGCACAAAATCCACCCTTCAGAAAAAAAAATCAGCTTACAGGTTTTGTAATTCAGTAAAAATGAATTCATTTTAATTTGGAACTGAATCATGGGCTGATCTGATTCATTAGATATTTTAGTTTAACTTCATTTTCTCAAAAATGACAACAAAATGACGATAGAATATTTTCTCAGGATGTTTGGTTCCATAATACATGTACCATCTTCAAACCAATTTTAAGATAAATAAAATAAATCTCTTAGTTTTTTTCCCAACAGTAATTACCAATGTAATCATTCTTGGAGGGGCAAGGCCACTTTTCCTGAGTAAAAGGGCACTTCCATTAGAATATCAGAATGTCTATGTGAAATTGTTTAAGGAGCACAAGGCCAAAACCATGGCAACAGAGGATGTAGTGTCTGTGTGAAATACCAGGCCTACAATGGTGTAAACAATGATATCAACCCATCATTACATTGTAGCATCCAATAATAATAATAATAATTATGTAGACTTATATGGCGCACGTATCCACCAAACTGGTGCTCAAGGTGCATTATATTATTACCCCTGCTCATCAGGCTCATAAATCATTCCTGAAACCATCTCAGCTCCCTGGGGAGTATACAGCTCAATTGCTGCCATTACAGCGCATATAGGGCTAATCAAACACAACAACCAACTCTGCCCTCACAGGTACCCATTTACCCCTGGGTGGGGAGAAGTAATTATGGTAAAGTGTCTTGCTCAAGGACACAAGGACACAAGCACCGTGGTCGCGGTTGGGATTCAAACCTACATTCTGATGACTCAGCCATCAGAACACAAATCCGATGCACTAAACCGCTCGACCATGGCACTCCACCAGAGAGTTGTTTGCAAAAATTATCTCCAAGAATTGTCTCTTCGTCTTTTCTCCTTCCTTAGATACTGTACTTCTAATAAAACCATATAACAATATGGCTATAACGTAAAACCTGAATGAATGGAAAGGCCAAAGAATTATTGTGCCTAGGGGATGCAATTTGCTTTCTGTGAATATGATTGCTGACGTATGTATTCTCAATGAAATTTATTTTCTTTGTATACATGCAATTACTTAAGGGCACTGCATGTTTGGAACAAAAAGTTTTATTATCATATTATAATTTGTATTATAAATGAACAAAAAAGGAATTCTAAAAATGAAACGTACATGACATTGCTATTCCTACAAATGTGTGGTTTTCAGTTTTTAAAGGGAAGGCACAGCATTGGTAATGTTGGCAAAATTGCTTATTCTCTTTGAACCAATATACACATTAAATAGGCCTAAGCAACCTGTGATAATGATGAAAATGCATTCAGATTTGTTTTCATTCTAACACAGATTTTATGCACTTTCCTAAATTTGAACTTTAAATTGTTTCACTTTTCTTTTCTTGGGTACAAATTTAAATTGGAATCGGGGAATATTGAACTGGGAAAACTCACTTGGTGTAAAGCTAAAGATGGCTTCAATCTTCTGTATAAATAATTTTCCAGTTCAAATTTAGAAAAAAGTACTCTTTCCTACATTCCACATGAGAAATAAATTTGAAAAATAAACATATTTTCACTATGTTCTTGTTAATGACGCAACGTAATAAGCTGAAAATTGAAAGCAATTTTTCCAATGATGTATATTTTCATTAAAATTGTGTGTTTCAGAAAAACTATTCCAATAAAACCTTACTTTTGCTAGTGAGCACTAAATTCAATCCAAACCAAGTAAGATTTGGTATGGCTCTTTCAACTAGCATACATTACATACAGCACTGTATTGTGGAAAGCCTGTGTCTTATTATGGAGACGAGCCCAGTAAAAATCAATAACAGAATAATGCTGTTGTGTTTGCCGCACAATAAAGAATGGAATGAGCAAAGAAATACCACATGTGTTAAGTCAAAATGTACACAAATCTCCAGTCTACAGGATTCCAGCATTTCATATTATTGAATTGATGACAAATCGACATGCCTTATATAATAGGAACCTACAATAAGTACCTTATAATGAGTTGTAATTTTGCCTTACAAGGACATTTTTGTCCTAATGAAATTTGAATAAATTATAGGGTTTTTACATTGCCATGATCTTGTCGGGGGGGGGGGGGGGGGGGATGTGCGACGGTAAAATTGTTAGTGGGAATATCTTTCATTAAAATTGTACAGGAAATTAAATTATTTAAATATATACGATATAGAATTGGTAAACAATTAAAGGGACAATATCATCATGATCAATAGGGCCTGGAATCGGAGTGCTAGTTTTAGATTAACTTAGATTGACTGAAAATAATACCCCTTAGATAAGGTAATATTACCATTGCTGCTGCATTAATGATCCAGTTAATTTCAGTCACTCTGTTCTTGTTATACGAGGACACCGATTCAATGCCCTGTTTAAAAAAAATGCTCTGATCATGATAAAGCTGCCCCTTTAACCAAATGGACAAATTTTAATTTTAAATCTTAGTGGAAAGCTGATGATGGGTATCCCTAACAAAATTACATTATGTCTGATGAGTTGAATTTTCTTTATAATTGGGATTATTGGTAATTATCAGGAATAGCACTCTTTCCTCAAATAAATTGTTTTGTTTGCAAAAGCATATTACAAATTAAGACACATTCAAATGATACAGAACAAATTTGGACACCCTATATTTAAATACCAGTTTCATATAAATTTTCCTTCATTGTTGAAGATGAAAGCCAATTAAGTCTTCTAATTTCAGTGAGTATTTTTGGGTGATTAATTAGTTTAACAAGCCAGAAAACCAAAACCAAAATACACAAAAATGCAGGGAGGTTGTCACAAGGGGCCAATTAGCTACACCAAGCAGAAACATTTTGTTAAGCAATTATTTCTGATAAGCAATTTGAAACAGCCAGCCAGCCAAGCTATGTATTTATATTTTGTTGGAAACATTTGTTGTCGAATCATATCTTTTTAATACCTCCTTAAATACTAATATTAGGTGCCTTTCCTCTCCACAGAATACACCTAGATACTTCCTCTATCATTTGAATGGATCAACAATGACCAAAATCGATTGAAATACGTATTTGACTCACCTGGCATTAGGAAGTCATCCAAGCCCAATAGTCTGGAACCCATATTACAAACTGTATCTTATCATATAAATCAATCTGTGTAACCAGTCTATTTTGAATAGTGTATAAAGAATGGGTCTCCCAAATATCCTATGTGAAAGTCTGTAGCTCTAAGGTGTGATTTGACCCAATGACCCAAGACATTTGAGATACATTTACTGCAGCTTCATTTGCTGTTAACCATTAAGCTACTTTGAAGAAAAATGTTACACAAACAAACTTTACCTGCTCGGCAGTTCTATGAAATTGCCCACTGAAGCCTGGCACCTTTTTGTAAAACATAAAAACATACAAAACATGTAATATTTTTTCCACAAACACTCAGAAAAGCAATGAGCATGCAGTGCTTCATACATGTACATACATACACCGGTGTAAGGATAAAAACAAATCAATTGTTAATCACCCGACGCAAGAAATTCCTCAATCTATATGTAACACTTTTATGTCATTTTTTTCAAAAAAAAACATGAACACCTAGATTGTTATGAAATTTTCCCAGGTTAGTTTTTTGAAAACAAATGTACGTTGGCAAATACCAATGTTGTACTAATGTTGTGTGTAATGCTTGCCAAACTGTACTGTGTGGTGAATGTATCTATGCTGTACATGGTACTGTTACCTAATGTGCAGCTAATCCACCATTCATAAACAGTTGTCATGTTTTGAATGGTCAGTCATCTTGCTGGAAAATCATAACAAAAGTTGTCCCAATTTCAGGGGTGTGATTGGGCAGTTTTGAAAAAATCCACGTAAATTTTGCTAGGGGTACTGGGGCCGCCGTTGTGAACAGCGCTGGGGTGAAATCTATAGTTCTAAGCATTTGCTTTCCTTTATTGCTTAAATCTTTATCAGTTGGGATTTGTAAAAATCCGAAAATCCAGAAAAATCCAGACAAATCACACCCCTGCAATTTCAAAGAGCCATTTTTTGCTTGTACGTGTATTTGAGAGACCAGACTCAGGACAAGTTAATAACTGATGAGCTACACGTACATGTACTTAGAATGTCAAAGATGCCAGACTTACCATTTCTTGCATCTGTAATGCCATGGACAAGAACTCATCCGGGTCCTGATTGGGCTGTGGGGCAAGCTGGGGCGTTGCCTGGGCCTGCTGATAGTGCGACTGCAACTCATTAACAAGCTGTTGTTGTGTGTTGATGGCATTCCCCCCATACTGCCACTGGTCCTGCGGGCCACTGTACCCATGTCCGTAATTACCACCACCATAGGGGTCATGAGCTTGGACCCCACCATATGAATTCCCGTAGTTCACCCGAGGGGCCATTCCACTGACCACCCCGTTCTGCTGACTGTGAAGGAGTCTCTGTTCTGACGGGGCATTTGGGTCCTCAAATTCAACTTCTTCGAAATGGCGCCTGCCGCGGCTCTGTGAGCCGCGGCTCGCGCTCGGCGCTTGTGTCATTTTATTATCTGACGCTGACGATGATGGTGTGGCTGGCTTTGAATTGCTAGATCCACTTCCCATTGTCAGGGTAGAGTGCTTGATACGAGATTGAACTACCAGTCGACCAGCATTGTTGCTGGATGCTGATAGCTGCTTAATTCTACAAAGTTCTTCTTCTTCGGAATGCACTACATAATTGATGTCTACTTGACCCAGCTACATTCTAATAATAAAATAATAATAATGAAGATTTATAAAGCGTGTGGTTTATTGAGTGGTTTATTACTCCAAGTTATTGTTTTGGCCTAAAATAAATAGAGCTTGTTTTGTTACAGCATGGATTACAGTATCACTCTGTCATTTGTTGTGTGGAAATAAATATGATCACCACTTTAACTTTTGGCTGTCCTCTTTACCTTTTTCAGTGTTGGCTTATTGTGTATTTATTTTGTTTATATCAAAATTCTTGTGGACAATATGATACATTACAAGTTGTGTTGTGAAATTATTGCATACCTACCTGTGTCATACGTCATCTAACACAAATAATTCCCAAATTGAGCAAATCCCTAATTTGCGCAGCATCATAAGCAGTGCAATCTCGAGATTGAGCACGCAATCTCGAGATTGTGCCCAATTTTGCTCAATCTCGAGATTGTGCAGCGCGGGTAGAATGTCGTATCTGGCCGCCACTATTTTTCATTAAATATAACCAATAATGTAATCTTACCTACCTGGTAAGGTGGAGAACATATGGATGGTGATGGACATATACTTCAAATTATTCCAGGATATTTATTTCATGAAAAATCAGGCATTTTTGGTATACGATGACTTCCTCGGTCACGTCAGTCTGATCTTGTAAACTCCACAATTAGTAACCAACACAGTCATTGTACATGCGTAGTGGCAACTATAATAGGATCCTTCTATTTTCTGAAGGGGAGGATTTTTTTAGAAGGGAAATCAAGTCCGAAAACCATCATAAAAGTGGATTTTAAAGATAGTTTTCGCTTTCTGTACCACCAAAAATCGATAGAATGATTTTTTAACTGGTTAGTGGTTGCAATGTTTTTTTTAAAAAGCCCTTAAAAAGTGGCGGCCGGATACGACATTCTTTCCTGCAGCGCAATCTGCAGATTGCGCAAATCCCAAGATTGCACTCAACATAATTATGCTTTCGTAATATTCCTCCTTTTCTTGAATGGACACTTTGCTAATTTTTCATTCTGTTCATCAACAAAGTTGGCATGAGAACAATTTGGCAAGCATGCAAATTATGATTACCAGTCTTCACGAGTTGTGACTGAAATGAGTACGAGATGGTGAAGGTACGAGTTCGCCTGTTTCTCATCTCAGGTAGGCCAAACTTCCAACCCATGGGTATGGCCATGTTGACTGGAAACATTCCCTTGGTCATGTTGGTAGGCCTAGTTGGTTGGAGAAAAAAAAGACACTTACCCTTAATTTAACGAGTCCAGGGGAAGAAAACAGGCAACCGTTGTTCACTTGACAAGAAACTGCACAAAATATTGGCTTGATGAAGTGCGCAGTGTGGTTCGCTCACGAAAATGAAAATAAATGTAGATCCTAACGAACAGCAGGAAAAAGTCCACACACAGTTAAACTCCAGCAGCCTCGATAGAGATAGAGATGCCTATGCCTAGCTAGCTAGCTAGCTAGCTAGCTGTATACATATGTCGTATATATCGCAATTCGCATATCAATAAAAACTGTGTATGCGATGCATGCTGCGCATAATATATGCTGAGCGTCAAGGCGCTGCTAAGTGACCATCGATAGATGGCGCTATTTAATTAAAGTGTGCTGCAGGCAGGCGCGCGGCAGGGCAGGAAGGCAGGGTGTGTATATGTGCCGCTAACTGGCGCTGGCCGCGCTGCGCTAGCCCACTATGCGCTCGCGCCCGACGCACACACACATACAGACGAGGCCTGAGGGCTGGGTGGAAGTGGCCGGGGGATGGGGAGAGGTGACGAGCAAAGTGTGCCGCGAAGTGTGGTGGTAGTGGTGGTCATAATGGGGTAATGATTATCCCTCATACTATAGTTTCAGTTGTCATTATTCCAGAAAAGATCATAAGTTAAGGGGGCACCTAATATAATTTGTTTTACCCCCCATGCATGAGGGCTGGCCGGGCGTGGCAAGAGTGCGCCCCATTTTGAAGGCGGGTCTTGGGCCCGCTTAAGGGCCTCGGAAATGTTTGATTCTAGGCGCATCACCATTCACATCACCACCATCGACATCAACACCACCATCAATACCAACACCACATCCAGCATTATCATCATCATCATCACCACCACCCCATCACAATCACCATCATCACCAGTTCATCACCATCATCATCATCTTCGTCATCACCGTCATCAGCATCATCATCATCACCATCAGCACCCCATCACAATCACCATCATCACAATCACCATCATCACCTTCATCACCATCATCACCATCACCAATACACCATCATCAGCATCATCATCACCATCACCATGCATCCGCATCTTTATCATCCATACCCCTCCCCCTCCCCCTGTCCACCACCTTTTTCCATCTTATGAATTATCACAGTAATCATCTTAACCAACATCGAACATTCTGTAATTAAGAAGTTGGAAATTTCATTTAGTATCGCGATCACATGACATGGGTGAATAAGTGATGACGCACGCAGTTTCTTAAAATAGCAATTTCAGGCATGAGTGAAATACAATTTCGCTGTATTGCGAAATTCTGTGTTTTTATTTACCGTGTACCTCAAAAAGCAAACTCACTCCCATGATTATACACACAATCCAACGGCAACTGGATGTGAATGTGAGGTATGTGGTAAGGTCAAAGGCAAAACATTTACGCACGTCACGTTTTGCATGCACTGTGATCTCACTACGACGTGGGATCGTACGCCGCATATGGTAAAAACACAATATGAGTCTACGGCAAGATATATCGTTCAAACAAATGCTTACTTTTAAGACATATTTTCGTAGTAAAAACTCTTGGAATATACAAAATCTACCTATATCCTGAGATAAGCTTATATCAGTTAAAGACTAGGCCGAATTGTGTGCAAGATGCCGCGCCGTAAATTGAGGAAAAAGGGTAAGTTTTGTGGTTCATATTTTTGTGATCATTCTACGATTTGGCGCGTATTCTCACGTGTACACGTTAACGTAGTTTGTAAAAAACATCGATCAACGTTGGAAATTTGTAACAAAGTATCACAATTTATACTTGATTTGTTTGATGTTTTGACAACAACATAACGTTAACATAATTAAGTAAGGATATATTTTTTATAATTTCTTGACTCAAATGTTTACCATTTTGTTTACATTTCAAGTTGGCCGGTCGTCGATTTCATGACATTGACAGTGCGGTCTGTGGTCATGGTCATGGTGGTGGGGTCGATCGGTCGTAAACTGTTCAGAATAATGCATCAGAAGGTTCTTATCAATCATAGGGCCTATTAATATAAGTTAACTTATCCAAATCCATATCTTGATTCATCCATGGGAAAGAATGTCGTATCCGGCCGCCACTTTTTAAGGGCTTTTTTGGATTGTTTTTGCAACCACAGGCACTAACCAGTTAAAAAATCATTCTATCGATTTTTGGTGGTACAGAAAGCGAAAACTATCTTTAAAATCCACTTTTATGATGGTTTTCGGACTTGATTTCCCTTCTAAAAAAATCCTCCCCTTCAGAAAATAGAAGGATCCTATTATAGTTGCCACTACGCATGTACAATGACTGTGTTGGTCACTAATAAACCCTGTCACGGTAATATGCGCCATGTTTTTGACGGGGCAAAATTGTTTATTTCGAACATTCGTTGCCGTCTGCGACCCAGCGCTCGAACTTCACGCACGCGTCTGGAATGTATGTGAAGGTCGAGCGCTGGGTCGCAGACTGCAACGAGTGTTCGAAATAAACAATTTTGCCCCGTCAAAAACATGGCGCATATTACCGTGAAAGGGTTTATTGTGGAGTTTACAAGATCAGACTGACATGACTGAGGAAGTCATCGTATACCAAAAATGCCTGATTTTTCATGAAATAAATATCCTGGAATAATTTGAAGTATATGTCCATCATCATCCATATGTTCTCCACCTTACCAGGTAGGTAAGATTACATTATTGGTTATATTTAATGAAAAATAGTGGCGGCCAGATACGACATTCTACCCCATCCATGGCTTGCATCAGACAACTTGACCTTTTAAAAAACATAACCAGTGTAAAAAATGAATAAAATTAACTGTTCACTGGCACTGTATGAGAAATCTGATTTTATAATTATCACAGGAAAGTGTTTAGGTAATTGAATGAATTTTGCTTTTTGATACAAAATTTGTTCATTACCATAAGAATTCTTACTAAACCTTATTTTTGGGGAGTAATTTTATAATAATGATCAGAATGAGTATAACAGTTAACATTTATTATTTAAATTGACACAGCGAAAAATGGCCTACATGAAATGGCACGGAGCGGCCGTGAGAGGGCGACACAGCCACCTCATTATATGACGTCACGGATACTCGCTAAATATGGCAATTTTCATGAATGAAATTGCCGCACATGCGCATATACTTGCCATGAGTCGCTCGCTGCGTGTTTACTTCAATAGAGCTCGTGACGATCCTTCTAATGGTACCAAAATCTTACGATTTTGGCGTTTTCTTCTATTTTTTCTGGAATTTCTTTGATTTCAACCTGAGGATCAACAACTTGCAGATTCGTTGCTGATATTGTGAGTTTCGCAAGTTATATTTTTTTTACCATTTTAGTATGAAACCGCGCCACCCTCCAAATGTGTTCGGGATGTATTAAATAATCATTGACAACATGTATTATATGTATGGGATGGATGGATTGAGTGCGCCGTGGGATTATGCATGAAATTGTCATGAGCTGGATATGGGGATTTTGATGCGCACGTCCGTGCGTGGTGTGCAGAGGTGTTTGCGCTTGCGTACTTGCCACGTGACTTCCGCGCCACCGAAAATCACCGTGCGTGCATGCGAGTTTGAATGCGCTTGCCAACGCGTGCCTGTGGCGTCACGAGCTCAGGAGCTGACCAATGAGCACCGCGCTACGTTTCGCACCGCACTGTGACCATCCATGGTACAGTACTAATGGGGAATTTTTCGTAGTGATTAGGTAATAAAGCATGTATGAATAGGCCTTTATTATTTATGTATTGAAAAACAATGATCTGTTTCCATTCTGTTTCAAATGGTCTGTGTGATCATATTCGTAAGTTAAGATTGTTCCTTTCTTATTTACTATACATTCTTTTTGTGTAACTTGATTTTGTTTGGCAGGAGGAGCCCGGGGCGGAGACAGTAGTGAAGGAGATACAGAAGAGACTGGAAGCATCACGAGCAGTCATCTCTCAGAGCCAGATAGCGTCATCGATGAAGGTGAGTGTTCAGGATACTGATCAGTATCTACCTTTCCCATGGGGGAAGGGTGACAGGGGACATGACTCTCCCAGTAGACCTTTATGCATTGACATCTCCGACTGAAAAGCTTTTTTGTTCAGAGGCAAAAGGTCACTAATTGTTCATGTATGCGCACTGTGTGTCACATATTTGAGTGAACATAACCGCATACATGAAATAATGAGTGACTTTGTGTCGCAGAATGAAGACACCCTTCAGTTTGTGACATCATATGCATAAGGTCTATATTTATGATAGAGGATGGTAATGGTTATGTCCCTGTAAGCAATTTTTTTAAACTAAATTTGACCATTGTGGCAACAAAGATTAAAACCCTTAACCCTCCTACTTTTGGTACCTTTTTCATACAAACTGATGCACCATTTGAAACCATTCCCCAAATGGTTTTGAATGGTAGGTCAGCAAATACAAAACCTTGTTTGGATCTTTCCAAATGGTAGTACAGCTAATACAAAACCTTGTTTGGATAATTCTAAGTGGTGAATCAATGGACCCTCTATGCATTTGAATGGATTTGAATGGTAGTAAAGCTTGCTACCAACACTGTTCAAATGGTATCACCATGTGTGTACAAAACCAATGGGCATTTTTGAAAGTGGAAATTTTGAATGGTTTCAAATGGTCTATCAGTAGGAGGGTTAATTACTAACGAAGAGAAAATATCAGATTTATTGGTTAAGGAGAGGAGGGGTATTAGTTCAGGGGGCAGGGAAATGTGTAGGGGATACATCTTTATTTATGGATGCTTGTTTTTGTTTAGGTTTTGAGACGGCTGACAACGTCCGTGTGGATGAATCGGATGCTCAGGAAATCTTGGAAGAGAAGATAAAACAATACATCGATGGGACAACGCAAAAAAGGTAAAATGTGTGAAATGTCTTCACTTATTTTACTAATTTATTTTGTTCCTGTAAGCTGTACCTACCCAAAACAAAATTTCACCGACGTTTTGTCTAAACACGACCAAGTTGTTAAGAATACTCATCCAGTTATGGCCATAGCACACCATTAACAATGCTAGATAAACTCACGCACCAGCCACACCTGTATATTGGTCAGACTTTGCAGTTTGATTGACAGGCTGGATGTGTGTATTGCTGGGGATCAGGATCAGGATATTGTAGATTGCCATAGGGTGGCATGACCAGACCATGGTTGAGCAATCTAGCGCATCAGATTTGTGTTCTGATGTTGGTTCGAATCCTAGCCATGACCGTGGGAATTTCATAAATTTGTTGTAAATGAAACCCTCCTTTACTTGTTCCATAGTGTGAACGGACGCCAGGTCAGTTTGAACGGATTAAAGAAATGTCTGACCAGTAAAGTCCTGACGGACTTTATATCAGAAAGGAAAGCAACCATCTCCGACTGTATAGAACGCTGCATCAAAAAAGGTGAAAAGGATTGGACATGATGCAGCAACTATCAACACCACATAAGCCCTTTTCCCCCAGAGGGGAAAAAAAAGAAAACTTTGGAAGAGCTTGTTTGTACTGTTTTTTCCAAGTCCACCGCACTTTTTGGACATATGTACACACACATTGGTTTTGAGGAAAATCTTTCCCTTACATTCTCTTATATAGACTTTCCCTTACGTGAGTTATGCTGGGTAACACTGTTGATAGACCATGGCCATCTATGTCAGATTCCCTGTATGCTTCTATTCACACACCCACAATTCATTGCACTGATTCTCAAATGCATAAAAGGGTCCAGCCTATTTTTCATTTAGCCTCACTTTGGTCATGTAGATTTGTATGGAAGAAAAACAAGATAGCTGCACTGTGATAAAGGTTTATGGGGGGAGGAAGTGGCTGCATGCCACTGTCTATAAGAATAATTTCAAATTTTTCAACATCAAGACAAGCTATTATTCAGTGAGTTTCATCTCCACTCATTTTTTACGACACTTTAGGAAAGGGTGACGAGCAAGCCCTTGCTGCCAGTGTTGGTACCCTGCTCTTGATTCAACTGGGCGCCGGTGAAGACAGTGAAGCTATCTTCAATGAACTTCGACCTATCCTCAAAGCAACCCTATCAGACAAAACAGCATCACCAAAGGGCAGAGCAAGTGTATGTATTCATTTGTTCTTTTAATACAACAATCTGGCCTGTCAATCAAGCAGCATGAATCAACCAATAGGGTTGAGCTTTTCCATGACAACTGTAATTACGTCGGTCTAGTGCTTGGCTTTTCTTTAGGTGGTGTGAGTTTTTCAGCAATTGCTAAGGGGGTGGACTGGGACTATAGCCACATCTCAATTGCTGCATTAGTTGAAAACATGCAAATACAAAATTGAATGTGTCTTAGATGTGTCTTTAATTGTAAGACTAATTGCGATGACACCATGTGAATTTCTCTATTGAGTAGTAATCTGAAAAGAACTGGAGGTTACAACTCGATGTTTCGATCAGTATGCTCTGATCATTCTTGGGAAAATGCCGGAGGACGCACTAATCCTCCAGCATCCAGTCATCGCGTGATCCTCCAGCAGCCTACTTAACCCATATCCGCCGATCTACGTGATAACCCGTAGATATGTAAAACGCTACAAACGCCGACCTTCGTGATTTTCCGTACCGTGTTTTTGTCCAATTCCAATTTACTACGTTTTTCCGATGACTGTATTTCATGATTATAGATATGAAATTAGACAAGTCTGACATCATAATAAAGTGCATGTTCTCCTCTTTCCATCAGTATGTAATGTGTCTGTGTCAGTGATTGTAATATTCTCTAAATAAGGAATCTTTCTGATTGTGTGCAAAAACAATGTATCTCTGTGCGGGGGCTTAGGCACATAGTCTTTTGTGTGTTTACATGGTTAGGCGGATATGGGTTAAGCAGCAGCATTTCCCAGAGTCCGGCATTCTCCTGAGGACGATCAGAGCATACTGATCGAAACGTCGAGTTGTAACCTCCATTTCTTTTCAGAACTAAATACTATTCAATAGAGAATTTCACATGGTGTCACCGCAATTAGTCTTACTTATCCTCGTGTCTTTAATTGGTGAATTATTTTGAAATATCTGACCTAGGGTATTGATTAAAATTGTTTTTTATATTTTTATCACTGTAGTGTATTGTTACTTGTGGTACCATATTAAGAAAATTTTTATGTTAAACCATAACATTTCATGACAGTTTTAATTTGTTTTGAAATTTTTCTTTACTTCACACAGTGTGCCTTATTTCTTGGTCTTGGGTGTTTTTTAGCCGCAGATGACTATGGGGTACGTACTTAAATAATTTTATGTGCTTTACATAAGAAAAAAGAAAGAATATCTTCTCTGTGCGTGAAATATGAACATTTTCATTTCACTTTTCTTTAAAATAACTACCTCAGACAAAATTATTTCTAGGGAAGAGTGATACACTCATCAGTTTTATACCAAGTAAGTTTCAATTTTATCGTTTGGTTTTTTGTGAATTACCAATCCTACACCTTACCTGAGTAAGTATTAATACAAGTTATTTCCTCTCTTTGAATATTTAGACGGTGCAGGAGAGCATGGATGCTTTGGAACAAGTATTTAGTTTATCATATCTTAAGGGGGATGGCACAGCGCCCTCACACAGCCCTGCTGTCTCGGCTCTACACTGTGCGACCCTGTCTGCTTGGACTCTGCTATTATCCATCACTCCACCGTCGCGTATTTTGAAACTTGTAGATAGGTAAGTCAGTTAAAAGCCAGGATAAACTTTCTGTTAATTCATCCATACTTCATAAGAATGAAGAGATGTGTATAAAAACCAACTTGGAAAGTTTAGCTTGTTTCCTTGTGAAGTAAACAAGAAAAAAAGAAAAATGCATTCATATTTTTTGTATTCATTCCAATGTAGAAAAAGTCTCTTCTCGGTACTTAAATCTACTTGGAATTTGTTCAGATTCTGTTTATAGAGTTAAGTACGCTCATCAGCGCATGAGTGAGGTACATGCATACATGTGTAATACCAAAGTGCGTTTATCGAATTTTGCATATCATGCATATTTTTGTTTTGAATACCTGATGCAGTGATGCTTTACACTTGCTCAATTTTGATATTTTTGTGACCAGATCTTACAATTATTTAATATTACAATTATTTTTAGCTCAGTAAAACAGCATTTTCATCTTCTATTTGCTACCGTTAACATATGTCAAAATGTTGTGAATGCTGATCCTTCTATATTTTTATATAAGAAACTTTAAACTAACCCTCTAATAGTTAAAATATAAACATCCTAGCGGGTTAATAAGTCCTGCGGGATGCTGCTTTGCAGGATAAACGTGTCCGGTTGACGAGCTTACGTATGCCATAAGTGTTCATCACCGTATGTGGGCGTTACCCCAACATGCCACTATATTTTTAGTCCATACAATCTGTGTGGATTTAAAAAAATTAATTCCTTTTTCATTGGCAGATTGAACCTTTTGGTTTATATAGGAAATGTTTGTTTTCTTCTCAGTTTTTGCCATCTTCACTTTTCTCAAATTGATATATTCCATTTTGTTGTTTTTAAGTCATTTATGGGGTTTTATATTTGTTTATGTCTTTGCGATGTCAATATTGGAAAGAAATAAAATAATAATAATAGACTTTTATGGGGTGAAATTCATTGACAATTTCTATTGATTTGTATTCTTGTTATTCAGTCATTTAGGCAAGCTTCCTAGTCTTCTTTATAGTGATGATGTCAATCTTAGGATAGAAGCGGGCGAGTCCATTGCCATGCTGTATGAACTAGCAAGAGAGCAAAATGAAGTAAGTATCTTGGGCCCTCCAGGGTATGAAATTAAGAAAGTTCACTAGTTGTCCCACCCACTAAATCAAACCACTCACTGAATCTTAGGTTTCCCCAGCCAATGTGGTTGCCTACTAAAATTTGTATTATTTTTGTTCTTCCTTTTCCCCCGGAGACAGCAAAGGAAAGAATGTAGAATACAACCGCTACTTTTCTATCCAAATATGACAAATGTCACAGATTTTCCTTTAAAAGATGATAGAGGACACACTTAAGGAAAGTGTAGTAAAGTGATGATTGGAAACGATATTTTCGGAGATTTTGAGCAATGAATGTATGCACATCCAATGAGATGTTGGCCATTTTGTCGTCTGCTAAAAACACATGCTTAGACATTGTGCACAAGTGGCGGTTGGGTTCAACATTCTTTCCCTGACCACATCCATGAATGCTATGGTCTATTAACTTGATAAACATTTTTCAAAATAATTTGTTTAAAATCTTTGGAATCAAAGAGGTAATAAGTACTAATGTTCTGTTTGAGCTATGTAAAGTACCGTATTTAAAACCGGTGTTTGATTAGTTGCCCAATGGTCATGCATCATCAGTTTAAATATTGGATTGACATGTTTGTTTCCTACATAGGATTTTGACGTGGATAACGTACATGAGTTATTAGTTACGCTACGAGACCTCGCAACAGACAGCAACAAATACAGAGCCAAGAAAGACAGACGACAACAGCGATCTAGCTTCAGGGATATTATCAGGACAATAGAGGTGAGTTCCAAATTCATTAAACCTCAATTTGCGTATGGTTCCTTAATTGCCAATCAAATGTTACCACAACAAAAATTACAGTTTGAATCGCACTAGTCTATGTCCGAAATGAGCCTCATTTTGGCCTCCATAGACTTGAGAAGCAAAGAAAAGCAATTACAGTCAAGTATCTTGCTCAAGGACACAAGTACTAAGGGCTATGGCCAGGATTTGAAGCCACACTCTGATTAGTCTAACATTAGAACATAAAATCCAAATCACTGAAACTGCTTGGCCACGGCACCCCACACAAATGTGAATTGAGTTTTGTAGACTTGCGTTTTATGCAGAATGTAATACAATATTAAATTCCAACCAGGAAAATGACATCCCACACGAGACCATCAAATTTGGACCTGAGATTCTGGAGCTGGACGGCTGGGTGCGGAGACGACAGTATGGGGCGTTCCGGGAGGTGCTAGGTTCGGGAACCAATATCCACCTACAAGAGAATCTGCTACTCAGAGATGTTTTCGGCCTGGGAGCACCGATCATCGTGTCTGGGCCAGGGGCACCAAAGAAAGCAAATAGAATAGAAAGAGTAAGTTTATTTCCAGTATAACAAGGTGGAATAAATTACATTGTGTATGCCTTTAAAAAGGTCATAGTTTGTATTACCTGACTATTATGCAAGAGTGACCTAGAGTATAAGAAAAGGTTTGGACATAAGGTGCCAAATTTGTTATCCTGTGAAAACCAGGGAGAAAACATGTGTATTACAAATAAAACAGGGTGTCCATTTAGCAAACAGGGCATCAAAAAGACACCCAAATGTATTGCTGGCTAATGCTGTCATCTGACTCTCTCCTCAGCATGCTTTGTACACTCAAAGTTAATGTTTTTTGTTCTTATTCATTCTTACAGCATCACTATAACTCCCAAGCCTTCAAAGCAAGAACCAAAGTCAGGAACAAGCAGCGTGACAAAAGAACGACGATCATTTAACAGCATTGGATAACCTTCTGTCTCTTATAATGGTAGTATTATTGGATCTAAGATGATTGCAATATGCATAGCTGCAAACTGACGTGTTAATTATATCTTTAATTTCAAGCCACTTCAAATACGAAAAATACCTCCATAAAAACACAAATGCTAAGGAAAAAAGACATTGATCATTTTGTGGTAATTTAATAATCATATCAAAATATTTTTCTGAAATTAATGCTGTGAATATTCGGTTAAAGATGCACTCGTGTTGTGTCTTTCATGAGCTTATTATGAACATTGTAACTTTTAACAATGCAGGCTATTATTCTCCTATGAAGGCCATTGTTCAAATCCAACTGGGCCATTATGCCCCTCTGGTGGCCCTTAGTTCAAATCCCACTGTGGCCATTATTTAGATTGGATTTTCAGTCCTCAGTTGATGTGGGTTTCCACCAGAATTATTATTTCTTTCTTTTTTCCAACCACTGCTAAAATATAAATTTCTTTCTTGTCCTCTGTCCATACAAAATCTTGACACTGAGTGAGAACAGTGGCAGAATAAAAGAGAGATTAAATAAGAAATGTCAACCAACAGTAGTTCATGTGCCAAATTTTGATTAAAAACTAAAAAAACAAAACATATACTGTCATTGCAGTTACACAAAATGTTTAACTTGGTTTCACTGCTGGTTAATTTTCTATGTTAACTACAGAATGTTAGCAGCTATGAATATTCATGAATGAATGTCATACACACCAGTTCAAACTCAATCCCTGTGATCATATTCGGCAAACAAATTCCTTAATACTAACAAATTTAGGATTTTGGGTATGATGGCCTGGGATGTTGCCCATGGTTGACGAGCTAGTGAATGTATTACAGGCATGCAGAAAATGTAATATTTTTTAAGACTTCATCTTTAGGAAATTATTTTACAACTATATTAGATTTGAATGAATTATTTTGTCAAATAGAAATTAATATATAATACAAGTTGGATTTATTATCACCATGCTTATAGATGTTATTTTTAAGGATGGACAATTACTGTTATATGTAAGCTTTTAAGGACATATCCTGGAAGTAAGTCATATGGGACACATGTATACATGTATTCAAGAGTGCCAAATCAAGGATTTCCTGGGGAAATTTTGTTGTTAAATCCAATTTCAGATCCAGTTTAATTTTAAAGATTTTTAAAGCAATCATGGAAATCTGAGTCGGGATAGACTGTATCATTCATGGATTGGTCAGTTTGAGATTGTAAAGTTTGTGTTTTCTGGCACTGAGTTTCAAGGGCGACCAAATTGGTTGATGGGCAACGTGAGATTCAGTTGGTCGGTGCCCTTGGGCATCTAATAAATTGTCTTAGTTTCATACCCATGTATATTGTGAATCCATCACAGTTGAAACGGTTATGTCTTGATAACAGATAAATGGAAATATTCAATTTCTACCAGCATGCAATGACCGAGTGCAAAATTATGAAAATAGTGATTACGACTTGCCCAGGGTAACCACAATCTTCATCTCATCTTGACCCCAAGTTTTTTCTTCAAGTTTTTTCTTCAAGTTTGTGAAGAAATCTTCCATCAATTTATATAATACAATATCACCACAATTGGTTTTGTATATATTCCCTTTTTTCCCTTAATTTTGTTGATGATAGCAGTGATTAGAGAAACTAAAAACTTCTGTTAAAATTTCAGTATATAAACTGAACAACACTGCAAGTAAAATAGCAGCTAATGTAAAGCAGTTGGATGGATATTAGTCTTGTTCCAGATTTTATTAAATTTTTAGTGAATTACTAGGTATGAAAATGAAGGTCTGGTATCAAGACTAGCTGATCCTTGTGCTTAAGTTCCTAATCATTTCGTATTAAATACACATCATGTTGGGAATTTAACTGTGGACTACTGACCAAAGTAAAACAAAAATGCCTCGGTGAAATGTTCTGCTGTTATGACCAAGTGAACAAGGTATTATTACAATATACCCCAGTCAGGAACTGTTTAGTTGATAATGTCACTGTCTGCATAACAGTATCATTGTCAACCATACTATCTTGATTGGGAGATATTGTATCATGAGGATAACAGTACACCCGCCCACACACACACACACACACCAAACTGTTTAGTCGAAAATGACACCATCTGCATAAGTTGATATACACTTCTGTCTGCTGTAATTTAATCCTACCACTGCCTGTCTTATTAATATTTGGTTCAACCTACCAATCTAGAAATTGATGAACAAATTTCAATATTCTTTGGATCGTGGATGAAAATTATTATTTTGATTTAATTACAATGGTTTTTAAAGCCATAATTGTCTAATCTGTCCCTTACTATTGGACTATTTGACCGTCAATGCAGGAATTTTTGTCCCTTTGAACAATCAAAGTGGATTGCATAATCAGTGTACAACACTTTAAAAATACTAGCCAAATATTTGTATACATGGTGCTTGAATATTGAAAACCAGAGGGTCATGAAATAAGGTTGTACTTTGTGGTCAATGGACATTGAGTTACAAGTCAAAAGTAAAAGGCCTTGTTATCACAGATGTTACCATTCGATAACAATTTAGAAAGTCAGGTTCCAAATATTTTGTTGTTTTTTTTTTTCTGTTAAGGTGCCACGCGCCTGTTTCTGTTGGCCTTTTTATCAAAATGGAAAAAGTGATATCTTTAAAAAGAATATCTTGAACTTGCTTTTTCTTTTTAAGTGGGTTGTATGATAGGAATTTTTAATTACTAACTTGTAGTTATTTAAAATATATTGTTAATGTGGAGATTTAGTATGTCAATAAACAGGATGGTTATATTACATCAAAACAAATGCTATAAAATATATAAATTTGTAAAAAATTGTATTCTTTTGTTGCAGTCAAATGTTTAAAGTTGGTTTGTTAACTTAACATGCACGGCATATCATACACCATAGCATTTATGTAGTATGTGGGAAGATTTATACACAAATTTAATTCTCCCATCACTTGCCTCCATTCTAGTAGTGGTGGATTTCCTTCAAAAGTTTGACCTAAAAACACTTAACAGCAATTTTAACCCTCATTTTGTTATGAGGCCCATTCAATCCTATCAGGGTGACAGACATTTTTTCGTTACATAGGATGGGAACGGAAGATGGTAAATTCATAATTTTTTTCAAAAAGGAAAATATACTTTTTAAGATGTACAATAGAAGTATCTTTCTTTAGAATTTAATGGCAATTCTTGTCGCAGCCAGCATGTGTGATGTGAGCGCTATAGAGAGCAGTGCAGTGCAGTGATAGTATTAAAACCCTGCAGTTCATGGTGGTGCTATTTCATTCAGTCCGTTTGTAAACAATTGTTGTTTACTACGTCATGGAAAACTCAAATTCAGCCACTTTGCATATAAAAAGTTCTCTATTGATACAGTGCCTGATAACATGGTAAAAAAAAAATTCAACCTGGGGTGAACCATTGACCCGGTATGCAGCTTTCAAAGTAAGGGGGGGGGGGGCCTTGCCAGCAGACAACCATTGAAACAGTACAGCTGTTATCAATTGACATTACCGCACTAATCCCAGACATTGCCCAGACATTTCGGCAACCTGAGATGTTTATTTTGAGGTCTGGTTGTGGATATTAGAATGGCCAGACAAATAGAATCTCTTGGTTTCTCTGTAGAATGTCAGCAGTGCAAAAAATGTGCAAAAAATTGGTTTTGGGTAACAATTTTTTTTGAAGGGATTGTGGGCTGGCACCCATATAAAACTTTATATTTGGCTTGAAATTGTTTTCTTGGGTCTAGAGGGACTCAATAAGTCTGTTTACACCATTTGAGAAGGGATTGTGTGCTCCAATGTGAACGTTTTACACGCTATTCATACATACTAAATGATTTAGTGCCTTCATGCGCGCGAGGTTGTATATTGGGCATACGTACTAAATGATTTAGTGCCTTCATGCGCGCGAGGTTGTATATTGGGCACCCATATAAAAAAATGTTTTGGCTTGAAATTGTTTTCTTGGGTCTAGAGGGACTCAATAAGTCTGTTTACACCATTTGAGAAGGGATTGTATGCCCCTATATGAACGTTTTACACGCTATTCGTGGCCGAGCGGTCTAGCGCACCGAACTCAAGTTCTGGTGTTGCCAGCAGCAGGGTGTGGGTTCGAGCCCCGGTCGTGACACTTGTATCCTTGAGCAAGGTACTTAACCATAATTGCTTCGTCCTTCGGATGGGACGTAAAGCCGTAGGTCCCGTGTGTTGTATAATGCACGTAAAGTGGATTGTCGTGGCCGAGCGGTCTAGCGCACTGAACTCAAGTTCTGGTGTTGCCAGCAGCAGAGTGTGGGTTCGAGCCCCAGCCGTGACACCTGTGTCCTTGAGCAAGACACTTAACCATAATTGCTTCTCTCCACCCAGGGGTTAAATGGGTACCTGTGAAGGCAGAGATGGTTTGCTCTCTATGCGCTAGAAATGGCAGCAATTGAGCTGTATACTCCCCAGGGAGCTGAGATGGTTTCAGGAATGATTTATGAGCCTTATGAGCCTTATGAGCAGGGATAATAATATAATGCGCCTTGAGCGCCACTTAGTTGGTGGATACGTGCGCTATATAAATCTATACATTATTATTATTATTATTATTATTATTCAAACGTACTAAATGATTTAGTCCCATGTTTGTGTGAATATATTGCGACCATGAACCGCAGGGTTTTAATTAATTAAATAATGTAGGGCCTATATGCAGGGGCGTTACTATGGCGTGTGCTCCTCTCACCACCCCAGGACTCAGTGTGCCTCTACTCCCTGCACCCCACCCAAGGCCTGTCCTCCCCCAAGCTATGCCGACCCTCACTCCCAAGTTTTTGTAAATTTAAAAACATTTTTCGGTATACCTTTTAATTATACAATTTTTAATGTGCGCAGAATTTTCAAATAGAATTTTCAAATAGAATTTTCAAACTGGCTTGTGGGATTGAGTGACTGAAACTATTAGATTAATTTGATAAAAAGCATAGAAGTTTAAGTTTCTTCCTCCATTGATCAGTGGCAATTTTACTATAATCGTTAACGTAAGTCTGGTAAGTCTACAAAATGAGCCAAGTTGGGTCAACAAAACTCAAAAGGCAATTTCAGTCGATCAGTTTGTAATATTTTTATGGTCAAATTAATGAATACAGTCGGTTTATTCTTACCTGATTGTGACCTGATAATATCAGTCGTGGCAAGCTAGCAAGCCTAGAAAAGTTTCCGTAGAAGCTGTTGTTTCTTCTTCTTGTAGAAAAAGTGACGAAGTAAAACAAAATCAGCCCAAAATTAACAAAATAAACATTCGGTTTTCGTGTGGCCAACCTTGCCTTCGTTTTCACTCAAGAGCCGGCCAGGCTTACGCGCTGGGTGCTGGAGTGAACTGCGAGTCACGTCGAAACAAACATGTCACCTGCACGTGGCCGGCAGCGAGTATGACGTCACGCGGGAAAAAACTTTTTACAGAAACTTTACTCAGCACGAGTTGTTTGTTTGTTGTCGGCCAACGGCCATGTAGGCCTATGGAATGTTTGTCAATATTTTAGTTTCAGGAAAGCATGAACGTTTTTAATTAGACTTATACCAGGGTAAAAAGCTTTTAAAAATTAAATTTCATTAGGCCCATTTGTAATTTGCACTGGGCTTGCGGTCAACATAATCGGCTTAGAATAATAGAATTAATTTTGCTACGTATGCTTCATATGAAATTCAGACCCAGGGGCTATTGTCCATATAAATAGTGCAGTGCCCTTCCTGATATTGACCTTTCGCTGTTGGAGACTTAGCCATGCCCCAAGAAGTGGCAGATGCAGGGTTTGATGTCTCCATCAATTTTGCTTATAAGTACTTTTCAGCGATGGGATTGAACATTGTCTCATTACAGCCGCTGTTCCCCGGCCGGGTCCTTTAATGGGCGAGTGATAATAATTTGCGCCCCCCCCCCCCCCCCTAAGGGAAAATTCTGAGTGCGCTACTTGTCTCATTGATTGGGATTCTGCAGCGATGAACTAAGGAACTGCTTCTTGAGAACAGACTCTTCCCTTGCTTGGTCGGTATGATTACAAAACTGTTTGGAATTCATGTTAAAAAGACCCATTACATAGAGCAGTTTATGGCCATTTTGGTATTCTAACACACAAGTCTATGGGAATCAAAATGAGGCTGATGTCTAAAAAAGACTGGTGCCTTTAGTTCATACAGATCATGTGACCTTTTACGTAGATTGTTTATTGGCAGTCAGGGAACTATACAAAAATGTATACAGTGCAGGCCTATAGGCTGGGGTATGTGAATGCATACATTTTAATAATTTACAAAATAATTATGAATTGTAGCTTAAATTAAGTTAATCAAATTTATTTCAATAAAACTTCCTTCATACAGATGATCTGAGCAAGAAAAATATATGCATAAATTACTATCTCTAGATATTTCAAATCGACAGTTGTGAATAAATAGCAGCATGTATAATTGTTTATACCTGATCTCTTTAAAGGGACTGTACACATTGGTAAAATGTTCATAAATGTATCCATTCTTTATTATAATGAAGAGATAGAAACCAAAGTTTCGGCTTATTTTGTGTACGCTCCCTTTAACAATCAGGATTTTAAACATTTTGTTAGATTCTGGTTGTAGTTGCATTTGGTGATATCTCTAAAGCCCCATCATCAAATAAGCTAATGTTTATCCACGTTTTCAAAAACATTCCCCACATATAACTTGTGCATAATCCACAGTGATTTACTCAGTCAAAATCATCACATAACAGCCCAATAACACTTGATAAAAATGTCACTCGGTGCATTCGTAAATAAGTAATATCGTGAGAAACAAACTTGTTATTTTTGGGGGGTTAACTCAGTTGGTCCACATTTCTGAGATAAGTCCATCAGTTCATTTACAATTGTAACACTGGCCAATGTAGACTTACTTGTGGAGTTATAACTGCTGTTATGTTTTTAATTTAGTAAAAACTAAAAATATTAAAACAAATATTAATGAGCACTCCCCAGACAGAAATATGTTTTTATTTTGTCGGTGTAAAACTGTGATCATTTATTTCTTTTAAGATTACCAATAGTGTATAGGGTCTTTATAGGTCTTATTCAATATTAAACATTTAGTTGGTATATCAATATGTAACATTAAATTCCTACATCTAAACTTACTTAGGCCAAAAAAATTCTGGTCATAGGTCAGTTTCAAAATCGGTGCAGTGACGCTTTTAAAAAAAATTATTTTTTAACCTTTTTTTTTTGGCCAGCTAGTGAAATACATGATACATGTATACAAAGTTATTGGAACCAGACAAATTTTCCCATACATACAGTATGGTGGCAAAGAGAGGCCTCACAAATCGGGCAAACGTTCATACCCCTATGTGAAAAAGTTGGCAGCATGGCAGAATTGGACATCATTTCATAGCAAATAAAAAGAAAACTAAAAATGCTGATGCGCAGGTCTGAGGTTATGCGCACAGAGAGCAGAATCCGGAGACTTTTTTGGGGCCTTAGGGCCAGGGGTGCATTCCAGCTATCATGGTTTATTATTTCCTTCCATGATATTTAATAAGCAAACATTTGCTGTACAAATTGTACTTTTTCTTAGGTAAAACAGGATTTTTCCAAGCTCAAATATGACCATTCAATGATGTAAGACATTTTTTTTTTCATTTTGATCAGGATATCTATTGATCACAAATCTGCAAGAGTTAAATGAAAAAATGCAACTATTAATGCACCCATTTAGATCCATCACCACAAGAATGTCCCTCAACAAAAGGAAAATGTCCTTGATATTTACATGTAACTTCTGTTCAATAACTTTTAATGATGATATTTAAGATAACGACAGCATTTCAGTAAGTTAAAAATGGCAATGTTCGCCACAGGCAAAATGTCAAGACTCATTGTATGTGCACTTTTTGTAAGTATAATAACCTGACCTGATCTAACCTGACCTGACCTGATCTAACCTGACCTGATCTGACCTGATCTGAGCTGACCTGATCTGACCTGACCTGAGCTGAGCTGAGCTGAGCTGAGCTGAGCTGAGCTGAGCTGAGCTGAGCTGAGCTGAGCTGAGCTGAGCTGAGCTGAGCTGAGCTGAGCTGAGCTGAGCTGAGCTGAGCTGAGCTGAGCTGACTTGACCTGAGAAAGGTTCAACTCAACACACGCAAGTCCTCAAATTTGAGAAAAAGAGTGGAAATACATCCACAATATCTCACAAACATTTGCTAAGATCTTAATGTGGATTAACAATAAGATGAAATTTCATCACGGAAAGATAGTAATTTCATGCTTGTCAATATAGCTCAAAAATATTTATCCTTTATTATTAAAATGGGGGAAAAAAGCAGAAGCACTCCAAAAAATAAATAAAAAATGGATATTTTAAGTAATCATGTATTTGCAGGAAATATTTCCATCATTCAAACTTTGGTTAAAGGGAAGGTGCAACATTGTTAATTACTAGATCAAATTAACATATTATTTTCTTAAGACTAACTTGGTGTCAAGTTGGTTCATGTATAAATCATCCTGATCAAAGCAGACTTTCAACAGGGCATGGAATCATTGTCCTATTTTCAGCGGCATAGCCAGGACTTTTTTAGTGGGGGAAGGGGGGGGGGGGGGCAGCACTGCTTTTCAGTGGGGGCCCCCAGGGGTATGTTTTTTTTCCCTTTTCTTTTTCTTTTCTGTTTTTTGGGGCACTATGAGGATTTTTCGTGGGAGGTACCTGGGGGGGGGGGCACTGGAAATTTGTGGGGGGCACGCGCTCGTGGGAAATTATTTTCAGTCACCGAGTTCATCTGAAACAAGGACACCGATTCCATGCCCTGTCGAAAGTCTGCTCTGATCGTGACGATATTGTCCCTTTAAATAAAACATGAATTGAAGTCAATAGTTTTTTTTTTTTCCTTAAAAACGTGAGAATCTATTTTGATGAAACTTTCATGGGTTAGTTTTATGATATTTCTTGAAAATAGACAGTTGAAAAGGATGTAAATTTTCAAATACCATTGTTGTACCTTCCCTTTAATTTATCCTAATGTAAACTACCTACACAAATCAATGTTGATGTTGATCTGTAAGACATTTTAAATCTTAATAATTTTTTGTTGACTTCTTGATGGCATACCATTTGGTTAGAACTTGATTGTTTTTGATCTACAAGAAATTCTCTTAGGTCTTAAGAAATGTTAACCTACTTAGTATCAAAATATAAAGTATTGATTTAAGTCTTGGCTATAAATCAGATTTTTCTGGCTTTTTCTGAGGGTTGAATTTGAGGGAAGCTGAGTTGATACAAAAGCGCTTGCCGGTTTGAGGAGGTCCATCATCAAAGACATGACCAAGATGGGCTCCACACTGTTGAGAGAAAATAGACAGATGGTTGTTTGTTAAAGGTACGGCTCTGTGTATCCTCAATAATGCTCAGATATGTGTGCTTTAGGGTCAACTCCGTGACTGGAAATTACTGGCTCATTTATGCAG
Organism: Zoroaster sp. YZ-2022; assembly: GCA_029582265.1. Classification (NCBI taxonomy): domain Eukaryota; kingdom Metazoa; phylum Echinodermata; class Asteroidea; order Forcipulatida; family Zoroasteridae; genus Zoroaster; species Zoroaster sp. YZ-2022. The sequence continues at coordinate 46,611,923 of CM055820.1, forward strand.
CAGCAACGGTAATATGACATATCATGTGGGATATTACTTTCAGTCACTGAGTTAATCTAAAACTAGCACTCTGATTCCATGCCCTGTTGATCATGATGATGTTGTCTCTCTGGGTCTGTGTCCACTCTATCTTCATTTGGTCAAGTGTACAAAAAACATTTAATTTTCAGGACAATTCCCAAAATGGCTTATAAAGAAATACACAAACTGAAAACAAGATTCACACTGATCTTAACCTCTTTACAAGCATGTGGTTTATCCACAATTAAACATTTAATGAGAGGTCAGAATAATGGCTGGTTCATAATTGTTGCATTTCCAGTTAGTGACTCAATTTTTTTTGTACAGTCTTCAATGCATGGGAAGACGCACAGTGGGAAGACGCACAGTGGGAAGACGCACAGTGGGAAGACGCGCAGTGGGAAGACGCGCAGTGGGAAGACGCAGTGGGTAGAGGGTCTGCCTATACATGTCAGGGGTGTGATTTGACAAAAGTGACAAATCCTGAAAAATGGGTAGCAGGCCTGGGTACCCATTTGGTTTAGAGGACAAAGCCCCCCTGAACCTCCTGGATGTTCAATTTTGGAGGATTTACAGACTCTCCACAAATACAAAACTAGAGGTTTGGACACAATACAGGTAACTTCTTTCTTTCCTTTGGGGCTATTTCTCTTCTTTCAAGACAATTGTGAGGCAATAGGAGATTTGTAAAAAAAAAATCCTGAAATCAGGAAAAATCCTCAGAAATCACATGTACACAGGTCTGCATTTTGAGAGGAGAACTACCAAAAAACTCATGCATGCACTACTTTTTTGTATGACAGAATTTGATCAAAGAAATACATATGGACGTACAAGCACACACTGAATATATGTGTGTACACACAGTAAGAATCGGCCTTTATACTGTGCTGATAAGGTCACATGTACTCTGTGCACAAGTGCACAATTAAGTACAGGTGAATAAATATGTTTTTCTGAGAAAACGCACACGGCAATATGTCTATTTTTGGAATTACGATCATTGTCATTAACCAACTGTAAATAACCATAAGTATGTGCATTGTACATCACAGGTCGATTACACAAAGCATCTGCATGGTTATTTATTGGTTAAAATAAACTTATCGTTTATTTTAAAATTTGGTTTAAATTTGTACATTTATATTTTCCGAGTAGATATTAAATGGGATATAAATAGAGAGTAATTAAGTGAATAAATTAATTAACAAAGCAGCATTATAAGTTAATTTCAGCTCAACTAATGACACCAATGGACTATTTTAAACAGAAAATTATTTAAAGGGACAATATCATCACGATCAACAGGGCATAGAATCGGAGTGCTCGTTTAATATTAACTCAGTGACTGAAAATAATACCCCACACGATAAGGTCATATTACCGTTGCTGCTGCATAAATGAGCCAGTAATCTTCAGTCACTGTGTTCATCTTAAACTAGGACACCGATTCCATGCCCTGTTGAAAGTCTGCTGTGATCATGACGACACTGTCTCTTTTACTATCATGAAATGTTTGTGTACTTACCTTGGCACAAACACATTCTGTCCGAACCATGCCATGTGTTGTGTCTCTGTGTATCTTCACCGATCCCTTATCAGCCAAGTCATAAAAGGATGGCCAGCCTGGATAAATAATCAAGAACAAAATGATGAATTCCTTATAAGGTATAACTTTACAAGGCACAGCAATTTGAAATGAATTGGAAATAAACATAGATGAATTAAATTGTTGATGGAAAAATAAATATAAATGAAATTGAACTTGACTGTTAAAGTAGGTACATACATCATTGGTATTTTCAAAAATATAAATGTTCAAAGATTTACCTAAAACTCAATTTGAGTAAAGTTGATGATGGTATCAATTATCAAACAACTCTTGAAATATTGATGTTTGAGGAGCTTCCATTTGTAAGAATAGTCAAATATTGTTCCCAAATAATTTATGTCTATATTTGTTTACAGAACTGTACACAAATTCCACATTATGAATGTTTTTATACTGATTGATTACGTGTTAACTGTTCTATCGTTAACAACCCAGCATAATAAACTGGAACTTTCACATGTTGTTTTTGACATCAAGGCAGCAAAAAAAAATTAAAAAATAAATAAAGAAAGAAAGAAAGAAACAGACAAATAACCACAAACAGAAAAACAACTATGACAAACCTGATCCCGAATCATACTTTTCATCTGATCTGTAAAAGAAAAACAAATGGGAAAAAGCGTCATTAAATTGTTTTATTTGATTCACATACATGGAAATGGATCATAAAACAATGATCATCGGTATATGCAATGTCATTCCTGTAACACAAAACTAGTCATGGTGACTTCAAGATGAATTTTGTGTTTTGTGTTTTGCTTTTTTCACTGGCAGTTTTGTTTTGAATCGGTTGATTCTACTTTCCTTGAAAAATGGAACTTCTTTCAACTGAGATATTTCACAAATTGATGTAATTGATTGTAGTATTGTTAAACAATCCATAGATATCATTAATTGTTCAGCAGTGAATTATTATGCTACACAAAAACATTCGCCACACATGATAATTTAGCTTACACTTTTTAGTTTGCCCTCTCCCGCAGTGTTCGCCATTTTTAGTCACCCTGGATTTGACTTTGGAGGAAAACATGATCGAATTTATTCATGTGTGACTTACCTGAATAGCACTGTATCACACACTACACAATGATACATTCCATCATCTTTCAGCTTGTAGTATTCCCCAGAAAAAGCGCTTAGAGAAGGGAAAATATGGAATAAAAATCCTTAAAGTTATGTATATAATGCACAATTTGTTCATGTACATTTAGACACAAAATTAACCCTAACCCTCTAGGCATTTTGGCTAGAATCTATTCCAAACCCGCCAAAATGCATCAACATTCAGTAAAACGATACCCCAATTGTTGGACTTTAATGGAATTGGTACAGTGGCAAATGCAAAGTGTCCATGGCTTGGCTATACACAGTCCTGAATCCAACAAAAGCAGCCGGTGGAGTTTGATGGATTTGGTGCACATGGCTACATGCTCTATTCGCTGGGCTATACTGTGGAGTACTGAATCCATCAAAATCAGGCAAAACCAGTGGAAGGATTTCAGAACATTTGGAGTTGTTAATGTGAACAGAAGTGTATGAATGATAACTAAAAAACTAACAAACCCATATCCAGTTTGCTCCAGTTTAATGATATTGCTCATCTTTAGTATTTCTTGGGTAGAAGATACCTCTTTATTTTTCACATTGTCATCAAATCTTTAAAATATTTAATTTTGATAGATTTTGTTCGAATTTAATGACACTTAACACAACTTACTTTTCTGTGCCATGCTCCTGGGTGACACTATATTGCATAGGTGTCAGACGTTTCTTCAATTCCTCCTTATCAACAGACATGTCGTACTGTCCTCGTTCTGAGTATTCTGCAAGACAAAAAAAACAGTTCACAAATGATAACTGAATCGAAAAACAAGATGCACTAATGCAGATTGGAACTCTTCCTTGTTGTTAAATGATCTAGTTGTGACTTAAGTACATTTTTATAGTGTATACAGGATGTGATACTCAGTACATTTCCTTTTCCTGAAAGAATACTGGTCAAATATTAAAGATACTGTCCTTGCTCTTCTTGACAAAATTGTTATCCTAATTGTTATTTTTCTATGGTCAAGGAGAGGCAAAATATCATCACGATCAACATGGAATTGGATTTCTACTTTTTGCTTAAATCAGTGACTGAAAATAATACATGATAAGGTCATATTACCATTGCTGTTGCATAAATGAGCCAATAATTCCCATGTGTTTATCTTAAACTGGGACACCGATTCCATGCCCTGCTTAAAGTCTGCTCTAATCGTGACGATATTGTCGGCCTTTAACCTTCAAAAGAGGGACAACATATTTTTTTAAATATCAAGATTGTAATTATCAGTTTTAAAAATGTTGGAATCTATGTCCTGTCTAATTTTCCAATTACAAACTATAACACTAGATAATTGAAAGAAAAGTGTTATGCATTCATTTTTTTCTTTTCTTTTTCTTTTTCTTTGATTAAAAACATGGATATTGAAAACAATACATTCTTTTGGAATAATTCTGCAGAGCATGAAATTACATCTTTAAAAATTAGAGTTTCCTCATAGTACCAATACACCTGTATTTCCTGTTAGGAGATAACACTACACATGTACATTTCACACCCATACATGATACAGTATATGTGTACAGTGTACATGGATGTGATCATGGGATGCAGATCTACATTTATGGATTTCCTGTACCTCACCTGGGTCAAATATTTTATTAGAGTAAACTTTGATGTTTAGGAAGTCAAGGATAGGCCATAGGCCATAGGCCATAGGCCATAGGATGGGCATTGATAAAAGGTATGAGTGTTTGATGTTTGCTGATGAGACAAACATTTACAAATGCTGGTTGTTCAATGCCTGTTCACATTGTGTCAGGGCCTGTTCAAATGGTGTCAGGAGAAAATTCTTAATTTGATTTATTTTTAATAAAGCACTAACATTACATATAAAAAAAATAATAACAAAATGTTAAGCGGAAAAGTACTAAAATATACTAACTCTGCATAAAAATACACACTTTTGCCCGGTGGGAAATCACCCTAGTACTCTAAAGGTCATGCAAAGTGTAAACAAGTCACACGTCTATATGCCGAGTCAAATATTAATTATTTACGCAATCAGATATCAGACCAATTCTGTGCAAGCTATTTGAAGAAACACAGGCGTACCGCGTATAATTACGTGTGTACGATGCGGCTGTGTGCTAATTTATTCCAAATGACCTGTCCAAGGGCAGGGGGTATACAATTATGATAACATTTATTATCAATTTCTTTGATTGGTTTTTGGAGCGTTAAACAAACTAATGATGAAATAACATTAAAAAAAGATGGAAAATTACATAAATGTACGTACCTGTTCATTTATATTAATTTCTTATGTCAACCAAAACTACTTCATGCATTGCCAGTTGTAACATATGGCCTTGTACAATGAGTGATGAGAATGTTATTACAAAATTATGAAAAATATTTATTTAAATTGAATTGAGTGTGCGGGCAGATGATGCATGGAACATTGAAGCTTTTAATCAAATGACCAGTTCTTGTAGTTAGTGAACAAATTGAATTTAATTTCAATCAATTGACATTTACTTGCTAAGCATACCATCGGGTCGATCCATGTGGTTATTGCACCGTTAGTGGTTGCCAGAATCTTCAAATTGAGAGGGGACGGGACGGGAGTACGGGACGGGACGGGAGTACGGGACGGGAGGGGAGTACGGGACGGGAGTGGAGTACGAGTACGGGACGGGACGGGAGGAGTTGGTTGAATTTACATAAACCATCAACAAATGCCTATGTGTATACATGTAATGATAGCATCCAGAGGCTACATGTACATGTATCCACAAAGAGAAAGACAAGAAATAGGAAAATAACCGACATATTTTGACAGGTTCAGCTAGGCCACTGCCTCAATCACAAATGGTTCCCTATTAGACAATCAAGTTTACTGTTCCTGAAGTTGGTAGAGCACTGGAATGCTATACAATGGTTACTGGTTTGAACCCAACATTAGCCAATTTCTTTGTTACTCAAATTAATAGATTTATACTCATGATTGTTTATGTATAAATTTATCAATAGTCACTTTAGTCAGTTGTCCACATTAAAAAAAAAAAAAAAAAATTAGTGTCATCAAAAGTAAATCTATAACAAACCTACCTTATTAAGGCAAATAATTAACACAGTTATAGGTAGTATACTTGAAGGTTTTCACTGACCAACTGAACCAAAAAATGTATGTTGTCGCACTGCATACAAATCAGGTCACTTAAATTGAATTTGGCAATTCAAATTCTACATACTTTACAGTACAGTTAAAGTAAACAGCCGATCATTAAAATATAAACGGACATACACACTATTGATTTTGCATATTGTTTTATGTCCAGCGTAAATGCCAGTAGCAAATGCAGTTTGACAGTGTAATTTCAAAATGCTAATGTACATACAGTGTTCATATACATATGCTGAATGTACAAGTGCAATTTTTTATTTTATAAACTACTATCAGTTGTAACAATGCTACCTTTTACAATTGTACAAATTGTAAATAAATATTTTAACAAAAAGCTTCAATTATTTTTGGGCACAATAAAAACAAATATTACATGCTGTATTTAAGGTTACCAACAAGAAAAATAAAAAAAGGTGTTTTAGTAATTTTCTTGGGAAATTGTTAAAAGAGATGTTTTTGTAAAACCAGTAAATAGGAATTGGGAAAATTGAACACACAGGCTCAGATCAATGCATGAATATGCATAGAAACTGTACCAGTACATTCTCATGTCTGATACGCGTCAATACTTCAATACATTAAAATAAAACGAGTGCACCACCAGAATAAATGATAATACTAAATTATCTGTAACCACTGTACCATTAAAACATGCTTAATTACATTATCTATCACCAACATACTGAACAACCTCATCACACTCATGTTCACAGGTGTGTATGTTATTGCATAGTACTGTATGAAAACTAATTTCTCAGTATTTAAAGATCTGTCTCCTTATGAAGTATTCCTCTATTGAATTATTTTCCTTCGTGCCCAAGGGCTCTTCTTGTGCATAGGACTGTATTATTGCATTATGGGACCAATTTTAACACCCCTAATATCACCAGGGTGCTTAAATGCTCAACTGCTTAACCGCCTCGGGGTTAAATGCAGTGTCGTGGGACGGTAACAATTGTTTGGCATTTTCGTAAATGGAGTGACTTTCTCTGCTAAATAACTTGAGGTTTGTTACTAATTTCATTATGAAGCCATGACTCAGTGTAATTTGCGAATTGAGTTGAACGCTTCATTGACTTTTGGGATGTTTTTGAAAATGTTTGTTGGGATGAAAATAAATTAAGGATTCGAAGAAAAGCATTATACTTCTAGGACCTCAATAAGAACATGTCTGTTTTACAAGTTCTTAAAGATAAGGTAAAGAATTGCTTATTCAAAAATAACCAAATGGTCAAATTGTAATGTGAAACTACATTGGTGTAAAGCTGATGATGGTATGAATCTTCTCTAGAGTACTCTTTCTTAAATCTGAACTGGAAATTATTTCACTTTTCTTTAAAGTGACAATACTGTGACTGAATGTATTGTCACTATTTTCTTGTTAAAGACGGAGCATAATAAGCTGAAACATTCACAGGTTGGTTATTTAATCTTGATTCAAAGAGAGTAAGCATACTCATAGAAGCAGTTTTTGCCAACATTACCAATGTTGTACCTTGCCTTATGTATATTTTGATTCAAAGAGAGTAAGCATATTCATAGAAGCAGTTTTGCCAACATTACCAATGCTGTACCTTCCCTTATGTATATTTTGATTCAAAGAGAGTAAGCACACTCATAGAAGCAGTTTTTTCTAACATTACCAATGCTGTACCTTCCCTTATGTATATCTTGATTCAAAAAGAGAGTAAGCACACTCGTAGAAGCAGTTTTGCCAACATTACCAATGCTGTACCTTCCCTTATGTATATCTTGATTCAAAAAGAGAGTAAACACACTCGTAGAAGCAGTTTTGCCAACATTACCAATATTGTACCTTCCCTTTAATGTATATCTTGATTCAAAGAGAGTAAGCATACTCACAGAAGCAGTTTTTGCCAACATTACCAATGTTGTACCTTCCCTTATGTATATCTTGATTCAAAGAGAGTAAGCATACTCACAGAAGCAGTTTTTGCCAACATTACCAATGCTGTACCTTCCCTTATGTATATCTTGATTCAAAGAGAGTAAGCGTACTCACAGAAGCAGTTTTGCCAACATTACCAATGTTGTACCTTCCCTTATGTATATCTTGATTCAAAGAGAGTAAGCGTACTCACAGAAGCAGTTTTGCCAACATTACCAATGTTGTACCTTCCCTTATGTATATCTTGATTCAAAGAGAGTAAGCGTACTCACAGAAGCAGTTTTGCCAACATTACCAATGTTGTACCTTCCCTTATGTATATCTTGATTCAAAGAGAGTAAGCGTACTCATAGAAGCAGTTTTGCCAACATTACCAATGTTGTACCTTCCCTTATGTATATCTTGATTCAAAGAGTAAGCGTACTCATAGAAGCAGTTTTGCCAACATTACCAATGTTGTACCTTCCCTTATGTATCTCTTGATTCAAAGAGAGTAAGCGTACTCACAGAAGCAGTTTTGCCAACATTACCAATGTTGTACCTTCCCTTATGTATCTCTTGATTCAAAGAGTACAGTACATGTATACTTATAGTAGTTTTTGCCAACATTACAAATGCTGTACCTTCCCTTTAAAATGGGGTTGATTAATTAAGAACACTGAATATCACCTAAGGCTCTAAGGTTGTATGTGTACTGGGTGATGACCTAATGAACAATCTGCTAATGTGTATGGTTAGAACTCTGAAATTACCCTTGAAATCAACATATGGACATCTGCTCATGAGATTAATTAGTGCCCTCGATAACAAATCTATAATTTATTCATCTACATGTAAAACCATATTGATCTGCCCATGGATGAACATGTAATCTAATGTAGTGTCATATTGAAGGTGTTGTCAACCAAGAGTTCCCAACTGAGGCCTAGTGGTATCCTCATTGGGAGAATACGGTATCAAACAGGATAAAAAAGCATCTCCCAATTGGGATAGTATAGTTGACATTGACTAGCCTAGTGGTATCCTCATTGGGAGAATAGGGTATCAATCAGGATTTAGTATCTCCCAATTGGGATAGTATAGTTGACATTGACTAGCCTCGTGGTATCCTTATTGGGAGAACAGGTTATCAATCAGGATAAAAAAGTATCTTCCAATTGGGATATAGGAAAGTTGACATTGACTACCTTGAGCTGTAAGGCATTATGTTCATTTATAAATGTACATTTGTATGTACAGCACGTATTGTACAAATCATGTAACATTATATATGTACTTCAACAGAATGTTATTCCCTGAAATAACCTTGGGAGTTCAGTGTCTGTACCCCCATATGTTTTCATGGTATGGGGGATTGGGGCCATGTATCTAACGGCAGTACATGTATTTAATGAGTTTCACTGCTTATCAGCCCTTCACGTTGACAATTTAATTTTCTTCCCACGAATACCAAGCGTTGCCGCGGTTTTGACCTGATAGATAGCTGCTGATTGAACGTACGGTTGCTTCACACGAGGGAAGGGAAGAGTTGACGGTCACATTCAGATTTTACATATTGAAACCGAGTTGAAAGACGGCAGTGATTATCCAGTAAAAAATTGATTTACAGATTATCATTTAGTCTGCGGAGGTTTGAAATGTTATTTTCCTGCAATTGTTTGGTTTAACTTTAATTAAGACTAGGAAATTAAAGATTTCATATGGACATGGACTATACAAATCATACAATGGATATGGGAGGGCTCATGGATTTGATGTCAAACTATCTCTAGATCAATTAACAGACTAAGCAGTTTTGCCAGTGAACATTATTAATGTTGTACCTTTCCTTTAAAGATATTTGTTCATGTTTTGTATAATATTTGCTTAGAAAAATATTTAATGCTTAGCAAGCAACTCTACGAGTATAAATTTGGTCCCAGATCATAGTTGCTTACATGTGGAGCTAAATACATAAAAAGCTGAAACAATATCAACTTGTCTGGGATGGTAACACACACACACACACCTCCACATATGGCTAACAAACCTGTGTTCAAATATTAGAAGAATCCTCAACCTTAGTACTAAAGCAAGATTCATTTCTCAAGTTCACTTTGTTCTGCACATAGCTCTTAGGTAACATGGCAATAGACATATGGTGTCACAGGACCAATGGCGCCCTCGCCGAGGGAAAAAGAAGGTCTCTCATTGGCTCACCTAAATGTGCCACGCATGTGCCTTCCTATATTGTTTAACCTTGACCATGTTTTCTTTTATAAATTCTCCTGTCACAAACAATATGTACTTATATCAGCTGTCTACCAATACTTAGCAACCACATTCCTGTGTCAGTTATTTTGTCCCTCCCCATGGGAAAAGAAGATTGTTATCACAATGTAAACATATAAAAATTCAACTTGAAATAAATTGTATTGTAGCCTAAAGCATTAACACGGTCAGTGCATGTTCATGTGTGTGTGTGTGTTATAGACTGGGAATGTACAATGTACATACACACTATAAATGATGAAAGGTCATGTGTTCTTAGGATGCTGAATTCATCAAATTCTTTGCATAATATTTCAGTGATGTTATGTACTTAACTACTTGATAACAAATTCCAGAATGACAAACACAGTACTATCATGGAGGAAGGGTAGTATCAAAAGCTCTAAGGGAAAAAAACCCAATAAATTGCTATCAGATGTATTTTGAAAGGCAATGATCAAATTACGTGTGTATGAGACAGAAAGTATTAAAAATAATGTGTTTTTTTTAGGAAGTCCTCTGTCACCATGCTTTTTTAAGACAGTATCTTGATATTACTGAAAATATTATGTCAGAATGTTTGCACAGTACACATGTATGTTGTACACACGTTCTAGAACTTTCCAGCAATACATGCATCTCATTCTGTAAAATGACCAGCTCTAAAAACATCCAAAAAAGATAAAAATAAAAAGGCATTGTTTACAAGAAACAAAACATGGTAAAACTTAAGATTTAATAAAAAAAATTGATTGAGAACTCTCTTCAGTAAAAACACATTCCAGGAAACAGGTGCAGTACATGTATGTAAAGTATACAATATAATACATACATACATCACTTAATTGCAAATTACATGTAGATTTCTTTAATTTTTTTATATTGTTTCAATGAAATTCGCCTTAACAAGGCTAAAAGTCACTGGTTGGGAGTAAGAGGTTAGAGAAAATTATTTTCATGAGCGGTCTGTTTCGTGCCTTGTAAATTCAGATCTTCAGTAAATGGCTACTCATAATGACACACAATACTTATATTCTTGAAGAAATTGGTACAAAATTCTACAAAGCTTTTAACATATTTCACAATACACTACCTTTTTTGCTTGGTGGCTTATAAACAGCCGCTTTGGTTTTTCCTAATTCCTTTCTCTGTATAGCCTCAAGAAGCATCGTCCTATGATTTGAATGCACTGGTGAAAACATCTCCTGCTAATGCGCTGTACTGCCTCACTTCAAGATCGAGGCATCATTGACTGTCAGGATGTGAAGTAATTTATCTCCTGACCATCTTCCTGTAGTTTCCAAATGGCCTTGTGAATATCTGAGCAGTGTGTTTGTGGTTTGCCAGGACTCAGCATACATGTAGTGTTGAATTTCTAACTTGGAGTTTATTATCAGACAAATCCAAATCTCAAGAAAGTTGAGGTCATATTCCTGACAGATGATTAAATGTTAAGGTACAACCGGAGCATGTTATATTGTGTGAAAGTCTTGGACATATGCCCATCGATACTGTACAATCTGTGTCAGGCAGACATGAACTACACGAGTCAGATGTGTATTGAAGGGGAAGGGAATTATTATAAACACATAGATGGCGAGTCACGCCTGTTATTCATTCTGCTGTCAGCTCATTCCATTGTATAAATATGACAAACTATATGGATTTTTTCTATTTATTTCAGTGTTCCAAAGGTTGAACAAGTGTGAATGGAATAACAAACATGACCATACAGGTGTACAAAAGAAAATAAGAAAAGAAAAATGTTATCGATCTGCTGTATTGTACAGACTTCACATGTAGTTTTAGAATTTTTTTTATACATGTCAGTAACTGGTACAACTACAAATCCTTTACATAAATACAAAGTCCATGGGATAGATACAATTGTTGTATTTTCATTTCTCATTTATAAAGAGTTTTTGTAGGACATTAAATTCTTCACGTTCCAAAGCCAGGATGTGAAAATTGCACCCCCCGTCTGTAAAATGGTCTGGTCTAATTACTCACAATCACTTTACATGTACATGTACATGTATATGTATCACCATGGTATCATACTAGAGTGTTATGCCAGTTCAGTGAGTCCTAGCCCCGTTTATTATACAATGAAATCAATTTGTATGCAAAGTATTATTATTCATATTTGTTTCCATTGACAAAAAAAGAAGCAATATTATGTTACTATGGAAACTGTATTGAGTGTTTATATGCAAAACTGAGTTTATGGTACTGTTAAATTGTTAACTAATTTTTTTCCATACTAATTTATAAATGCAATAAATGTACCAAAAAAAACATTTGTTTGAATAAACTGAGTAAATCTTCAAAATGCAAGTTTTAACAAAAACACAAACATAAGCATACAATACATGTTATTTTTTTAACTAAAGAAACTTTTTGATGCTCTTTTTCACAAAAGTGTGAAAAAAAGATTTTGCCAAAAGCTTAAGAAAATGCTATGATTTAAACAATTGTGGTTTTTTTGTTTCAGGACTTTCAGGAGGTTTATTGTACCATAGAGGAAGAAACATGTTTGTACATGATAAAGCATGTGAACTGCAGTAGAATTACTACTAGCTATATATAAATTATATGTAATTGCATTGATAATTTACATGGGCGGGGGGGCGGGGCGGAGCGGGACGGGGCGGGGCGGGGCGGGGGGGCAGGAGGGGTGAATGTTCCCTATTACTCCTAGCTACATGTAAATGACATGTAATTATATACATATTTTACATGGAAGGGGGGCTAGGGGAGAAAAGGGCGTGAATGTTCCTACATGTATATCAACAATTCAATTGCTTGGATTGGAAAGCAACACCCACTCAGAGGTAAATATTCAAGATGTTACAATGTATTTGTATGTAAACCAATTGGTTTCTTCTAATTATATAATTGTATATAATGCGTTGTGCCAAGAGTTTCATATTTGATAGACATGGGCGGCACATTTACAGAGCAATTCCTGACTGATTAATTTGAAAATTATTCATTTACATGGAAATAATTTTCATTTTTCATCATGAAATTTGCATTAAAAAAAAAAAATCTGCCAGGGTACGCATACGTACTTGCAATATTCTTGGGTAGTTTTGTGCATAACCTGTTGAGGGCCCTATTTCCTGTACCTTCTTTCTGTGAATAAACCAAGGGAGGCAATCAGGCAATATGAAGAAAGCTGAACAGTGAATGAAATGATGGTGATGAGCTTCACTGCTCACTGGCTGACAGAATTAGACATGCTTGGAGTAATTCTACACATATGGGAACTATCTGGACAGTGCTCGGTATTGGATAATGTCAGGCACCAAAACAGACCTGGCAGTCGGGCATTTATCATGAAGGAGATGGCCCAGTCCATCATGGTAAATAAGCCTACATGTAGATTGTCATACACAAAAACTAAAAAAAAAAAAAAGTAGAAAAACGACACTTACATTTAAAAAAATGTAAGTTTGTCCTTGACAAATGAGGGCGCTGTTTTGATAAATCATGTCAGGAACTCGGTGGCACAGCTGCACTGAAAGTGCACAAAATCAAAACACTGAATATCGCCCAAGAAAACAGTGCAGCATTTTCAGCATTTTCCAGAGTCCGGCATTCTCCACCCAGGAGTTAAATGGGTACCTGTGAAGGCAGAGTTGGTTTGCTCTATATGCGCTAGAAATGGCAGCAATTGAGCTGTATACTCCCCAGGGAGCTGAGATGGTTTCAGGAATGATTTATGAGCCTTATGAGCAGGGATAATAATATAATGCGCCTTGAGCACCACTTAGTTGGTGGATACGTGCGCTATATAAATCCACACATTATTATTATTATTATTATTCTCCTGAGGACGATCAGAGCATACTGATCGAAACGTCGAGTTGTACCCCCAGTTCTTTTCAGAACTAATTACTACTCAATTGAGATTCCACATGGTGTCACCGCAATTAGTCTTACTTAAGAAAACAGTGGTTATTTCAAAAAGCATAAAAACCAACAAAGGCCAACAAAGGCTACAAAACTCTCTCAAAATGGCAATATAATGGTAGAAAAATTATGTCAATATACAGGGTACAATTCCTATTTCATAATATACCAATTATTTGCATAAACATCTGATGCCAAATACAGCATAATTACACATTATACATCATGTACAATATAATTTAAAAGCAGTAAGAGTTAGTATTATGTAGTTTTTCTGCACCATTAAACTTAATTGGAAAAAAACTGATGTTCATGTACATGTACATATACCAAGCTCCACAGAAACATCCAAAGCCAAATATGGCATAATATGAAACATACTACTAGTCAAGTCAGTTACAGTATAACAATGCAATCAGTGTGTACTGCAAGTACAATATTCACAGTACTAGAAATTGTCATGATCAGAGCTGACTTTCGACAGGTGTCCTATTTTTAGATGAACTCAACTATGGTAAAATGGTAAAATGATCTTATTGCATCTAATTGTTATCTAGGCCAGCGCGCACACATGAGGTATTATTTTGAGTCACTGAGTTAATTTAAAAATAGGACACCAATTCCATGTCCTGTTGTAAGTCGGCCCTGATCGTGCAATATTGCCCCTTTAATTTTAAATAAAATCATAGATTTTCGATTGCTAATAATGGCATGGCAACCGTTGCACATACAGCAGGAAAGAAGAAACATTGTTTGCCTATTTCTTCCTCTTTTTAATTCATAATGTCAATCACTAATCATTTAGTGATTAATTGACTAATTTTATAATTAACTGTTATTAAAAATAATAAGGCTTATTAAAAGTTTAAAAAAAATACTTTCAATGTTCACCTGTTGAACTCGTTCCTCCCATAATTACATTTAGATGTATAACATTTCACAAACAAGACTAGCCAGCATACACTTCCAGAAAACTAATTGTAAACTATCCTCTTTTTGTTAACAAGCTGTCAAACACAATATCAACTGCTGACATGTAATATACAAGTACATGTAGTACCAACCAGCAGTACCAGCCAGTTAAGGATTGCTTGTGTAATAATCATAAACAGCGCCCTCTTTTGACTAAAATCATTGACACTTCTAAGTGAAACAGAGCAAGGAATATCCTAATGCAATTATGCTGTGATAACTTTATCAAATCCATTGATATTTATAAGTGTTATGGATATTGCAATAACTTACAATTTGTTTGATTTCATTCATGATCAAATTTGACTGAATATTTACATGTATTTGTTACAAAAATCTTCAGTTTTTACATTAGATCAGCACCCTATGTTATGATAATTATTTACTTTCGAGCATGTTCAGTTTCAAGGCCTGAGGATAGAAAACATTATCCTATAAATGAAAAATAAGTAACTGAATCACTATCTGATATATACTGAGATGGACACTTGTCTAATGTTACTTGACCCATACAAGGAGAACGCATATATTCAGTCCCTATAAAAATAATTGATTTAATTTTGCCCTACACCGACGTGTGTATAGCACTGTATACTCAGTGCTTTCCGAGTGTCTGTGAAAAAACTACACAGGCGACTCGGGCGGGATTCGAACCCACGACCTCCTGCTTACTAGTGCAGACGTCTTAACCTCTCGACCACCGAGCTTGCCCGATGACAATTGGCCAGCTAGAAATACTTATTAAAATAGAAAATACTAGAAAAAACTAGAAAATACTTATTAAATTTTTTAAAACATTTGTTATTCAACTTTTATGTTACACAGTATAGGTTCAGGTCACAGGCATTGACAAATGGTTTTTGAATTCACAACGAATACGTTACAGTTATGATATGTTTTATCGCTAGCACTAGCCCTGATAGGACCATATCTACAGTACACTTACGATAGAGTCCTGACCAAGAGTTCTTCCTGTTCGTATACCTGTAAAGTTTACACTGAATTTTCTCCCTTTTTTACCTGTCTTCGTTGGCTGAACTGAGGAAATGCAGGCACTGTAACTTCTTAACTGCCTCTTGGAGAAATGATTTTGGCTGAAAGGTGTCTAAAAAAAGAGTATTTCCCAGACATTTCTCAGAGCAACGGCCAATCTGTGTACAAACTTTTCATTCCGTTCATGCTGAATAATGCGCATGAGCGATGACCTTGGGGTCAGTACATCGATTGCGCGGCAGAACATCAATTGCGCAAGGGCAACATGACTTTACTTACAGTGCAGGCGATTTAATGAGACGTGTTCTGCCGCGCAATCGATGTACTGACCCCAAGGTCATCGCTCATGCGCATTATTCAGCATGAACGGTATGAAAAGTTTGTACACAGATTGGCCGTTGCTCTGAGAAATACTCTTTTTTTAGACACCTTTCAGCCAAAATCATTTCTCCAAGAGGCAGTTAAGAAGTTACAGTGCCTGCATTTCCTCGGTTCAGCCAACGAAGACAGGTAAAAAAGGGAGAAAATTCAGTGCAAACTTTACAGGTATACGAACAGGAAGAACTCTTGGTCAGGACCTTATCGTAAGTGTACTGTAGATAGGGTCCTATCAGGGCTACGCTAGCACCAGCCACTGCATATGCGGTACACAAGCTTTAAAAAAAAAAAAAAATTACAATGGGGTGTAAAAAGTAATAAACAGAAATACTGGTTACGTTTACACTGCAGTATAAATTTATACCTCCAACTTCCGTTGGCAGATCAAAGAGTGAGGGGAGATCCTCTTTTTGTATCACCTGGTCCATGTAAAAGTTTAATTAATGTTATACCTCAGTGCCCTATTTTTATATTCATTAAATAAATGTCAATCAGATTTGACAAAATTACAGTAAAAAGTTCTGAAATTAATTATATGATGGGTCCAACTATAAATTCATTTAAGAAATTAATTGCCGACAATAACATTGTGAAATATTCATTTCAAATTGTTTGATTTCCTTTCTTTCAGAAAATACACATTTTCATATGAAAAACAAAGTGCCAGTCAGTAATTCATTGATCACAAACTAATAGCTATGTGACAAAAATTTTCAAAATCAACAGATTCCAATACAACTGGTATCATTGTCAAGGTCTTGAATAGACGATTACAATGATATAAGGATCATCTTCCTGTGACCAAAGATAAGGAAGTTATGACATGTTGAATCCGGCAATTTTAGGCCCGTAAATGGCAATTATTTTATAAGGAAAAACAAAAGAAATGTAAATTTTACTTGTGACCCGTTTCCAAGATTTTCTCGGATTCCATATCATAACTTTCTTAATTCTTGTCCGATTTTCAAAAGGTTGGTATCACTGGAATGCTTGGGAAAAGTGGAAGAATAACCTATTTCCAGGCTAATTCAATGATTAGTTTGTTTTGTAGTGCTGATTTACAAATAAGAAATACAAAAAAAATGTGTTAAAAAAAAAATAATAATAATGAAAAAAATAATGAAAAAAAAAAATTACTCAAATCTGAGGATTATTTTCCTATTTTTACACTGAAATCTTCGAAAGATTCTCATCCCTGATTTAATTAAATATTAGAACAGTTTATAAATTATATTGGACTGGAAAGATAAAACAAAATAATGAAAATAAATTTTAAAAAATAGAAAAAAAATTACTCAAATCTGAGAATTTTTAATATTTATAGTATAAATTATACTGAAATCCGCGAGAAATTCTTATTCCTGATTTAATTAAACATTAGAAAAAATAATAAATTATATTGGACTGGAAAGATGAAAAAATTAAATAAGTTATGAGAACTAATATTATTGTGTTACGCCGATGTATATTAGGTTTAAACCATGGAGGAAGGGAAAAAACGGACGATTTATCGGACTGAAAATTCGGCCGATTGAACGTTCGTTTTGTTGACATCAAAAATAGTACACAATGTAGCGTGCTGAACGCGGCGCAATACATCAATTTCTGCTAGTCAAAAAAACGTAACTGCGAATCGTTCAATCGCCGTCAAAATTGGCCAAGAGGTAGAAAACAAGTATAGAAAAATTAGTAGTGTGGTTTGATAAGGTATATTACTCACCTTTTAGTAAATCGTCGATGGTTTTGATGAGCAAGAACAAACCCAAATTTCGAGAATTTTTTTTGGAAACTTCTAGATGCCGCATTCAGAAAATTTGAGAACGAGGTTGAAGTAGAATATGTGATCTACATGTACGTCTTCGAAAAAAAAAGCTCCTGGGTACGTTAAAAAGAACGGCCACAGCGAAACGTTACAAAGCGCTATCTCCACGGTGTCTTCGCCACGGCGATTCAACCCGAAATTGAGGCCGCGGCCAAAAAGATTTGCGACATGCAATGCGTGGGATACGCACATACCTAAAACTAACGATAACGTTAAAGACGGGCAATGCATGCATTATTCATTTTAGTTAAACTTACGCCTTACACCCGCAAAATTAGCGATACACACCCTGTTCCACTGCGCTGGTACTAGTCGAGGGCCTTGAAATGTTGATGAGGCAGAACAGGATCGCACCAACGGCAAAAATCGACATAAATTTCGAGCGCAAGTTGAAATGTTCATCACCGCTGCTCATTTTTTTAATTTCTCAATGATTGTTTTTTTTCTGAAGTTTTGAAGAGCGCGCCCTCCATAGTTAGCTGATAACTTGAATAACACAAGGTAGTCAGGTGCCGGACGTGAACAAGTCAAATGATTGAAACTGAAGGCAAATTCAGTATAGGTAAATTTTGAAGCAGGGGTTCCGTACTATATTTCGCTACTTGTTGAAAGTACTCTATATCGCCACGCGGTTCGCACATTTTCGTGAATTTTATGGGTAAATATAAACCTATTGTAAATTTGAGAACATAGTGATAATTTAATTGAATCATAGAATTTGACAAACATTTTCAATATAGTTGCGAAAGTAGCATTTGAATTATATGCGAAAGTAAAAGTTCAAAGAAATACTGATTGGGATCGCCACAAGAGGGCGCTGTTTGAAGTAAATTCGATCATGGAGGATCATGTTGTTTGCAACATGTAGTTCTTGATGTCATCGCTTTAAAATGAGACAATTAGTGTAACTTTAATAAAAGTAGGCAGGTCACAGTGCACGTACAGCTTGTCTGCCACGTACTGTGTACACTGCCAAACTGGTAAAACTTGAAAAAAATACTATTTACAACTAAAGTCTTTACTTTGAAAGCAGTTATGGGTGTAGGTTTTTTCACACATAATAAGTTAATACTTTCAGACTAGAGTTCTGTGATTGAAGAAAATAATAACAGAAAGAGTACAGTATAAACTAAAGGCGTTAGCTGCCATGAAGTTAAAAGAACAGTATCATCACAATCAAAAGTAAAACAGACTTTCAACAGGGCATGGAATCAGTGTCCTACTCCTACTCCTAGTTTAAGATGAACATGGTGACTGAAAATTACTGGGTCATTTATGCAGCAGCAACAGTAATATGACCTTATCATGTAGGGTATTATGGCAGTCACTTAATATAAAAATAGCACTACGATTCCATGCCCTGTTGATCATGATGATACTGCTCCTTTAACATGTTTAATGCACAAAGTGTATCATGAATACAGACAACTAACATTAAAGCAGCAGTTTCTCCAAAAAATGTTCACAAATTCATTGCTCAACTGCTAAAAATATCTTTATTACTCTTGTCTAAATAATTGTTTCCAAACCTCTCTTGACTATATTTTAATTTCTTTTAGTTTGTCCTCATATTGTGTTGATATTATCTATCATATTTAGACTAACATTAGAGAGAAAAGTGGTGGCTGTATACTGCATTATTTCCAAAATAATTATCATACGGTAGGAACAACCCTTTTTGTCAGAAATGATTTCAATTTTTAAGTGAAATTATTGCTAATAAGTTTATTGGAAAGAGTACTTTCCTTTATTCCACGTTAAAATGAATATGACATATCTGAATGCATTTTCACTATTTTTCATAATATGCTTAAACTTTCCCAGGTTAGTTGTTTCATGTATATCTTGATTCAAAGAGAGTTTGCATACACGCAAAGGCAGCTTTACCAACATTGTTGTGTCTTCCCAATAATTTGTTTAAATGGCCACCAATAGAGGGCGTATTTCCATCCAAACTCCTTTCCCCATGCCTTTGGATCATGACCGTCTCCGACTAAATTTATGGAAAGTCTTTATTTCCAGGAAGTACAGAAAGATGGAAGAGCCAACAGAAGATTCAAGGACGGAGTTCAGCTCTCTTCTTGAGAAATGGGAAAGAGAAAGAGGCTCGACAGCATCGTCAATAGCAATCTTAACAAGGTACATAACTTATCAATTGTCCCCTCCCTTCCTCTTTCCATGTCGCCCCACATCAAACCTGGGGATTGTCACACCAGTGTTTAAGCCAGGATTTGAAAATAGGGTGTCCAAATTTGTTATTCTTTGAAAAACTGGCTGTCCAACTTCCAGTATTTTTGCATGTATTTTACAATAAATAAAAAAAGGGTGTCCATTTAGTAAACCGGACATCCAACATACACCCAAAGGTGTTACTGGCTAATATTATATGTCACACACACAAATTGTCACATACTTATCAAGCAAGTCAGAGATAATGGCGCATATTATGCACATACTTTACAGCAGCGCACACAAGGTGCAATCAGCAAATCTGATTGTTCTATAAAAAATTAAAGGATTTTGATTGACAGCTCACAATTGGCCTAGTGTTCAATAATGACTATTCTCTGTACATAACCTCTCCTTTGTATAGGATGTGTGAGATTGTTGAGATGGAAACAGACAATTATATCAAGCTGGACAAGGATCCATTTGATGACCGCCACCCAGCTAGGGTTGACCCTGACTGTAATCTAGGCCACCTGATGACCGTGCTGTTTAATAAAGACGACTTCATGAACCAGGTTGGCTGTATTCATTAATGCCATAAGCAACTAACTGTAGAACACAGAGATTCTGTTCTCAGTTTTTAGACCATTTTGAATCGATTTTGGCTTAAAGAAAACATTACAATAACCAATATGTTAAACCTATATATTTATAAACAATATTTCAGTCAATTTCAAAGTATATAGATATGGCGCTTCTTCCAATGGAGCTGAACTTGTCTAAAATAGATCATCATAGTATTATTTTTGTTTTAAATATTTTATTTATTTAATATTTATCCTTGGTAGCCTGATCAGTGATTATCACTGTTCTCCCTCAGGGCCCAGCTTTTAAATGGAAGAAGACAAGGAGGACATTTCAGTTTTAGAAGTGGAAGGGAAAACTCAAAGAGATTTAATCTAGATAAAAACCCACACGATCAATTAGGGACTAGAAAACCCAATTCAACCTTGGGAATTATTTTGTAAACAAGATGTCATAAGTGCATTCTATTTTAATATATGGTTTGTTTTGTCATCAGCTTGTGAGTGATTTTATCACTCTATCAAGGGACTTCAACACTAACGTGGTCGCCTGCCGTTTACTGCTAGATGTTCTCACGGGACTGGAGACCTCAATCATATTTGAAGAATCGGTAAAAACCACTTATACTCCTTTTTAAACTGAGAATAAGCACGATTGGTTGTGCTTTAAAATAGTCTTGTTTATGGGAAGAAAGGTTTGCTGTTAGTGGGGATTTTTTACGTTTTCAGGTTACACAAAAAAAATGTTGTTGTTGTTGCATAACTGGAAAATTAGAAATTTTCCAGAAATCTGATGACCAATTTTTTTACTATGACCTGTATATCTTTAATTAGATTTGATTAACTGGGTTTTTAATGCAAAGGCAATACAACAATCTAGTCTGTCAATCAAACAGCACAGATTGAGCAATAGAGTAAAGCCTTTCCATGAGGACTGTTGCTACGTTGGTCAAGCACTTTGCAATATTCATGGAAAACAATAATTGGGTATCATTATATTTTTAAACAAATATCAAGCCTGTGATTTCTCAGGATTTTTTTTTCAAATCTCCTTTGCCGCAAAATTTTCTTGAAAAAAGAGAAGTAGCCACTAAGGAAAGAAAGAAATAGCCTGTATTTTGTCCAAACCTTGTTTGTGGGGATGTGGAGAAGTCTGTATTCCTCCAAAATTAAACATCCAGGAGGTTCAGGGGGCTTTGTCCTCTAGACCAAAGGGAGACCCAGGCCCGCTACCCACAGGAGGTTCAGGGGGCTTTGTCCTCTAGACCAAAGGGAGACCCAGGCCTGCTACCCACAGGAGGTTCAGGGGGCTTTGTCCTCTAGACCAAAGGGAAACCCAGGCCTGCTACCCATTTTTCAGAATTTTTTTACTTTTGTCAAATCACATTCCTGATAATAACCAAACATATGGACATTTTTTTGGAGGAAACCCCAAAATGTGGTAAAGGTTTACTTATTCAGCATTTAATCCCAGACTAAATAGATATAGAAAGGTGCCTTTGAATGGTCTCCGGATAAAGTTCTCTGTTACTTTAATTATTATTTGTTCACTTATATCATTCTTTCAAACCTCTAACAGGACCAACTTGTGACTAAGTTTGTTCAGTGGGCAAGAGAGTCAGAGGAGCCCCTTCAGTCTTACGCTACTGGCCTGCTAGCAACAGCCGTAGAAGTACAGGAAATAGCGGCCAACCTACGTGAGGAAAATGCATCATTGGTAAACAAGAAAGCAGCTATGAATCAAATACAAAATAAAATAAAAACAATACACATACCTAACACAGAAGTTAAACTTATCCCAAATGGCAAAACTCCAAATGGCAAAGTCACCCTACATTATGGGTAATCTAAAAAACATCTATGATCACAGTTTTACATAAAACTTACTTGGTGTAAAGTTGATGATGGTATCAAATATCCCTTAAAATATTTCTGTCTAAGGTGCTATATTTTTTAAGGAAAATTCAAAAAATAATGTCAGAAATTGTTGGAGTGAACACAAATAATCTGAACTTATTTTCACTATTTTCTTGTTAATGACACTGTTAAATAAGATGAAACCTTCACATCTTGGTTTCAATACATATATCTTAATTTTGTGAAATATGGACACATCAATTGCAGAAATAAAACCATATTCAAATTTGTTAAATTTCAATATTTCTCAAAAACTGTTTTATTTTCAGGTCATAGTGATGATGAACAGACTCCACTCACTCATGAAGCAGAGCCTTGAAGACGATAACTCCTCGGGTCCTTCAGAAAGCTCCAAGGATGACCGGCCATTTGGATGCTTCAGCAGGAGCGAGGACAACAGCCCAGACCTGCAGGAAGAACCTCCAGAGAAACGCTCCAAAAAAGATGACATCTCATCAGATAGTCCTGATAGCTCTGCCATCCCTACCCCTACAGAAGACAATAACATGTCCAGGAATGGTCTTGCCGGTCCATCTGCTGGCTCTGTTTCAGAGGTTGGAGAGAACAAAGCGTTGTCTCCCGTCCAAGATGCAGATGTGACGACTGGATTGAATTCAGAGGGCAGAACAGAGTCTAAGTCCACAAATACCCTCCCCGCATCGTCAAATTCCAAAGAAGCCCATCACTCAGGGACATCCATCAGTATGAGAATACGCCGCAGTAGCGGTAAAGGAACTAACACAGCCCCATCCAAAGACAACCCTCCCAAGACCAAAACCAAAAAGTCATCCACCCAGAGCTCAAGAAAGTCCAAATCAAAGAGAAGATCACAGAAGGAGGCTAGTTACCCAGAGGAGAGCAATAGCAGCTGGAGGGAGCTCGCCTATTACATCATTGGTACCCATAAAATGTACCCTTTGACACCTGTGATGCAACAGAGATTTATTCTACAGTATCTGACGCCACTGGCAGAATACCAGGAGGTTAGTGTAACCATATTGTATTACGTAATACCAGAAGTCTATTAACTAGGTGTCAAGGTGTTAGCCAGGATTTAGAAAGAGGGTGTCCAAATTTGCTGGAAATTGCAAAACAGGGTGTCCAAATTGTTCACTTACAATACTTTTACATGTAAATGACAGATGAAATAGGGTGTCCAAAATTGAAACAGGGTGTCCAAAAGACACCCAGACACCCCTCTGGCTAACACTATGCCATGTGTGCTTGCCTGCTATCACCCAGTCCTTGGCATTGAACTCCAAATGATCAAAGGCACAATGAGCATGGTGACAAGTTTGGCTATCCTTGCATTGGGGTTTCACATCCAGGCCACCTTCTTCAAATTCCTTATTTTCTTCAGATAAAACCTTGCGTTGTTTTAATCACGTTTCAGTTCTTTGTCCTACTTTGTTCTCAAATTCATGATTCATACTTTTTTCTTCAGGTGAGATCTCACGTTGACTCAATCTTATTATACTGTTTCAGTTGCTGGGCACCATGTTTGAGAACGGCGCCATGGATTTAGTGATGCATTACATTGACCTTATGAAGTCCAATGATGCTAGGCTGACCTTCGATGGATTAAAGGTATAATTGTGACTTGTTGTTGATAATTCCCAGTGGTTTTAATGAATGTTTCTGCTAACCACACTTACATTATCCCGCTGACAATCTTGACAGGGATTGTACACAGTACACCTTTGTTAATTAGTTACAACATTACTGAATTATAAACTAAAAACTTACTTGATGTGAAGTTGGTGATGATAACAAACATCCTGAGAAATCCTTCATTCTGACATGTTGTCATATTTTAGATATGGAAATGGATCCAACAAGTGGTGCCATAAATTCATAGTGAGCCAGTGGCTAGCAGATATGCTTTATAGATATATGGGCTTAGTATATTGTGTTGATATCAAGAAAGTAATGAAAATGTATCATATAGGTTGATGAAATTTTTGCTCTACACTGACGTGTGTATAGCACTGTATACTCGGAGCTTTCCAAGTGTCTGTGAAAAAAATTCACAGGCGACTCAGGCGGGATTCAAACCCACGACCTCCTGCTTACTAGTGCAGATGTCTTAACCTCCCGACCACTGAGCTTGTCTGATGACGATTGGCCGGATAGAATACTATATAGCAGTGGGTTTCAAAAATGCATTATGATTTTTCTGACGTTGAATTTTTATTCCCAGATGATAAAACAAATTCATTTGGGAAATTATTTTACTAATCTTACTGAAATGATAGCACCTCAGACAGAATGATAACATCATCAACTTGACCCTACGTCCCCAGTTTCATTTTAAGCTGTGATCATTTATGTTTATTGAGATTACCGGTAGTGTATAGGAGCTTTAAGAAAACTCTCGGCCATGTTTTAAAAAACTTTTTCTGAAATTGGTTTAATCTCAATCTTTTGTTGACTTGTTTTTTTGTTTACAGTCTCAATATTTTGTTTTCTTGTTTTTTGTTTACCAGTACTTGTCCTCGTTGATCTGTCACAAGAAATTCGCAGCTGAATTTGTGGAGCGCGGAGGGGTACAGCAGCTGCTGAAAGTCCACCGGCCATCAATCGCTGCAACAGGAGTGTCCATGTGTCTGTACTACCTAGCCTACAATGCAGACACAATGGAAAGAATATGTCTGCTCCCTCGCCAGGATGTCGCTAAACTTATCAGGTAAGTTGGAGAGTGGGTAGTAAAATAAGAGGTTTGGGCAACCCACCACAACCAACTAGGGCTGTGCCGGGTATCCGGGTATCCGGATACCCGACCGAAACTGTCATTACCCGGTTCCGTTTTTCGGTTCCGAGTACCCGTAAACGACTTTTTAAAATTGGGACTTACCATTTCAGCGGTGTGAACAGAAATTTTTGACTATTGAACAATGTACTGTTTACACTTTTAGGAGCAATTTTATTCAAGATAACGCCTTTGTAGTATTTTATGGACATTTTCCATACACTTTTGTCCAACCGATACATTGTATCCAATCATTAAGACTCAAATAGCCTGGCTGAGGCATGCTACAAACAAGTATCAAACTAGCTGCTCAGGATGGAATGTTTGCCTATTGTTCACAGTAATTGGATTAGTGGGACAATAACTGCTGGTTTATGTCTGCACTGGAGTGTGCACCATGATGTGTTAATAGAGGGGATTTTATTATCAGGGACGTCCACATTAATTGTTGTCGTAATAAAAAAGTAGTGTTGAAATTGGTTTTGTTGTGTAATTATTTTGATGTGCCACTGACCATCCCTCAGCATATCACCAACATTTACATTTATTTACCCGCCGATACCGAGCTCTCTTGTGTATTACATTTGCCGACAAGGTGACAGTTTGTTTCAAATGAAAGACATAAAAAAGGAGGTGTTAAGTCGGTCATTGTCTTTGAAACCAACAGTATGATCCATAATCAGTCGGATTTGAAAGGTATTATTGGTTGCGGGTTTGATCCTTTCAATTGGGCAGCATATTTTTACAATCACCTAATCTCCTATCAGTTGAAAAGACGTTTATGAGGGACGAAATTTTTACAATCACCTAATCTCCTATCAGTTGAAAAGACGTTTATGAGGGACGAAATGTGGTTGCTTATGATGAGCTGTGAATTATGGATCGTCAAACATTGATGGAGGGGACAAATTGGCTGAATACTAATTAAAAAGTAGACAAAACTTACACCGATACGTTTTGTTAAGTTATTTTTTGATGAGTGCGCATCCTAAATTTTAGACTCATTTCTTGACTGACCGATCAACACGATGCCACGTTCAACAGGGAATAGTCAAGTTTGGTCCCATTTTGAGAAATAGGGGCCCAAATTGGTAAAAATTCATTATTTCAAGAAACAATGTTTATTGACAGGTTTATTGACATTTAACTAAAGTTCATTGTGATAGAAACATATTAATATTCAAGTTCTGATTTTAGATTCGTAAATTTTTTGCAGTTGTTAGTTTAATAATATCAAATACTATTTTAGTACGCAAAATCATGTCCTTATCCAAAGCCAACATGGCGTACGGGATATCCTTATTTAGAAGGCAGGGGCGCGGCAAGGCGCAAGCACATGAATTTTTCTCACAACGGGTTAGTTCCGCCCACATCGCCTTTGACCAATGACATTATTCAACACGTGTTTTGTGACATGAACATTAAAGTCAATTTGCTATACGCATGCGCTCTGATCCAAAGCCAACATGGCGTACGGGATATCCTTATTTAGAAGGCAGGGCACGGCAAGGCGCAAGCACATGAATCGTTTTCCCACAACGGGTTAGTTCCGCCCACATCGCCTTTGACCAATGACATTATTCAACACGTGTTTTGTGACACGAACATTAAAGTCAACTTGCTATACGCATGCGCTCTGATCACACACCACCAGTGATTATTGTCTTCTAATGATGGTAGTCACTCCCTGACACAGTCACGTGCGAGGCCGCTGTAGCTGCGTGATGCACCGGCCATGCGTGCGCGCGTGTGATCAATTTTTACGGTTTTATTTCAGAAATAACTTTCCGTAAATTAATACAATATTTTGTCACCAAGATGTTATACTTTAATAAAGATCGAATTAAATATGGTATCCTCTGTATTATAAAGGTCAATTTTGTTAACGTTTACATGTATTTGTACACCAAATGAGGCATGTTTTCAACAAGAATGAAAACGGGTATCCGGGTATCCGAACTTTCCTGATTTCGGGTATCCGGTTCCAAAAATATCCGAAAACGTACAGCCCTACAACCAACACTAAACTCAGTTAAATTATTTCCAAAAGTTGAGAAAAATCACATATGAAACATTCTCAGTGAAAATTTTGCTGAAAACTGAATATAAAAGATCAGTACATGAATGTGTTTAACTCAATGACAACTAGTATAATTGTAAGACTTAAAACTGCTTACCAACCTAAAGAACCTGTAGTATAAATGCAAAATATTAGTTATTGGCCTTACGTTTCGAATCTAGCAGGTTCTTTCTCAAAGGCAAAATGGACGAATACCTTTGAGAAAGGCTAATAACTACTATTTTGCATTGGTAAGACTTATTAGAGTTGAGTACTGATGCATATTTATAAGTACCTGTTAAAGGCATTGTACACATTAAGTAACCCATCTCTACATCCTTCCTCTGCAGTTATGCCCTGTGGTTGCTAGAGTGTTCCCATGAGTCAGGAAGGAGCCATGCCACCATGTTCTTTACAATGGCCTTCAGTTTCTGGACCGTCCTGGAACACTTTGATCAACAAGATGGCATCCGCAAGCTCTTCAATACGGTAACTATGGCAAATCTCATTCACAGATGACTCATACAGTTTCAACATTATCATTGATCAAGAACTAGTTATATGAATTGCTGATAAAGGACTGGGGATGTAAGTGCATCAGAATAATGGCCCGCATTCTTGGTCCATTATCACCCATGGCCACTATCGCAACTAAACTGCATCACGTGTTTTTTTGTTTTTTTTTCATTATTAAAGGTAGTTTACCTCATCCACAAAGTGTCATAGTTTACAATTATTTATTTTATTTTTTATTTTATTTTTACAGAAATATAAAACTGATCTTTAAATGTTTCAAATCAGTTTGTTTTCTAAGTGAATTGAAAAATATATGTGTATCTCAATAATATATTTGTACGGAATTATAAAGAAATACCTTTTATTTTGAATTCTTTTCAATGACTGAGTGGCTGCTAGGTATTATTTTGGAGACTGCTTTCAAAAATCCCACTAACACTTCATACATTTCAAACTTAATAAATCTTCGCCAAATTCTCCCCCCCCCCCCATTTCTCAGATGAGCACATTAAACATCCTGAATATTGAAGACCAAGGTATCTTTCTCAATGATGATGACCTATTCGCTAGCCGCCAAACTGTCAAGCACACCTGCTTGACTCTCAAGAAGTACTTTGAGACCCACCTTGCTGTCAGGGTCGATAACATCAAGAGAGCGTACTCCAAGAACCAAGGGTTGGTGCCACCAGATGCTATCCCTCCATATAAGGTATATATACACTCTTTTTTTTATGGAGTAAGTAAATTCCAACGACATTGGGATTTTTCTGTAACTATTTGACCTACAGAATGTCCTCCATTACATAAAACAGTTAGACAATAGCAGTTAGCTGCAGGTTGCATAAAACTTCCTGTAGGGACACTTTTGCCAATCGAAGAGTCGGTGCGGGCCTGTGATTTCTCAGGATTTTTCCAGATTTCATTTTTTTTAATACAAATCTCCCTTTAAAGAGAAGTAGCCACCAGGGAAAGAAAGAAGCAGCCTGTATTGTATCCAAACCTCTAGTTTCTTGTTTGTGGGGATGTGGAGAGTCTGTAAATCCTCCACAATTAAACATCCAGGAGGTTCAGGGAGATTTGTCTTGTAGACCAAAGGGAGACCCAGGCCCACTCCCCATTTTTGAGTATTTTTTACTTTTGTCAAATCACATCCCTGGTCTATGTTATAGAATGAGTATGCTTAATTGCACTACACTACCATTGCGCTATCCATCAACAGTGATCTAAAAAAAAACAAGCGCCCTCAATTGCTGATGCACGTAGAGGATACTTGGATGCTATCCCAGGGTTGGTCACAAATTGACCCATGTTTGTGATAAACATAATCAGAATCCAATGACTTACAATTAGTCTATATCCACCCATAGGCCATCACAGTCAACACGGAGAGTACCAGTGAACACATGGAGACAATGCTAGAGGAAGCACCGCCCAACATGCACTGGAAACCAGTGAGCATCTTCCTCAAGATGGATGGAGTTAAGCTGCTACTACAAATCATCGG
Source organism: Zoroaster sp. YZ-2022 (assembly GCA_029582265.1). NCBI lineage: Eukaryota > Metazoa > Echinodermata > Asteroidea > Forcipulatida > Zoroasteridae > Zoroaster > Zoroaster sp. YZ-2022. The sequence continues at coordinate 46,641,531 of CM055820.1, forward strand.
CATGGCAAATGATTGGAAGAACTACAGTGGAAGGTAAGCAATTGGTATAAGTATTTTGTGGTGTTGATGGAGGATGAGGGGAAGGAAGAATTACCAATGTTGTACCTTCCCTTATGTGTATCTTGATTCAAAAGGGGAGGAATCACTTATAGAAGCAGTTTTGCCTATGTTACCAATGTTGTACCTTCCCTATCCATTTACGTGTAATCCCTCTTTTGTCTGGTCCCAGGACTAACTTCTGCTCACTCTTAATGTTCATGTTTGAATGTATGTTTGTATTTTGTCTCTGAATACTTGCCTTTGAGAAAGAACCTGCTAGATTCGAAACATAAGGCCCGTAACCATTATTTTGCAAAAATAATAGGAATGAATATTGGCCCAATGATCAGCTCTGTTAAATAAACGGAACTCTAGCAACAGTAAGTGATAACCCAATTTTTAAAAACTATTTTTGTTACAGGGCAGATGCCATAAGAGCAGCTCTTGATGTCCTAGCTACCATCACCGTGACAACCAGAGGCCAGCTGCAGCTTTGCGAAGCAATTGAGCTCTCAGATAACATGTCATCAGTAGGAATGAGGTATATGGGGAATGAGGGCAATTATAATTGTATGCTTAGCAATTAGAGGCAGTATCTGAAGGAAGTGTAAAGCCGATCCACCGGCAGTGCCAGGACTTGTTGGGACTTGGTATGGCTTGATCGGGCTTAGTCTGAGATAGTGATATGTAGGACATTTCCCTCATGACTGTTCTTAGAGTTAAGAAGCCTCATCAAACCCCACTCCTTATTTTGTGTATACCTCTGATGCAAACTGTTGCAGTGGACTCGAACATAGTTACCATAGAAGTGTCGCATGCTGTCCAACTTACTGAGACCATTTTTTCAGCACCTTGGCTTAAAAATCTTCCATGAGAAAATACTGCTGCTATAAAAACGAGACACCTCAAAAAAACTTCATTAAATTATGTTTTATCATTGGAAATTTAGACTTAGCTTAGTTTGATTCTGTGACAGATCATGTGAAGGGCATTCTTGGGCAGAAATCAGCTTTCAAGTTTCAATTTTCATTCAGAGAATCCATTATGTTCTAAAGTGTCTGACCTTTTTGAACTTTGACCTGTATGACAGCATCATCAATGGTATGGCTGAGGGAGAAATATTACAGGATGCTGAGGTACAGAAGGCAGCTCTACAAGTCATCATCAACTGTGTGTGTGGTCCGTGCTCTAAGGTAATTATCTATAATGTAAACTAGTGCCATAGGTAAAATATAAGTGGGATTTTTACTAAGCAAAATCAAGCAGCCAGCCAGCCAGCCAAAGTATAACATTTTTTATGAAAGTTTTGCTGGTAACCTGTCTGATTTGCTAAGCAGATTCTTCTGTTAAGTCATTTTCTCTGCTTAGCAGCTTTTATGAAATTAATGAAATTGGCATCTGTTTGGTGCCCATTTATGCAATACATAATTGCTCTTTGACAAATGATATTATGCCAGCTGACGGTTGGGGTTGGGGTTGGGGTTGGGGTTGGGGTTAAACAGATATAACCTATAGACAGGCAGCAGTGCCTCCATAGAGCATTATCTCAGATTCTCTGAAACTGTAGTCATAGAAACAAGTGTAGTCTTAAATACTGCATTACATGCATTTGCAAATTTACTCATAAATATTGTAGGTCTGTTCCACCATGCCTTGCATGGCGCTTATTTGCCCATGTTATTAACCTTAGTCAGGCATGGTCACTGTTACCATTTCCTGAATACCTTCTATCCATCTACGCTCACTGGCCATAAGCATTGCAACATTGAAATTTACACCAAAGTTCAGTTTGGAGAACTGTGTTACAATAATTTATTTTATTTTATTTACACTACTTAAGACTTCTTGACAGTGCCTTTGTTTTGAAGTCAATGTTCTTTTTTACTGTTCTTGCTATGTAATACACGATCGATGAAATCGGATTAAATGATCATCTCACCTGTTACTGTGAAGTGCTATTTTGAGCATGTTGCAATACTTTTGGCCAGTGAGTGTATATGTTATTTATGTCTGTGGGTCATCCTGATAGTCGTGTACTTATTTCGCTTCATAATTGGGGTGTTTTCCTTGCAATCAACCACAGCTTGGTGTGACGGTGAGTCGCTTTGCAGAGGGGAGCATGAGGAGGAACAGGGGCACCCTCCGGTCCAGCAGTGATGTCATTGAGAAGATGTGGGACAGTGTCAGGAGTAATAATGGCATAAGGGTAGGTCAAAGGTTATGATATCTACTACTGCCCTTAGCAGCATTCAATATTTCTTATATTGCCCTGTGTTTGATGTATATTGCCCTGTGTTTGATTTACATATCATAAGCCTTCTGAACATCAATACCCTCAAATTCATCCCCTTGGTCAGTAAATGCGTACATTTTCCCCCAGCACCAGTCTTGTAAATTATAGTTTCTTTTACCTTACTAAGCTTCCTGACCATCAAACGCCCCAAATTCCTTTCCCTCCGGTCAATAAATGTGTATGTTTTCACCCCAGCTCCAGTCAGCATATTTTGTTTTTGGACCTTGTTTAGATTTGGAATCCTTATATGGCCTTTGACCAGTCAGAAACCAATCACCAAGGCTGACTGTATGGTCACTCACAGTATCTTATAATGCATATACATGCACTAATACCCTCATTGCCAGTCAATATGGGAATATTTCCCCCAGCACCAGTCAATATCATGTGTATTACCCTGTTTTGATTTGCAGACATTACTTAGCCTATTGACCATCAAGACTCCAATCACCGAGGCTGATGCTATCCGTGCCCTGAGCTGTAAGGCCCTGTGTGGCCTCGCAAAGAGTGAGGTGGTCAGGCAGATTGTCAGTAAACTGTCGCTGTTCTCCAGCGGCCAGCTCCAAGGTAAATTTGATTTTAATCTTGAAGAATTAGGCAACTCACATCAGTCAATCCATGGCCCAAAGCATGAGCTTACAGTCCTTTTGAGATTAATTAACCAATAAACATTTGGTGTCAGCACTTATGTTATACTGGTATAGACATTGTAAAGTTGATGTCATCAGACAACGTTAAGTCGTGTTGGTGATCACAGGATTATCAAAAATCGTACTGGCATGTATGTGAGTCGCATGCCAAATTTTGAAATTAAGCTGGCACGCGATGCAGTATTGAGCCATACAGAGTGTAGAAGTGTGTTTTTGCATAACGCTGAATCATGCTCTAAGTACCAGTCTTGCGTCACACTAACTCAAGCACTTATTAATTGGTCTTTCTTCATCAAATATATGTATTTTTAATGCATCTATTTCAACAAAAAATACTCAATATTTCAACTTTAACAAAAAACTTGATATGGGCATCTATTAATGAAGATACAAGTTTGCACTTTCTGGAACTGATGATGAAGTTGTAGTTACTGTGTACATAGTTACACTATACAGTCAATGGTATGCTTTTATTATCTCCAGAGTAGTGTTAACAAAAATAAAGACATTACTTAAGCATGTTGGTGATCTGTGATATAATGGGAGACTTTTGAGATGCTGGTGGCAGCAGACTTATCGGTCATTTTTCCCATTGTAATTCCGAGCATGCGCGTGATGTTAAGAAAAATGGATTGGTAAGTGTGCTGCCCTCTAGTGCCTCAAAAGTCTCGTATTGCACAATCCAAAGATACAACATATACTACTCAAAACAATTTAGGGAACACCGGAATAATCTCAGTTAAAGCAAGATAATTTATTTCAGATAAACACAATGTTTCACAGAATTGATGAGAAACAACTGCACAATGAAACAGATGACAAAGGATGCATGTAGTGATTACACATTTCATGACATGACTACTGAAAGAGAGAGGGCGTTGCAAATGAAAATCCCGGTTCATGGAACATTTCAAACCTATTTGGTGTTAAAAATCCGGTGTTCCCTAAATTGTTTTGAGTAGTATATAAAAGGGAATATATCAATTTGAATATAATGTTTTTTTAATTCCCTCTCAGTACTCATGAAAGAGCCTGTCCTCCAAGACAAACAGTCTGAACATTTGAAATTCTGCAAGTGTGCTTCGGAACTCATCGGTAAGTCACTGTCAACTCCATCTGTGGTTTTCAATTTATTTGATATCTTGTAATAAAACCAAGGATTCCTCAAAAGCTCATATAGCACTGTAGCTTGTATGCCTGAAGAAACCTGTGAAGAGAAGACGTTGAAGGAATGTTCAGTTTTAGATGTGGGAGGGAAAACCTGAAGATGGTCAGAGTATACTGAAACGTTGAGTTGTCAAACCACCAGTCTTTCTCAGAACCACTACGTTTTACAACTCGTTACAGAATTTACATAATGCTTTCGCAAATCTTACTTAGATTATACTTCCACCTTTGAATCCACTTAAATTTGTTTTATTTTTGTTTCCATGACAGAGAAAGTTACCGGCAAGCCAATGTCGCTCAGTGGTGATGCTACCCTATCCAAGCTTCATAAAGCCAACATCGTAGCTCAGACTAAAATAACATACTCTCAAAAGGAACTGCTACAACTTATCCACAGTCACTTACTCTCTCAAGGTAATTAACTCTCTAGATCATTCAATATCATTCAAAGGGTTTTGAAGGATAGAGATATTATACCAGTGTGTTTAATGCTTGGCAAATGGTACTGTGTACTGTAGATGGTAATGTTATCCACACAGCTAATGCACCATTCATAAACAGACGTGTGTAGGTTTGAATGATATGTAGGTTTGAATGGTGTTTAGTTTTGAATGGTCTGTCAACTCTCTGGAAAAATGTACCGAAAAGTAGCAGCGTTAATGGGGAAATAAACCATTGGTGAATTTCCATTATACATTATGTTTGGTTTTATTTACGAAAAGTATATGCATGTATGTTGTTTGTACTTTGGCTGAATAATGATATTATTCTATTGTGTATAGGTTTGAATGAGACAGCGGGTGTTTTACAGCGAGAGGCTAGAATACCAAAGACCACCTCAAGTTTAATGACCTCTGGTTTTTCTCATTACACCTCCGGTAGCTTATTAACACCTGCTTCAGTAATGGTACGTCCCGTGTCTTATCTCAAAAATGTTTGTCGTCTAGAGAAGATTAAATACGATAGTGTAGTAAGAAATCACAAGCTTTTAATTTGGTTAAAATTAACATATATCAGGGTTGATTATCTTGATGGTAAGGACATTTATTTAATTTACATTTTGTTTCATAAAGACTTTCCCCGAGCACGACACGTTTTAATTTCCAAAAATAAAATGGGGTCATTTCCTATATGTACTTCTTCAATGAGGGACTTTCCATAAAATAATAGTTAATTTCTTTTCCTTTCCTCTACAGGCAAGATCATTCCACACACCCAGGGCTCCCCCACCAGTCCCTCACATCTCCCAGACACCCCACCTGCCCAATCCTTCACACTTTCCCCCACTCAGTGTGTCCATATCTCAGGATCACTCTCAAGCCCAGTCCGGTGATCCCAGTCCTAGTACCCACTCTGCCCCCACTACACCCCAGCACATCGGCCGGATATCCTTCTGTCCAGACAGGAATGCGACCACCCCCGGTAGTGTGAATAGGGTAAGTTGATTCACACGCAATGGGGAGACTTAGCAGTGTCTACAATAGACCACTCACATGCAAAGTCAAAAGGTCAAGCTATCAACCATAACATGGGAAACAATGCAAACCTGTCGACAAACATTTGTTTGCGGAGCATTGCACAGTTAAAGAGAAGGTTCATCACTGGAAATCATGTTCGCAAGACGAAACGTAATATACGCACACATTGGTAGTACATATGTATGCGCATTGTTTTGCCAAATCCCGAGCTTTTTAAATTCTTGCATAAAGAAAAGGGTGGTCAATGCATTTCCAATAGGCTTCTGATGATCATTGGAGCCAGCATGAGTGAAGTGGGCATGGTTTTTCTTGAAATTACGTTACACTTAACAACAGGATCAAGGCAATACCGCCTCAATGATGCATATTTACTCTCTTTGATTCAAGATACACATTAAACAAACCTGTGGTAGTTTCCGCTCATCACCTTTTTTTCTCTATAACTTTGCGACAGGTTAAGAAGAGAATCATCAGAGAAAAGGTATCCCAGAATGCCTTATTCCATGGGAGTGGGGTCGGAGGTCAATTAAGGCGGCGTCAGGTACCCAGCCAACCGTCATTAGATATCATTGTGTCACAGTATCTCAGGGAGCAGCATGCACATTGTAGGAACCCTGTGGTTGCATGTCCATCATTTTCACTCCTGGAGTAAGTCCAAGAATTTTGTTATGAAAATCACACAGATTTAAATTTGTCCAAGGAAAGCCCAAATGTTCTTAGGTTTGTGCAGTATAACATATGTGTTTAAATACCTCTAGCATACTTCATTATTGAAAAAAAAATAAAAAATAAAAAAAAATTAAAGGGACAATATCGTCACGATCAGAGCAGACTTTCAACAGGGCATGGAATCAGTGTCCTAGTTTAAGATGAACACAGTGACTGAAAATTACTGGCTCATTTATGCAGCAGCAACGGTAATATGACCTCATCGTGTGGGATGTTATTTTCAGTCACTGACTTGATCTAAAACAAGCACTCCGATTCCATGCCTGTTGATCGTGAGGATATTGTCCCTTTTATTTTGTATTCATTTCATTTCAGTTGAACATTTTTATTCCCTTGTTATTTGCAAACAGACCTCATCAATGTCCCGAGCCCAAGTTCCGACAAAATGCACCGATCAATGCCACATCAAGGCTATTCAGAAGAGAGGTGAGTTTGAACCTTCAAAGCTGTCCAGATATCCTTCATAATTTGTTTTAATTTGTTTTCATTTAAGGTCAACAGTAAGAAACAATTTTTAATTATGACTTGATTGTCCACTTAAGTATGGTCACCTGATGAGCAGCTTCTCAAATCATAATACTAAACCATTCTAGGTGTTACGTAGAATAGTCCCCTGTCTTCATCCTATCAAGGTTATGGAAAGGCTCTGTCCGTACCATTCAAGGGATTTCAGTCGATACATTTTGCCGACCATCTGACGTCATGCTTCGAGGTTCGTGAGCTAGCTACCAACCAAGGTCAAAGTTAAATCTCCCCAAAACTGAGAGGCTGATATCTGGCATCTTTCGTGAGCCTGAGAGCATGATGTCAGATCTTTAGTTTTATGCCTTATGGGTTTAAATAAATAGTTATTGAGGTGCAAATGATCCATTCGGTAATTATTTTGATAATTTCTTAGATCCGACCGATGCATGGCGGAGTCGATGGATTAAGATGTACCAGACATTTTATTTACAGTAGGTAAGTAGTTTACAAGTAAACTCTGCAGTTAGACTAATTCAGCGTCTCTGCTTACCGTATTAAGCAAATAATCAGCACAGAAATTCCCAGCTTAGACCCAAAAAAGTCTGTGATTTGTGGTCTCTGCGCATGTCGCCTTAGATCCACGTGTTGGCATTTTTAGTTTTCTTTTTTTTTTACTACGAAATTATGTCCAATTGCAGCCAAAATTGCTGGATCGATTGGAATTTAAACTGCTTTTTCACACAGGGGTATGAACATTTGCCCGATTTGTGAGGCCTCTCTTAGCCACCATACTTTGTATATGGGAAATTTGGTCTGGTTCCAATTGCCGCATATACTTGTTCCACAGTTGGCAAAAAAAAAAGAAAGATTACCTAATAAAAAAACAAAAGCATGTCACCACACCGATTTTGAAGCCGTCTATGACCAGAAACTGAAGACTTTGTTTTTGTGGCCTTACACAGCTACATCAAAAATTCTGCACAAACCCAGTAAGCAGACAACTGTGATTGTAAGTGCGGAATTCCATGTTGGGGCAGGACTGTGATTTCACAATGCAACACAAGTCTCATAAGACCACAATTTATAGGAGAAACTTTTCCAAACTCAGGCAAGGTTGAGTAATAGTGGAGACAACATTGACTGTAGCTTTGGAGAGATATACAAAAGATATAGAGGCCTTTGCCTTGTACTGGGCTGATATAGGGTGATGATGACGATGACGATGACTTTCAAAACTAGCTGCCAAAACAAAACATCTCAGGATTGTGTTACAGCATCAAATTCAAAGTTGACATTGTGTGCTCTCATTTTTGTTTGTCTCTCTTAGATTTCGTCCAGTTCAAACTTTCCGAGATCCCGATGAAGATAGCTGTTTCACTTGCTGCCGGTACAGCAGACACATGGATGTAAGACAATGATACTAAAGAACAAAATGTTTTTATTTCCACATGAGCTGAATTTGTTTTTATTTTCTTCATTGTCTAAACTTTACCCCTTCAATTCAGCTTATTTCATTGAAATAGTGAAAATGCATTCATTTATATGTGGAATTTAGGAAAGAGAACTCTTTTCTTAATTCAAACTGGAATTATTTCACTTTCTTACAAGTGACAGCACCACAGACCAAAGTATATCAAGGGTTGATTGCTAACATCATCAACTTTACACCAAGTTAAGTTTCACTATTGGGTTATTTTTTTGAAATTCTATACTTTACCTTTTAAACAAGCCCACCAGGTAAAATACAAGTGATTAATAAAAGTGTATTGGAAATATTTTTTTCATGAACAGAGAATTTATTTATTTATTTTAAAATATTTTTTCAGCCCACAGAAATGTTTTTGTGGCTGGGCAATTACGGGGGAGAATTGAAGGCCTACAATATCTATTCCAACACGGTGAGTACAAGAATTCCATAAATATTTAAAAACAAATCTAGTCACATGTTAAAATTTGCTCTGTACTTTCTGCCTCTAAGTTATCTTTGTCATTTGTAAATGTTTGACTTAAATGGACAATGTCATCACGATCAACAGGGCATGGAATCAGATTGCTAGTTTTAGATCAACAGGGCATGGAATCAGTGTGCTAGTTTTAGATCAACAGGGCATGGAATCAGTGTGCTAGTTTTAGATCAACAGGGCATAGAATCAGAATGCTAGTTTTAGATCAACAGGGCATGGAATCAGATTGCTAGTTTTAGATCAACAGGACATGGAATCAGATTGCTAGTTTTAGATCAACAGGGCATGGAATCAGATTGCTAGTTTTAGATCAACAGGGCATGGAATCAGATTGCTAGTTTTAGATCAACAGGGCATGGAATCAGTGTGCTAGTTTTAGATCAACAGGGCATGGAATCAGATTGCTAGTTTTAGATCAACAGGGCATGGAATCAGATTGCTAGTTTTAGATTAACTCAGTGACAGCCATAATACCCCATATGATAAGGTCATATTACCGTTGCTGCTGCATAAATGAGCCAGTAATCTTCAGTCACTATGTTCATCTTAAACTAGGACACCGATTCCATGCCCTGTTGAAAGTCTGCTCTGATCGTGACGATACTGTCTCTTTAAACGTCATCCATTATAACTTTATTGATGATAGTTTTGTTGTTTGTTATATTCAGGAGGAAGCATCATACAGCTGCCATGATTCTCCCATCACACACCTTGAGCCATCCAGGGTTGGTACTGTTTAATCATTCCTGAGTTGTAATGACCAGAGTCAATCATTCGACTCAAGTCGGACTAATTGCTGCAAAATGACTCTACACTTGACTCTAGTTTCTGCCCCATAGAATGGTGTAGATTTGAGTCTCTGCCACCAAATACTTGACTTTAGTATCCACCCCAAAACTAGACTTGAGTCTCTGCCCCAAAGACTCACCTCGAATCAAAGTCCTTAAAAATGCTGTAAAGATGAAACATTTTGCGGCACTGAACAATGATACATTTGCCTGGCAGCTTGATCGTATCACACATGGAAAAATTTCCATGTGCACAATAAATTAGTTTACCATGTCATATTCTCATATATATGATATTAATCTCAATTGTTGGCAAACATTACATTTCACAACATTTTACTGATTAAAATATCTGAAGATTTGTTTGTTGAAAAGATGAGGATGAGACAAATATCTCTCAAAATTAAATAATAAAATTTTTATTGACAATAATCATGATTTTCTAATAACATTTTGTGTCTTTCTAGAGCATTTTTCTTGATGTATTTCCTAAGGAACACTGTTCTTATTCTTTGTGTCTCTCTTTGGACTTTTAGGATGGCAAACTTATTCTTACCTCAAGTTCCTGGAGTCAACCAATGTCAGCATTGTGGGGCATCGGTGACACATTCGACAAAAAGTAAGTTCAAAACTCGTAGAGAGAAATACCATAAATCTGAAGGCACTTTGCTCTGGTACCCATCCTCAACTCATTAGCCCACAAGCCTTATGTATTTACATAGACTTCTTTGCAAATACAACAGTGCACACATGCACAAGTCAATTTGCTTGTCTAGCTAACGATCAAAATACTGCAAAATTGACCTCACCTCCCCAGATATTGTCTATCAATGTTACAACCACACCGAACAACGGGTTTTTTTCTTCTACTTTATGTGTTCATGTAATAAAATTACAGAAGAAAAATCACAATAGATGTTTATAAAGACCACAGTCCCTTCAGTTCAATTCAGTCTAATTCAATATTAAATTTATTTCTATGGAAACATAGCCAATACAATACAACATTTAAATATTGTGTATGGAGCCACAGTCCCTATAAGGCTTGTAGTACAGTGTATTTAACCACAAGAAATTAAATTCACTGACAGACAAGCAGTTAAAAATATTATGGCGATATATCAGACTTCTCAGGATTTCACAGGATTTTTCCGGATTTCAGGATTTTTTTACAAATCTCCCTTTGCCTCAAATTTTTCTTGAAAGAAGAGAAGTAGCCACCAAGGAAAGAAATATTGTGTCCAAACCTTTAGTTTCTTGTTTGTGGGGATGTGGAGAGTCTGTAAATCCTCCAAAACTAAACATCCAGGAGGTTCAGGGGCTCTGTCCTCTAGACCAAAGGGAGACCCAGGCCCGCTGCCCATTTTTTTACTTGAGCGCCCAGCAGGGTGGATATGTGTGGGCTACAAATCTTTATTATTATTATTATTAAAAGTAGTTTACCAATTCAAAACGAATTCAATTCCATTCATTTATTTCAGGTACACTTTCCAGCAAGAGCAGCATGTTGAATTCAGTAAACTGTCCCAGGATAGAATCATCGGCACCAAAGAGGAAATAGCATATGTGAGTTCACTCTTTCATTTAACAGGGAAACAAACTTTTACTTGAGGGCGCTTTAAACTTTCAGTCCTATATAAGAATGAGATAAATACAAAATAAATTAATTTTCCAAGCTGACAAAATAAATTGATTTCATTCCTGTCAGATTTATGATACAGCGACCGGACAGCAGATTCTCAAACTGGATGACATCAGCAACAATTACACCAAGAACTGTGCGACCTTTGACCCCACGGATGAGCTGGTTCTCAATGATGGGGTCTTGTGGGATGTGCGGTCAGCCAAGCCGATCTATAAGTTTGACAAGTTCCAGAGTAATATCAGCGGGATGTTTCATCCGTCAGGACTGGAGATTATTATCAACTCTGAAATCGTATCCTTGATGATGAAGATTTTATTTAAAATTCCAACCAGATGATAATAATAATAATAATAAAGATTTTTAGCGCGCACATATCCACCCTGCTGGGCGCTCAAGGCGCGGAAACAAAGAAAAAACATTAATACAAACAATATACAATGATAGCATAGGGAAAACAAATTATGTACCGAGATACATGTACCTACAATGCAATTACAAATATACATCATCTTTGAAGAGTTGTGACATAAGATGAGTTTTAAGCATCGACTTGAATCTGGTTATACTATGACAAGATTTGAGTTTAGTTGGAAGATGATTCCAGAGTCTCGGAGCTGCGACAGAAAACGACCTATCACCCCAGTTCCGTTTTGAAGTTGGTTCCTTGAGGAGTGACATGTTGCTGGAGCGCAAATTGCGTGATGGAGTGTAGACTTTAAGTAGTTCAGAAATATAAATTGGAGCAATGTTATTAAAAGATTTGTAAACAATTAGCATAAGTTTAAAAACAATTCTCTGTGAAACAGGAAGCCAGTGCAGTTCTTTCAAGATTGGCATGATATGGCATGACTTTCTGGACAAAGTCACAACATGAGCTGCTGTGTTTTGTATGTGCTGAAGGCGAGATATTTGATTCTGCGGAAGACCGTAGGAGAGCATTCCCGTTATCGAGCCGTGATGTGACAAATGCATGTATAATTTGTTCAGCAGCACTTTTATTCAAGTATTTCCTAATTCGCTTATATTTCTGATATGAAATGATGATATCACGAACAATGTTGGAGATATGTGGTTTTAAAGTCATTGTCGAGTCAAATATAACACCCAAATTACGTGCATGTAATGAGGGGTTATCTGCAGTCACCAATTGTAATAAATGGAAGAGAAACTTTAGACAATTGCTGGCGTAATCCAAATAGAACAAATTCTGTTTTTCATCGTTCAATTTCAGGAAGTTTTGTCTCATCCAACTTGAATCTCTTGAATACATTTCTCCAGTGTTGTAATGCAGGATTCGGCAGGTTCTTGAGAGGATTTAAAAGTAATGTAAAGCTGCGTGTCATCAGCGTAAACATGGTAATTTAAATTATACTTCAAAATGATATCACGAACTGTAAAGGTATAAACAGTAAACCACTGTGGGCCGAGTACAGAGCCTTGGGGTACAGAATAGTCAAGAGTAACAGGCTCGGAGATAGCGTTACCAATACAAACATGCTGAGGCCTATTTAAAAGGTAGGACTTACACCAATCCAGGGCTGTGTCATGTATTCCAAGATGATATTGAAGGCGGGAGAGAAGGATTTTATGATCGACAGTGTCAAAAGCGGCGCTTAAGTCTAACAAAACTAATGCAGTGATTTTCCCCTCATCCATGGCAGATAAAATGTCATTGTTGACGCGAAGAAGAGCAGTTTCCGTTCCATGAAATGGTTTGTAGGCTGACTGAAATGTGTCCGACAGGTTATTAGCACGAACATGGTCAGATAAAGGGAAGGCACAACATTTGTCATGTTGGTCAAGCTGCTTCTATGAGCATGCCTACTTAAGGCCTGTGATTTCTCAGGATTTTTCCTGATTTCAGGATTTTTTTACAAATCTCCCTTTGCCTCAAAATGTTCTTAAAGGAAGAGAAGTAGCCACCAAGGAAAAAAAATTCCTGTATTATGTCCAAATTTCTAGTTTCTTGTTTGTGGGGATGTGGAGAGTGTTAATCCTCCAAATTTAAACATCCAAGAGGTTCAGGAGACTTTGTCCCCTAGACCAAAGGGATACCCAGGCCAGCTACCCATTTTGTTCAGGATTTTTTACTTTTGCCATATCACATCGTTGTTTCTTTGATTTAAGATATACATTAAACAACCATCCTGTGAAAGTTTCAGCGTATTGCATGATGCTATTCATGAGAACATAGTGAATGATGCATTCAGATTTTTTTTATTCATTCTAATGTGGAATTTTCAACTTGAAATCATTTATCTTTTCTTAAAAATTACAGTCTCAGACAAAATGATTTCTAGGGAAGATTTATACCATCTTCAGCTTTACTAAGCAAGTTAGACCATTTTGTTATTTTTTGATTACCAATCCTACACCTTTCGTACACTTTGGTTAAAAGGAGGTGTACATAACGAACAGTAACTGAGTGACATATTTCAAAGCTTACTTGTTATAAGGTGGTAATGATACAAAATATCCGGAGAAGTTATTCTGTTTGACATGTTGTCATTTTCCAGAAAAATGCAAATCTTGAAAAACTCCAGAAAAACTTGATCACCCGGCCAGTGATATTTTATTCCTTTTTACGAAAAATCTCCATCAGAGCACAAAACAAATATCTAAGACTTTTATAAAACAGTAGATATTTATCTCGGTACATAATTTTTTTTTCCCCTATGCTATCATTGTATATTGTTTGTATTCATGTTTTTTCTTTGTTTCCGCGCCTTGAGCGCCCAGCAGGGTGGATATGTGCGCGCTAAAAATCTTTATTATTATTATTATTATTATTATTAAAAATGCTTATTTAGTACATGGAACAATCCATAACCATAGTTATCAGTGGGATATCAGAACGTTTCATCTTATGCACACAGTACCAGCACTGGATCAGTGTAACATAGTCTTCAACACGGCAGGAACTGTCATCTACGGAAGTAAGTCCATTGAAAAGTTATTAAATGTTAATTGGAGATTGAAGACTTCCTATTTATATATGGTGCATTATTTGACTAGCATGACATCAGAGAATCATCTGTGCGCCTCGCACAAATTCGAATCAGTAGAGCTTTTTGCGTAACAACTCTAGTCAAATCTCTATCCAGCCATCTTGGGTGAGGCTCTTCAGGCACCGTCATCATCATTGTCATCTTCATTGCAAGCCACCATGCTGGGGCATAGCCCCATTATCAGACAGCTAACAATATGGACACAAACAAATCATTCTGTTAAACCCAATCTTATTTCATTTCTTCCAGCTGTCTTCCAATCGGACACAGATGAAGATCTCATTGATGAGAGGTTAAAGAGTCCGTTTGGCTCATCCTTCAGAACGTTTGACGCCACTGACTACAAACCAATAGGTAAGCTTTGTATAATTCTCATCGAGCGTACGTATTCTCTTTGTAATGGTGAACTCGATGCATGCTACATTCTAATCACGTTGTGTTTCTCGTGTTCACAACTTGTGTTATGCTCACACATCAGCTTTCTTCCAAGCCATGTACTCTAGTTAGCATTTCAACTTGCCAGGTTCATGACTCATGAACCGGGAAATATGAAGTGATTGGAACACATCATATCGAAGAATGATCAGAGGCAATGATTTGAGTCGAGTTGATGACAAGTCAAGATCAAGTTGAGTCTAGTTGAGTCACGGTCAACCTCATGATCAGGGCATTTTGTGTCACTAAATTCAGTGATTTCAGTCATAGATTACCAATATGGAAGCTAAGTTTCACAAAGACTTGAGTTATGGCAAGTTTGTTTGTCACAATGAATCCAAAACAAATCACCCAAACTTTCGTATTGAGTCAAGTCATTCCAAATATGAAAATTGATGCCAATTTTGATAGCCATTTCAAATATGTTAAACAAAACGACCATCAAACATTTGTTCAACCCTCAGCCACTATCGACGTAAAGAGGAATATTTTTGATCTGGCAACGGACCCAACAGACTGCTATCTTGCTGTACTTGAGGTGGGTAGCATTATGAGTGTAATCTGTACAATGTTGAACCCTCCTACTCTAGCTGCACTTTAGTGGGAAGTTGCTGTAGAGGTCAAAACCAGTCAACTGCCTGTTTTGACTGTTGAACCAACTGTGCACACAGGGGCATTTTTGACTGGTTTTTACTGTCATTTTGACCACCCTGAACAATACAAGACAATGCTTTTACCAGTTAAAAATGGTCATTTGGACCTGTAAATGTATTTACTACATGTAAGGTTTGATAGTGTTTGACTTTGAAGTGCACTAGATATACCTTGGCAAGTATATCAACATTTTGACTGATTTTGACCCCTGTAGTCGTAGGAGGGTTAAAATCCATCATTGTCATCTTCCGTTATAATTGTGTCTTCATACATCTTTTAATTCATTCTGTACAGCAATATCACATGAGAAAGTGCCCTCCCTATATGACAAGTGTCGTGGCCGAGCGGGTCTAGCTTACCGGACTCAAGTTCTGGTGTTAGCAGCAGAATGTGGGTTCGAATCCCAGCCGTGACACTTGTGTCCTTGAGCAAGACACTTAACCATAATTGCTTCTCTCCACCCAGGGGTTAAATGGGTACCTGTGAGGGCAGAGTTGGTTGATTAGCCCTATATGCGCTGTAATGGCAGCAATTGAGCTGTATACTCCCCAGGGAGCTGAGATGGTTTCAGGAATGATTTATGAGCCTTATGAGCAGGGGTAATGATATTCGCCTTGAGCACCACTTAGTTGGTGGATACGTGCGCTATATAAGTCCACACATTATTATTATTATTATTATTAAGCTGATCTATCGGCTCAGCAATATTACCTGCAAATAATCATATTTGGATGGTCACAATCTTTTGACAGCTCCCCCCTTAATATTCCCATTCAGAATTTCATAAGCTTTATTTTGAAACCTTACATTTATTATACAAAACAAGTCAAAACAAAACAAGTCACGATAATTATCCCCATATGAAATCATTTACATTATTACATTATTGTTATTTAGATTCATACATAACATAAATTCTGTGCATATTTTTCATAATGAACTAGTAAAAGACTGAAGATGACTAATTACAAACCACCCATTTCCTCTGCAACCAGGGGTAATGCAGGCCTGGGATTTCTCAGGATTTTTTTTACAAATGTCTCCTTGCCTCAAAATGTTCTTGAAAGAAGAGAAGTAGCCACCAAGGAAAGAAAGAAGTAGCCTGTATTGTGTCCAAACCTCTAGTTTCTTGTTTGTGGGGATGTGGAGAGCCTGTAAATCCTCGAAAACTAAACATCCAGGAGGTACTTTGTCCTCTAGACCAAAGGGAGACCCAGGCCCGCTGCCCATTTTTCAGGATTTTTTACTTTTTGTCAACTCACACCCCTGGTGATGATGTAGAATAAGATCTTGATATCATTGCTAAGTAATAGGATTGAGTTATCCCTTCGAACATAATGGGTTTTATTTTGTTTGTGAACACAGACCCAGGGTAGCGTAGAGACCCTTAACGTTGAGAGCGTCTGCCGGATGTACGAGGTCGGAAGGCCACGGAAAGCTGACGGGGAAGAGGATGAGGTAAATCATTAGTCGGGATAAATGTTTGCTCTAAAATCAACTCAAAATAAGAAGTGAAAGCCACTCGAAGGCCTGTGATTTCTCAGGATATTTTCAAATCTCCCTTTGCCTCAAAATGTTCTTAAAAGAAGAGAAGTAGCCACCAAGGAAAGAAAGAAGTAGCCTGTATTGCGTCCAAACATTTTCTTATTTGTGGGGATGTGGAGTCTGTAAATCCTCCAAAATTAAACATCCAGGAGGTTTAGGGGGCTTTGTCCTCTAGACCAAAGGGAGACCCAGGCCCGCTACCCACAGGAGGTTCAGGGGGCTTTGTCCTCTAGACCAAAGGGAGACCCAGGCCCGCTACCCACAGGAGGTTCAGGGGGCTTTGTCCTCTAGACCAAAGGGAGACCCAGGCCAGCTACCCACAGGAGGTTCAGGGGGCTTTGTCCTCTAGACCAAAGGGAGACCCAGGCCCGCTACCCACAGGAGGTTTAGGGGGCTTTGTCCTCTAGACCAAAGGGAGACCCAGGCCAGCTACCCACAGGAGGTTCAGGGGGCTTTGTCCTCTAGACCAAAGGGAGACCCAGGCCAGCTACCCACAGGAGGTACAGGGGGCTTTGTCCTCGAGACCAAAGGGAGACCCAGGCCCGCTACCCACAGGAGGTTCAGGGGACTTTGTCCTCTAGACCAAAGGGAGACCCAGGCCAGCTACCCACAGGAGGTTCAGGGGGGGCTTTGTCCTCTAGACCAAAGGGAGACCCAGGCCCGCTACCCACAGGAGGTTTAGGGCTTTGTCCTCTAGACCAAAGGAGACCCAGGCCCGCTACCCACAGGAGGTTCAGGGGGCTTTGTCCTCTAGACCAAAGGGAGACCCAGGCCCGCTACCCACAGGAGGTTCAGGGGGCTTTGTCCTCTAGACCAAAGGGAGACCCAGGCCCGCTACCCACAGGAGGTTCAGGGGGCTTTGTCCTCTAGACCAAAGGGAGACCCAGGCCCGCTACCCACAGGAGGTTCAGGGGGCTTTGTCCTCTAGACCAAAGGGAGACCCAGGCCCGCTACCCACAGGAGGTTCAGGGGGGCTTTGTCCTCTAGACCAAAGGGAGACCCAGGCCCGCTACCCACAGGAGGTTCAGGGGGGCTTTGTCCTCTAGACCAAAGGGAGACCCAGGCCTGCTACCCACAGGAGGTTTCAGGGGGCTTTGTCCTCTAGACCAAAGGGAGACCCAGGCCAGCTACCCACAGGAGGTTCAGGGGGGCTTTGTCCTCTAGACCAAAGGGAGACCCAGGCCCGCTACCCACAGGAGGTTCAGGGGGCTTTGTCCTCTAGACCAAAGGGAGACCCAGGCCAGCTACCCACAGGAGGTTCAGGGGGCTTTGTCCTCTAGACCAAAGGGAGACCCAGGCCTGCTACCCATTTTTCAGGATTTTTTACTTTTGTCAAATCACATCCCTGCACTATGCACTTGGTTTTATAAAAAAAAAAACAATCGATCATAATTTTACCTGTAAAACTTACCTGGTGTAAAGTTGATGGTGGTACCAAATATTCCTTTGAATCTTTCTGTCTGATCAGTGCTATCATTTAAGTAAAACTAGTTGATTAATTTCTCAACTGAATTTCTGATTTCAGGAGCATAAATTTCATGTTAGAATGAATTTGATCAATCTGAATACATTTTTTTTTTTTTTTTTTTTTAATACAATGAAATATAACTGTTAGGGATTAGTTTCTGGAAATATCTTTTGATTCTTAAGTGTAGCTGACCAAAAGTGTGTACTGGCTGAAAGTATCGTCATGATCAGAGCAGACTTGCAACAGGGCATGGAATCAGTGTCCTAGTTTAAGATGAACACAGCGACTGAAAAGTACTGGCTCATTTATGCAGCAGCAACAGTAATATGACCTTATCATGTGGGGTATTTAAAAAAAAAAAATTTTTATGCAAATCGCCCCACACAAGGCCAATGGCCACTCCAAGGTGGGGGCTACTAAGTCATTGAGTTGTTACAACGACTCCACACTGAAGAAACCAGCCCCTCTCACCGAAACAAGACAAGTTAATAACCAGCCTCTTCACGGTGCGAATAGGACTGGGAGGGGTAACTAGTCCAGAACAAGGCAGTTGTTAAACTGCCTCTGCCCCTATAAGCAATTATGGTTAAGTGTCTTGCTCAAGGACACAAGTCTCACGGCCGGGATTCAAACCCACATTCTGCTGCTAACACCAGAACTTGAGTCCAGTAAGCTAGACCGCTCGGCCACGACACTCCACAAAATTATATTCAGTCACTGAGTTAATCTAAAACTAGCACTCTAATTCCATGCCCTGTTGATCGTGACAATATTGTCCCTTTAATAGTTTCATAAAAATTTAACCTCACCTTTTTCACATTCAGGATGAAGGCGACGATGAAGAAGACGAAGAAGGTTCAGACGATGACGATGACGATGATGACAGTCTCCCAGACTTTGACATCGATGATGTCCTTGGTGAGAGTAGTGACCGGGAAGAGGGTGGTAGGAATGGTGCGGATGGCCAGCCAGGAGATCGTGATGAGGATGATGATTTGAGTAGCATGGACTCTGATGTTGACAGCGACGCACTACATCGTTTCAGCTCAGATTCAGGTAACTTTATTACCATAGAATACCTACCTACCAATAAACGCTATTGGTGATGTTGGAAAAACTACTTCTAAAATTATCCTTAATTTCTTTGATCAAAATATACATTCAAAAACATACCAGTGAATGTTTAAGCTTGTTTGTTATATTGTGTTTTTTGGTGTAATTGTGTTTAGGAAAGAGTACTCTTTCCTGAATTCAAACTTGAGATCATGTAAATTTTATTCAATAAAAGGACAGCGTCTCAAATAAAATTATTTGAAGGAAAGATTTATACCATCATCAGTTTTACATTAAAAAGTAAGTTTTACATCAAGAAAACAATGTAAATGGATTAATATTTTCCATATCATAACATTGATTTTGTTTGTCCTGGAGGACAGTAATTTATTTGGGAAATAATATTGTGTACTAATTGTACTAAAATTATAGCACCTCAGGCAGACAAATGTCAAGGATTGTTTAATATCTTGACCGTGACCTCTGACCTCTGACATATAGATAAAACAAGAGGTAAAGCAACTCTTGATCACTAAAAAATAATGTCATTAATGTTATTATCCTGATGCAAGATTTCATGAATTAATGTTATTTTCATGTTTTTTTGTGTGATTAGGATCAGTGGAAGCTGAAGAAGATGATGACGATGATTTTGAAGATGTTCTCTTCAGTCTCAGTCAGCACTGGCCGTGATCCTCCGTATCCTCAGAGACCGGTGATGATCCTTCAAATTTTGTTTGAATTCCCAATTTTTCTCTTTTGATTCTGTTTCTTCCGTATCGGTTTCTCTGATTTATACTTAGAAACGTCAACTAACTGGGATATTTGTCTTTACCAATACATCTTGTTTTTCTTTCGTACAAAAATCAACATGACCAAACAAAGACTGGCAGTGAAAATAGGCTGGCCCCTGTATTGAGAATCAGCACTATAATCATGATCACGTGCAGGGAATCTGACCAAGGTGGTGACGGTAGTCACTGTGCCCCATCTTTTGCCAAAGTTCCCATGGATAAATGAACCTGCTTGATCTTACAATTGGCCAATCAACAGAATTCGTCGCATCAGTGCAACAAGGTTATATCTCAAAAAATGCAACAAGGTCATACGTGCAATAGTGCATAAATTTGCATACATTAAAACAATTGAGTGCAACGTCGTATCTTCTTCCATAGGTTTTGCGTGTTCATCTTGGAACTTTGTTAAAAGATACGACCTTGTTGCACTGAGCAAAATCCATGTCTGCAAGAAGGTCGTAACTATGATACGACCTTGTGGCACTGATGTGACGATATGTCAAGCAAAACCCCTTTTTGACCAATCAGATTTGTTAAATAGCTGTGTGCACTGCGCACTGCGCAAAGAAACCACACAATACATCTACATTTGCTTCAAAAGCATATCTTTTTTGTACATTGTATATTGTTCAACACATGTTGGTTTCTTGACAATAGGCTCATTTATATATTAATTCCACACCCCTGTGTATGTGAAGAAAGAGATACCCCAATCAAGCTTGTTGGAGGTAATTGTCTTGCATTATTCCTTTAGTGTTCGCTGAATGCGCACCCATGGCAATTAAACGAATCAGATTGGTCAAATAGATTGAAAATGTTGGCAGATGTTATTAGCCAATAAGAGCCATTCAACATCTGTTATCTGAAAGCCCCCTTAAAGGGACAGTATCGTCACAATCAGAGCAGACTTTCAACAGGGCATGGAATTGGTGTCCTAGTTTAAGATGAACACAGTCACTGAAATTTACTGGCTCAATTATGCAGCAGCTACGGTAATATGTCCTTATCATGTGGGGTATTATTTTCAGTCACTGATGAGCATGAGTTAATCTAAAACTAGCACTCCGATTCCATGCCCTGTTGATTGTGATGATACTGCCCCTTTAACACTACTAGTATGTTTCAAAATATTGCATGTAAAAGTTTATGATGGTATCAAAGTTTGTAAGAGGTTTTGCATGAGGAAAGTGTACTGTACTTTTAAAATGTCTAATAATTATTTTCAGTTACTACCTTTTTCATAGAAAATACTAGAAGGAACACTGCCCTGTAAAAAATAGTAAATTGGTAATTTATTGGAAACTCATCCAGAATCTCAATTTGGGAAATTGTTATCATTCATCATCTTTTTTTCACCAAATCATGTATGCTTGAAAAGTTGTATTTCCATGATAAATATTGGTTTTCATTTCCTTTTCTCAATTTTGATTGTTAGTTATTTTTCTCTTGTTTTTGACTCCATCAGTTAAGATTTTACATACCCTTAACTTGTTACACTGTGTTGGAATGATGACTTTGTGCTTATGACAGTTGCCTTCAACAGCATGAGGATTCTTGTAAATAATGTGCAGATAATTATAGAATTGGCTTTACTCCAATTATGCATTGTAAAGAATCTAACATTTATAGAAGACTACAAAATTTGATTAAAAAAATTTGAAAAATAATTGATATGTGTGTTGAATTTTTAATCATGTCTGTGTCACTTGTATTCAGTGTCAACCCAAGCAAAAGTTCAGTGATTCTAATCTGTGAGAATTCTGCAAAATTAACGTTTTGAACAGGTTCTTTCTCAAAGTTAAAGTGAGACGGGAGAAAACAAGCACATGCATAAACATACTGTAAGATGGGAAGTTAGTCTGGTGTGAAATTAATGCAAAAGAAGAAGATACAAAAAGCTGAGTCAGGCGCTGGTCCTGGAACCGAACAAAAAGAGATTAAGTATGAATTGAGGTACCAGGAGTTTATGACTGGAGGAAGAGATTATGAGATTAGTGGAAAGCAATAACTCAGACAGGACAAATAAACTAACAAGCAATACAAATGTTAAAATAAATGTAAAATATATGTAAAAATGTCTGTGGAGAAAGAAAAAAGGGTGAAATTAGTCATTCCCTCCCTGTATGTTGAGACCATGGGAGTGAATGGTGTGGACACGCCTGATCCACATCTTTTCTCTGCTGAGACGGACTGATTCTCAGCAGTTAGTAAGCGACTCTGCAAGATCATGTCAGAAATGGAATGATTAGGTATATTGAAGTGCTGGCCCACATGAGTGTCGAGCTTATTGGTTTGACTGTGGATCTGTAACCATAGAACTGTTTCTTAAGTGAATTCTTAGTCTCACCGATATACTAAATACCACATATCCTGCAAGATATTAGATAAATTATGTTAGAAGTAGTAAGGAGTGCCATGGTTAAGCGGTTTAGTGCATCAGATTTGTGTTCTGATGGCTGAGTCGTCAGAATGTGGGTTTGAATCCCAACCGCGACCGGGGTACTTGTGTCCTTCAGCAAGACACTTTACCATAATTGCTTCTCTCCACCCAGGGGTAAATGGGTACCTGTGAGGGCAGAGTTGGTTGTTGTGTTTGACTAGCCCATATGCGCTGAAATGGCAGCAATTGAGCTGTATACTCCCCAGGGAGCTGAGATGGTTTCAGGAATGATTTATGAGCCTGATGAGCAGGGGTAATAGTGTCATGCGCCTTGAGCACCAGTTTGGTGGATACGTGCGCTATATAAATCTACATTATTATTATTATTATTAACCTGTCTTCTATATAACAAGGTACCCCTCAGAGACGGGGGGCAAGTTCCCCAGGACGAGGCCTCCTCGGGGGTCGTCGGACACTGCTCCAGACCCCTGAATGGAGATACGATGTCACTGGGTCATATAGGTGCTACGGGGAGGCGGGCACTCCCTGCTGACTACAGGGATGTGGGGCAAGGGTCAGCAGCGGTCGCGGTCTTGCAGCCGTTCCAGATTCAGTTCATCAAGAACATGACTGATGATTCACTTGAGGAATTCAAGTAAGATTATAGCTGACTTAATGCTAGTTGTAATATTTTCTTTTTTTAAATTACCAATCATTTTCATACATTACCTTTCCCTGAATATATATCTCCCGTGTTTGGCTAAAGAAATTTTTTAAAAGATAATATCATTATTAAACGATGCTGCTTGTGTCCTTGAGCAAGACACTTTACCATAATTGCTTCTCACCACCCAGGGGTAAATGGGTACCTGTGAGGGCAGAGTTGGTTGTTGTGTTTGATTAGCCCTATATGCGCTGAAATGGCAACAATTGAGCTGTATGCTCCTCAGGGAGCTGAGATGGTTTCAGGAATGATTTATGAGCCTGATGAACAGGGGTAATAATGTAATGCGCCTTGAGCACCAATTTGGTGGATACGTGCACTATATAAGTCCACATTATTATTATTATTATTATTGTTGTTGTTGTTGTTGTTGTTGTTGTTGTTGTTGCTGTTGTTGTTGTTGTTGTTGTTGTTGTTGTTGTTGTTGTTGTTGTTGTTGTTGTTGTTGTTGTTGTTGTTGTTGTTGTTGTTGTTGTTGTTGTTGTTGTTGTTGTTGTTGTTGTTGTTGTTGTTGTTGTTGTTGTTGTTGTTGTTGTTGTTGTTGTTGTTGTTGTTGTTGTTGTTGTTGTTGTTGTTGTTGTTGTTGTTGTTGTTGTTGTTGTTGTTGTTGTTGTTGTTGTTGTTGTTGTTATGTGGCCCCGGATCTTGTGGTGGACACCAGTCGAGTGACTATTATAGGAGTTTGACTCCAAGATTTGTTCCTGACAGGTAACACATCTGGAGTGTCGTGGCCGAGCGGTCTAGCTTACCGGACTCAAGTTCTGGTGTTAGCAGCAGAATGTGGGTTCGAATCCCGGCCGTGACACTTGTGTCCTTGAGCAAGACACTTAACCATAATTGCTTCTCTCCACCCAGGGGTTAAATGGGTACCTGTGAGGGCAGAATTGGTTGATTAGCCCTATATGCACTGTAATGGCAGCAATTGAGCTGTATACTCCCCAGGGAGCTGAGATGGTTTCAGGAATGATTTATGAGCCTTATGAGCAGGGGTAATAATATAATGCGCCTTGAGCACCACTCAGTTGGTGGATACGTGCGCTATATAAGTCCACACATTATTATTATTATTATCTAGAAGTGCACCTAAACATACCATGCTGGATAGGAGGAATGGAATTGTCATTAGTGGGTGGGACTTCAGCTCAGACAAGGAGGTCACTCGATCAGGCAAGGAGGGCATCAGCTCGGACAAGGAGGTCACTCAGGCTAGGAGGGCATCAGCTCGGACAAGGAAGTCACTCAGGCTAGGAGGGCATCTGATAGCAATCATAGGCTCCTCATGGATTGCACGTTGGAGGCAATCTGAGGTGTGGAGGATATGGTGGATATAGCAGTACTGGTTATCTGACGTACGGGGGTAGAGAGGGATAATAAGTGACAACAAGAGGAATCTTCTTTTTGGCACAGTCTCGGGTTGTGGGCTTCTCAGAAAGTACTGATAAGTACTGATATCCTGTGAAAATTTCTTTTCAAAAGAGAAGGGGTTGGAATTGGAAGGACAGGATAGACGGGATTCCCCCCCCCCCCACGTCCCCCCGTAGAAGGCAATAAAACTCTGTCTGAATTGCTTTCATTTTAGTAAAAAGAAAATCACAATTGAATTAAAATTTGAATACATACAAATATCCTTAGCATAATTCTACTTTGAACAGTGTGAAAATTATAAATTTTCTACATATTATCGAGCCAGACTTGATTTCTCATATTATTATACATACACAACTTAATTAATTAATTTTTGCTGTTTGTTAAAGCTTAGAGAAAAGACCAGTATTGTTTTTGTTTATTTAAAAAAAATTATAGCAATTTTTTAAAATCAGAACATTGCCAATTTCCTATTAGAGAGGCAAACAAACTCCTTTAAATATGATATTTTTCAAATTATTGCCAGAAACTTTGTTTATATAGTACTCGTGAATTTATAACAGGACCCACCTTAAATTAATTTTGGGACATATTTTCTATAAAATCATACTTCTCATGATTTATATTAAGTGAAGTGAAATGATTAATCTGTTTTTCTTTCCTAAAGTAAAAAACAATGCTCCAATACAAAAATTAAATAGCGGAAAATAATGCAGAACAAAATAATCAGCAGAGGGCGCTATTTTCATTTTTTTATATTGTGTAACGTGTCATATCTACTTGAATGTGCATGATTTGTTCGTAGAGGGCGCTATATCATGTACTTTCGAGAATGTCCTTCGGTAATTAAGGCAATATAAATATAGCGCCCTCTACGAACAAATCATGTACATTCAAGTAGATGTCACACGGTAATACAATAGAAACAAATTGAAAATAGCGCCCTCTAGAACGACTGCACATGTGAGATATACATCACGCGTAATACAATAGAAATGAATTGAAATTAGCGCCCTCTACGAACAAATCATGCACATTTGAGTATGATGTAACACGGTAACACAATAGAAATGAATTGAAAATAACGCCCTCTATTACGTAATACATACATTCAAATAGAAACAGGTCTAAATTACTGTCATTACATAATAAATAACGACCAACCGACCACATCAGTATTACGTAACGGATAATGTATTGTTAAACTTAAGTATTCATTACGTAACATTTAACGTTGTTGGATAATGACTGGTAAAACACAATAGGAAAAAAAAAATTGAAAATAGCGCCCTCTACGAACAGATAATGAAAATGGGAGAAGATGCCCTCAGCAACACAATAGAAATGAAATATAAATAGCGCCCTCTACGAACAAATCATGCACATTCGAGTAGATCTCACAAGGTAACACAATAGAAACAAATTGAAAATAGCGCCCTCTAGAACGACTGCACATGTGAGATATACCTCACGCGTAATACAATAGAAATTAATTTAAATTAGCGCCCTCTATTACGTAATACATACATTCAAATAGAAACAGGTCTAAATTACTGTCATTACATAATAAATAACGACCAAACCGACCACATCATTATTACGTAACGGATAATGTATTGTTAAACTTAAGTATTCATTACGTAACACTTAACGATGTTGGATGACTGGTAAGACACAATAGGAAAACATTGAAAATAGCGCCCTCTACGAACAGATAATGAAAATGGAGAGATGCCCTCAGCAACACAATAGAAATTAAATATAAATAGCGCCCTCTACGAACAAATCATGCACATTCGAGTAGATGTCACACGGTAACACAATAGAAATATATTGAAAATAGCGCCCTCTACGGGCACATATTGTTTAATCGAAAAAGCGCCGTAAGGTATTACGTAATACATGGTATATACATACATTCAAACAGAAATAGGTCTAAATCATTATTACGTAACAAATAATGACCATGGGACAGGCATCAGTATTACGTAACAGATAATGTATTGTCAAACTCAAGTATTCATAACACTAAACATCGATACTGACCCGATTAAACAGATGGCGACGATTAAGACCTAATTACTGCCATTGCATAACAGATAATTGACAGATAAAGAGGCAATTAGTCCCTATATAATCATTGCCATTAAACGCATCATTAAACCATTTAAATAATACGTCAACAAGTTCTGTATTTTAATGACAATAGAAGGCCCTGGACTAACTGCAATACAACTGCGCCCTCTGGTGATAATATCCCCGCTATCTGTGATGCAGTTCTAAAATCAGTTAAACCACAGAGGTAGACCTCCATGATTAAACAAACACCTGTGTTAGGCCTAGTAAGTAGTAGAGTAAGTAAATTTAAAAGACAATTTTATTTTACATATATCTGTAGAAAATCAGCATTCTATGATGAACAGTGGCGTAGGATTTTCAGAGTAGGGGAACATTTGTTGGCATATATCTCAAATAAACCGTCCAATTTAAGTTTTGTTTTTCCCGACAAAGTCTCTCAAAAATGAGCTTGCCTGCTAGTGCTAGCTCTCCCCTTCCCTTTTTGTATGATTATGTGTTTTTAATTTCTCCTTAAGGAACGGAAAGAATGTCGTATCCGACCGCCACTTTTTAAGTTTTATTTTTATTTTTCTGCAACCACTAACCAGTTAAAAAATTTTTTATTCTATATTGATTTTTGGGGGTACAGAAAGCGAAAACTATCTTTAAAATCCACTTTTATAATGTTTTCGGATTTGATTTCCCTTCTAAAAAATCCTCCCCTTCAGAAAATTGAAGGATTCTGCGCATGTACAATGACCGTGTGAGTTGACAAGATCAGACTGACATGACTGAAAACGGGAAGTCATCGTATGCCAAAAATGCCTGATTTTTCATGAAATAAATATCAAGTATATGTCCATCATCATCCATGTGTTCTCTACCTTACTGGGTAGGTAAGATTACATTATTGGTATTATTGAATGAGAAAAAGTGGCGGTCGGATACAACATTCTACCCTAAGGGACAATTAACTTTTTATAGTATTTTGAACTATGTAAATTTGTATTATTGACTTCTTTCGACTGGTCTATTTGAAACGTTGAGAACAAACCAACCGGCTCTTCTCAGAGCCATCACTTCTTCCAAGAAGAGATCATTACATGGTGTCACCCGAAAGAACTCAATAACATCTATCTCCACCATGCAAAGCCTCAAATCCTACATTATGTAAATTTTTATTGTTTTCGACCCATTGGCTGTTTTGTCAGATCTTAATAAACCATCAATAATGTTTGCACTCAGTTTTTGCATGCATGCCCGGGTGTAGCTGTGGTGACCGCACCCCTACTACCTGACTTTTACAACACTGTCATTAACGGAGCACTTACTCGACTTATTCTATCTAAAGTTAAAAGTTCAAAATTACGAATAAAATAATAAAAACAGTGTCCTCTCTATGTAGGTAATAGAATTCTGTTATTACGTAACAAAAAACAGTCAAATGATAATCTGTCAAATTACGAACTACTAGTAGTAGTACATAGTTACAGGACATGACAAACAATGCCCTCTGTTGATCTCATAACTGAAAATATCGTCACGATCAACAGGACATGCAATCGGAATGCTAGTTTTAGATTAACTTGGTGACTGAAAAAAATACCCACGTGATGTCATGACTGCTGCTGCTGCATAAATGAGCCAGTAATTTTCAGTCACTGTGTTCATCTTAAACTAGGACACCGATTCCATGCCCTGTTGAAAGTCTGCTCTGATCATGATGATAGCCGTCAATCTGAGCTTGTTGATATTTGAATAAGTTACTTGTACACATTGATTATAACTAAAAGCAAATGTGTTTATTCATGATCACAAGAAAGAAGATATAAACAAATCGTTCGGTCTGATAAAATGTACTTTTGTATAAACAAAATTTGTATACTCTAATCAAAAACATAAACCCCTTTTTTAACAATTAAAATGTTCTTAAATGGACCAATTAACCAGCACAATTATTTGAATGAAAAAAAAAAAGAACATTAACATTTCTGAAAAGTTAAACATCAAAGTTGATGGCATTTGAATTTAGCAGTCATAGAAGGGGCAACCATTTTGAACTGTTCAAACAAACGGTGTAAAGTTTGCAACAAATTGTTGAAAAACATGGCAAACACTTTGCTGAAGAGTTGCCCTTCTGTTATTGATAATTACATATAGAAGTGGCAAATTGATGACATCATAACTTTCAAAATGGCCGCCACATGACTATAATGAATACCCATGTAGCTTTGATAGCCATTTCTTGCACAAAAATAATTCAAAATATTTTAATTAACTTGTCAGTAATACTAGTTCATTGTCATTCAAATTATTGTGAAGGTTAAATTAAAAATTTGTATTCTGTGCTCAAGCAAATTTTTTACCCTTGGACTAGCTCTTTTGGTTTGCTTACTGATATGAACTTTTAATCAAACAAACAAATAAATGTATGAACAAAATCATGATCAACCAATTAAATACGTAAATGTATTTAAATATATCCTATGTTTTAAAGATTAGCTCCAAGGTCAAATTTATTTTTGTGCTGCACTCATTTTCCAATTTTCCTTATGAAAGTGCTCACGTTAAAATAGTGTAAAATGTCATTTTATTTTATACTCTTTCAGTGCGAAATTTGAAAAATGACGTCATTGGATGTCAACAATAAATGGGTCTGTATACTCCATACAGGAATTTTTCGTTCGTCAAAAAGTCAAATTCAAAGCTGTATTGATTGAATATCATGGAGATTCAGGAATGAACTAAAAATTCCCTGTACAAAAATGTACAGACCCATATATTTGAAATGTGACGTCATTGGATGCTTTTTGGATGTTAACAAATTACATTTTACACCGTTTCATTATGAGGTAAGAGACTTGATATTTTTTCCACTTTCATAAGGACTCTATTGGAAAATGAGTGCATCACAAAACTGAATTTGACCTTAGAGCCCCTCTTTAAATTAATCTGCCATATGCATGGCTCAATTATATTTGATGTATCATTTTAAAAGTTCATAACTTCAGTGACTGAACAAAACTAGCAAGGCAAGTTTTTGATTTCCAAAGTAAATATATTTTTGCACATAGAATATATATCTCTTTAACCAGTTCGCGTCGTGAATAAAAAAGATTTTCTGGGCCCTTGTGCGGGTTTCTTTTTCCCACACACACGTTAATGGAAGCTTCCACAGCTCGTGGCCACATCTTCCAAGCATGCATACAAATATATCGGTTTCCTATGGCGTGTTTAGATGCTCTCCGATCCGTGGTGCAAAAAAAAAATTGCGTGTATACACGGCCTCCGACGCGAACTGGTTAAATCTTTACTACTGGTTTGCAACATATATGTACAGTGTATGTATCTTCCATGATTGTGAGAAAAGGTCACATCATTCTATAAGTGCCTTTGGTACATTATAATTTGAAAATTGGATACATGTTGGAAATTGTTATACAATATGTGGAATGGTGACTTTGAAGACAGCAGACTTACTGGTGCTTTGTTATTGTTTTTCATGCCATGTACCTACTCAAAATGACGTGGAGAAGGGCTACACCCAATGCTGATTTGACCCTCATGTGTTAAGTGTTCACTAATACAGTATCTGTAATGTTGCATACACTGGAAGGTCCAATCAGCACGGGGTCGAATCAGTTTGTGACACCGGCAGGTCTGCTGTCAACTAGTGTCTTAAAAGCCTCCATAATAAACTGTGTATAGCCAGAGCTGAAACAACTGCATATAGAAACAATATACAGTATAAACAAATCCCAGCCAGATCTGAAATAACTACATTTGTCACAGACTACGACATTTTTTCTTTTTGGAAAAGGGATGGTTAAAAAAAAGTAAATAGGTAATTACTCGATTACAAAATTACCAAGCTATTATCTGAAGGCTAACTTGAATTCAAGTTTGTAAAGGTAATATTCTCTGTCTGAGGTACTCAGAGAAAACACAACAAAAATAGTCAATGCTTTTTCACACTTTTCTCATGTCTTAGACTCTGCATTGAGCTGAATCTTTCAAAGGTTGGTTGTTTAATGTATATCTTGATTCACGGAGAGTTAGTACATGTACAGTGTATACTCATAGAAGCAGTTTTGCCAACATTACCAATGTTGTACCTTCCCTTATGTGTATCTTGATTCAAAGAGAGTAAACAGTTTCATTCACAGATGAGTGACACTAAATGAAGATAATCGCATCTACCTATTTGCTATAACTTCACCGTTCTTGATGAATTATACTTAACCTCTGTTTAGGAACTGAGCTATTTAAGGCAATGGGTGTCTGTTCACATGGTGTTCTTTCAAAATGTTATGGAAACAAATGGCAGTGCTCTTGAGAATTTAAATTGCATTTGATTGTGTCATGACTTTACATGTATATCAGTGATGCTTTCTGAGTGAACATATTCAATTTTGGGTTTTGTGAAACAAATCCAACAATATAATAATAAAGATTTGTAGCGCGCACAAAAGAACAATGAACTACAAATGACTAAACCACATCTTTTCAAACTTAATGCCATAGTACACTATTTGGGAATCTAAAAACAAAACAAAAACAAGTTTTTTTTTTCAATAAATTAAAATGTCATACCAAACTTCCACTATTAATTCTTCATTGACCAATGTGCTTTGATAAAGCCATGATTTTCATAGCGTAGATCAGTGAGATTAACATAAAACTACCATACCTGTTGGGTAATATAACAATAAACTTTTACCGAAAGAGATATTTGGACTGACAACTCCCCCCCCCCCCCCCTTCCACTTAAGCTACACAGCCCCTCGAGCTACCCACCTCAAATATCAGTCCATCCCATATATATACACACACTTAATACTCAACTTAAACTACAATCATCAATATAACAATTTGAAAGCAGTTTAGATATGAACTGCTGTCCACTTGAAAAGAACTGCTTTGTTGGTTGGGTCAAGTCAAAGGTCAAATCTAGGGTCTACAGTGAACAACTTAACAATGCTAGTCTTGATTCAAGTCTGGAATCCCTTACAGGTTTTTGTTGTCGCCAAGGCTAGAGTAGATCCATAAAACTAATCGCACCCTCAATGAAATATTAAGTTTCATGTAGATAAAGTGTCAGTTGCGCCACAGAACTAAACAATTTGCTCTACAAATCCACATTGACGAGAAACGCCAAAAAGAAGAGGGTTTTGTACTCAAAAGACGGTATAAAACTTGGGGAGATTCAGTGGTATTGATATAGTCTTTGGAGTTACCTTTATTATACAATCTTTGCAAACATTGTAGTGTTAAATTTTTACTACATAGGCCTATAGCATGTTGAAGCTAACTTTTCTGTACATCTACTGTATTAAAAACTTTATAAGACTGAGCGCAAAAAAATTAATAAATAAATAAAATAGATCAGATTATTGCCTTATATTTTTCAATGTATTTTGACTTTTCCGTCCAACAAATGTACACTGGACACAAATTTGGGTGTATTTGTGCTGATTTAATTTTAAAGATGTATCACTCACGTTTTGTTTATTTTACCGGAAAAGTTGAAATAAGATATTTCACAAAATGATTGTAAGAACCTTTTGTATACCAGTAATTAAATGATAGGATCCACCATGATTGGACAAATGTATCATTTTTAGAATTTGTTTTTCCTTTCCTCAAGTATTATAGAAACGTTCAGATGAAAATTCTGGAAATTGCTTTTAAAAATTGCGATTATCTTTAATACGTGTATTGGTTATGTTACAGATGTGGTTATTTGCTAAGGGAGAAAAGAATAAGTATATTCTATAGAGATAATAGCACCCAGATTTTTAGAGACTTTTTTTCAGGTAAAACATTTTGGTGTGGGTTAATTTTTGATAACTACTATTGTTACATCAGTTGTGAAATGTCTGTTTTTCTACCTCTGTGGATGAAAACTAACATGGCCGACCCATCAAAAACCACTTGCAATGCCCTCAAACAGCTTCTAGTTTCAGTCAAATTGAATTAAATTTGGGCCTTGATTCTACCCTGATATTAAGGTTTCAATCTATGCTCAATATATATTTTTAAAGAGGATTTGGGTATTATGGGATATTTACTGGATTACATTCTTATTCTGGGGAATTATTCCAATCCTATGGGACAGTCAATACAATACTGAAAACTTCAGTGAAAAACCTAAATTCAATGTAGTATTTACTTACTAAACAGGCCTGTTGCATGACAATGCAATCATGTTGACAAAGACAGCTGACACAACTCCAAAAGTTGCCCAATTGGAAACAAGAAGCAGTGCCCAATTGACCAATCGCCATTCACAAACTATAGCCAATCACAGCATGTGTGTCAAACTCGGCGTTTGCATGAAATATGCACTGTGTGGGAAAAGGTCGCAAAAGGGCAATAGGTCAATTGAAGACACTGCTCAACTTCACATGGTACCCAACTAAAAAAAGTTACTCAATGTTATATTTTTCCATAATAAGAGGTTCTCTTGCCCCTGTAGCCTTAAGACAGAACAGCTGATTTTTTTTTTAAGCTTGTCACTTTTTCACCTTTTATTTTTATATATTTTTTTTTTTTACAAAACAACACACTGGCCTGGAGCTTGTTACTGATAAAATAAAATCTGACCTGTTTTTGTGTTTTCCTTAAGTTACAAAGCGTCCCTGTAAACTCAAATCATACGAATAAAAAAAATAGTTTACAACCTCCAGGCCAGGATATATTCACACTTTTGTGATATAATCCCAATTGAACAAGCCTAATACCATATGAACCACCTACTATGAGGGCCACAATACCCACTGCCAATAGTGCAATGTCCTCTCTTGGCCACCATAGAAATGGCGGGGTTAACGCTGAGTAGATGTACAAGAAAAAACAAAAACCAAAAGCCGCGATGTCAATGCTTGGAAATGGCATGCATTCTCGTCCATGCTTTTGCTGCAAGGGGTAATAAATGAAGAAAAGAACAAACAAATTTAAGTACTAGCTCATGAAAGAGTACTTGCAAAGGGTTCATTTGTTACATGGTCTTGGTTCTTATATCACAGGTTTAACCCTCCTACAATCAGTGCAGTTTTTGAAACAACCCATTCAGGCCACTCCAAGCCATTAGCTGTTGCCAGTGGCCTCCTATGGTTACCCTTCTGTGCACTATCACACCACTGAGATTGCAGGGTTAGGTGGTCTCCCATTGATAAATTGTAGGCCATACTAATATGTTCAAACATTTACAGTGGCCTTGGGTGGCACACAGTTGATTTTGTAAGATTACTTGGAAAGGACAGCAGGCTTGTACATGTATGTACTGAAGGTTGCTAAAGAACAGAATTTAGTGGATCGGAGTGGCCTCCATGTGTAGAAGGGTTAATTATTTTGGGCGTTTAAGTTCTTACAAGGGTTCAGTTCTCGTCTTCACACAAGGACAAACAAAACTGCAAAATAATGCCAGAATACCGCTTCCCAGGTTGTATCCTGGCATGGGGCATAATCCCTGGTTCAATGACTTCCATCTAGAACCCTCTCCACTGATGAAGGGTCTGGGGGTGATGTATCAGGGGAACAGAAAGCAGATCATTTTTTGGGAGTCAATTTGGATGATTTTCTAGGGGACACATTCTATCTTTTGTCTAATCCTCCTACTACTGCAAGGGTCAAAATCAGTCAAAATGTTGATGTACTAGCCAAGGTATATCTAGTGCACTTAGAAGTCGAGCACCTAGTAAGTACATTTACAGGTCAAAATGAGTCGACCGTTTTTTGACTGGTAAAAGCATTGTCTTGTATTGTTGAGGGTGGTCAAAATGACAGTCAAAACAGGCAATTGACTGATTTTGACCTCTGCAGCAACTTCCCACTAAAGTGCAGCAATAGTAGGAGGGGTTAATAGGCAAATACGAAGTAACCTTCATAAATTTGCCAAGAATGATTTTGGCAATTACTGTGTGATTCATTCACGTGAATCTCAGGTATGGACATTACAATTAGCTTAGTACATTCGTGTTAGCATTTTTAAGTATAACGACAATGAAGTGACCTTTACTGAACTTACCCGTCTCTATAGCAACAGCTTCATTTATTTTCCACTGTTCAGCTACATCATTTGCTAAAGGATCGTCTGGGTTTGGGGCACTGAGTAAAGCTTGAATCGATAATAAAACAGTCCGAATCTGCAAGGCTGGACTCCATTTGTCTGCGCAGAAAAAACAAACTCGGTCATGAATGATAAGAAAAAAACTGAAGTATTTGGAAGTCAATCTTCAAAATGAAGCTAATGCTATTTTGGTAATTTTGTTAAAGTCTGAAACAATAGAAATACTTATTAGTGATTTTACAATGTTTCAATTAAAATATCTGTCTAAAGTGCCAGCGGGCTGACAGACCTGCCAAATCCATTTGTCTGTCAGCTTTTTTAATTTAAGGTGGAATAACTAACTGCCAGATCAAAGGGGGGGTGCCCAAAAACCTTTTGTCAAAGCCACTCCTCAAAAATGGGAATAAAAATATCATTTGGGTTGTATCATGAGTCAGGCTTGGTCCTGAAAATGCTCATATTGCATCAGAGAGGGCCTAGAATCCTAAATTTATGTTAACCCTTTCATTACCGATTTGTTTCAACAGGATGTCCCACTGGTTACCGAATTGTTTGCCCAGTCACGCATGAATTCACACATTATTGCACAACAATATGCATCCATTTACAGGCACTTTTTCTAAACTCATTTTTCATCATGAAGAATTTGTCGGACAAAGATACATTCAATGAAATTCCCTTTCATATACCAAAATCATATTGGCATTGCATATAAAATGATCAGGTTATTTATTTTACTTCCCCTGACTTCGTTCACAAACACAGAGAGCATTTTGTACACACGTGTATGGCGTTCCATAGCACAAATGGCCATTGAAAGGATTGACTTGTATTATGTCTGATTTCTATAATAGCAACATGTAGGTTGGGCTATACCATTAGAAAGATAAGGAATCAGTCTTTCCAACCATATATAGCATGGGTATGGACTGCTAAGAATGAAAACAAATACAGCTGTTTTAAAAGCTGGTCATGATACTCCCAATTAAGTGCTGTGTGTGTGGTCGACTAAAGTCGCCAATGGTACGTAACAGGGGGTATGTGTGTTGTCGACTAAAGTCGCCAATGGTAGTGAAAGGGTTAAAATAGTAGCACCTCAGACAGAATGATTTCAAGGGATATTTAATATCATCAACTTTTACATAAAACTGTGATGAGTTATTTGTTGACATTACCAATAGTGTGTAGTGGCTTTAAATTAAAAATGGAACAAAATGAAATGTTCTACACGTACCTTTGAGAATATCGAGGCATATGCGACCGAGTTTATCAATATTTGGATGATATATTTTGGTCATGAAGCGTACTTTTGGTGCTGCCATAGGATATTCTTCCGGTAAGAATAATTCTAAGTTGAAATTACCTCCCTCATATGGTGACTGTACAAAGAAAGACGAGAGATTCGGATTAATTATTTGCTGAAAAATACAATGTCTACAAATATCAGGCCCAGACTTTCATGATGGCAACAGAGGCCAAGTGGTCTCAGCCTTAGTGCCCCTTAACCCTAACCCCCTACAGGCATTTCACAGGCACCACGCTGAATACAAACGACACAAAAGTGTGCAGGCTGCTCAATGCAACAAGATACAACAGCTAGAACGATGGTTCTTTTGTTCTCTGCTGAGGGCAACAAGATACAACAACATCTTACATTTGTTGCATTGAACATGGTTAGGATTAGAAATGTTCCCATAGACATTCTTATATTACTGTTACTCAGGTAACATGGCAGGAATATAATATTGAAAGACCATCTAAGGCACGTGAATATATGTAACTCTGGTCAGAAAATTACTTCCTTTTCAGCACAGAAAACAATGCCATTCTTGATGACATCTGATGCTATGGATTTAGGACTCTTAAACCGTCATTATTACTAAATGTGAAAAATGTGTTTGAGAGGCCTAAAAACTTGGTGTTTCATCAAGGCTTGCATGGAAATTGACCCTGCTTCGACAATTTCATAATTAATTTTTTCCTCCAAAACAATAAAAAATGGCCAGAAAGATCAGCAGACAAAAAAAAATGTTGATTCAGTCAGGCGTTCTTTTTCTATCAAGCACATCTATACCTCAACGTTTCCAGTAGTTTTTTAAGCATGATATACAAGCTTTAATAGGGAACACTGCAAAAAGCAAGCATCATTTTGGCAATGGTTAAAAAAAATGACTAATGACAAATTTCCATCATAAATTAATTTTCTGAGATTGCTTGACGAGAAACTAATAATCGATTTCCATTGGCCTTAGGGTTAACATGAAGAAAGAGGATTGACTCTGCACTACTGATAATGATCTTTATCCCAAACCATGCTCAATGCAACAACATGCAACAAATGAAAAAGAAACATTTTAGCCGGTGGATCTTGTTGCATTGTGTTGGATTCAGCAGATTAGGGTTAACCCTTCTACTACAAGGGTCAAAATCAGTCAAAATGTTAAAATACTTGCCAAGGTATATTTAGTGCACTTAAAAGTCAAACACTGTTAAACCTTACGTGTAGTAAGTACATTTACAGGTCAAAATGAGTTGACTGTTTTTAACTGGTAAAAGCATCGTCTCGTATTGTTCAGGGTGGTCAAAAATGCCCCTGTGTGCACATTTGGGTCAACAGTCAAAACAGGCAGTTGACTGGTTTTGACCTTGACAGCAACTTTCCACTAAAGTGCATCAATAGTAGGAGAGTTAAGGAAGACTGATTTTGGAAGCTTACGTCTTTTGGCCCATGTACTTTAACATGAAAGTATCTTGCATTCTGCTCATCAGGGATAGCTTGTATACCTTCCACAGGCTCTGCAATGAGACGCTGTGTCTCCTATAAATTAGAAATTACATGTAAGAAAAATTTTCATGTCAAAAAACAGAGTTTGAAAAAAAAAAAACCAGACGGGGGGGGGGGGGGGGAGATTGCAAAATCATTTTACTGCTCATTTAACAAAGTTATTATTTTCCCTTTCATTTTATCAGGTCATGATTATTGCATAACACTGTGTCTAGCATTAGGTGCGTGTAATGAATGCAGTTACTGATCTCTAGACCTTATGCATATGTCACAAACTGAATATCGCCCTCATTCAGAGGCTAGCAAAGGTCACTCATTGGTTCATGTACATGCGCACTGTGCGTGCATATACGCGCATACATGAACCAATGAGTGACCTTTGTATGCCTCTGATAGGGGACGACCTTCAGTTTGCGACGTCATATGCATAAGGTCTATTATACTGACTGAATAGCATGAACAGGAATCTGGACAAGTTACACAACCCTCATGTTTTTTAGTCATTTATAAATCCCTACCAACCCTTCACTTCATTTACAATACAGACAAGTCAACTCCACTCATACTGATCATGGTGGTGGTCTAAGGTTAAACACTAAAATCCCCATTCCACAACAATTCAATAAATTATAAACCAAAACATTTTAATTGATTTAATTTTGCCCTACACCGACGTGTGTATAGCACTGTATGCTCAGTGCTTTCCAAGTGTCTATGAAAAAACTACACAGGCAACTCGGGCGGGATTCGAACCCACGACCTCCTGCTTACTAGTGCAGACGTCTTACCTCTCGACCACCGAGCATTTTATTCATATTGTGGTCATAAATTTGGTTTACAGTAACACAAATGTGCCAAAATTAATTTATGACGGAACCCACAATAAATTAACTTTTGTACATACTTAGCATGTTGTAAAAAAACATATTTCTTTCAGAATGTGTAATTTTACAACATTTGTATTCACTTCCTGGCTTAAGTAAAATAGCAATGCTCCAATGAAAACTAAAATGTCAGTTAACCCTCCTATAGGTTTAACACTCAAAGACACTCAAAATTTGTATGTCTCTCTTAACCCATTGACTTTGTGCAGTGCACTCAAATACATGCAAGCACATGTGGAGCCCTGTGACAGGAGGTCAAACCCAAAGACACTCAAAATTTGTATGTAACTCCCAACCCATTGACTTTGTGCAGTGCACTCAAGGAGGTCAAACCAAAACCAAGTACATACACAGCTCTGTGTGACTCTGTGGTTTGACCTATTGGCAATGCAACCAAAAACACTCAAGTGAGTGTCTGTGGGTGCCGTGCTGACTGGGCCAAATTTCAGCCTGGGCATAGGAGGGTTAAAACAGCAAAAAACACAAACGATACATCTTAACATTAGGTTCCTTAAGTAATAGCCCCATTCTAGGGCCAATACACTGGACTCCCCCGGATCCTTGGCCCTACTAGCCCCACATGCACATGTACAAAAATGAAGCGATTTCTGAACCTTCTGAAGTTGTAGTCAGCAGGGCGAATCTAGTCCGCATGTCGCTAACTTTAACGGTATATATTAGCATATACGGGCCTGCCAGAAACACCAGGGAAAACCCCTTCTCTTCTTTTTTTTTCCAACTATTGATTTGTTAATTATTACAATGTAAAACTTAGTGAGTAGATACAATGGCACTTTATTCTGGGATCGCTTACTTTCATGAAATTTTCATAACATTTTTTAAATTAAAAAAATAATACTAGGCCTAGGCCTATTAAAATTTCACCAACCCAAAATTACCAATCTCATTATTTATGCCAGAAATGTCTGCTTGGGCAATCTTACCTAATCACAAAATTTTAGATAGGCCTAGTACTAGTAGTAGTAATAATTAGCAGATCAAAAGTTGAAAAATTGCTTTTTTTGTACATGTGGGGCTAGGGCCAAGGACAGGGAGGAGTCCATTGTATTGGCCCTAACAGAATGGGGCTACTTACGTTAAGTAACGTTAAGGGCCTAATGCATTCTTGCCCCACCAGTGTGGCACGGACCTGTATCCTTAGCCACACGTTGGTCTCATTGCCGCTAACGGCGGTGTTTCCTAGGAATTTTCTAAATTCCAGGCGCTGAAATTGACGATATTTGCAACTATTTTGACAGGCTAGATACGTTCCTTAGATGTTGAACTATCTAGGCGCCCCCCAAAAAATGGTTATTTTACTTACATTTCGTCTCATATAGGCCCGAAAAAATTACAAGACGATCGGCATTGTGTTTCAACGAGTTCGGCACTTTGAATGAAGAATGTGTGAATGGGAAAACAACTTTACGACGGCTGTTTTATGTGTGC
Organism: Zoroaster sp. YZ-2022; assembly: GCA_029582265.1. Taxonomy (NCBI): domain Eukaryota; kingdom Metazoa; phylum Echinodermata; class Asteroidea; order Forcipulatida; family Zoroasteridae; genus Zoroaster; species Zoroaster sp. YZ-2022. The sequence goes on from CM055820.1 coordinate 46,681,425, forward strand.
ACAGACAAATTGCAAAGATGGTTCAAGCGGGGTTTGGGTCTATTTGGGGGCGTGAATTTCTTAATAAAATTCCTGGGCTACAGGGAATGGGCCCAATTATTAACATTTTGGCCATCCATCATTATCAATAATACTGATAATATTATTACTATATTAGTGTTACTATTACTATTTTGTTAAACAACAATATGCTATCTAGTATCAGCGATATCCTCAAACATGAAACACTTCATTGATTCGATCATTATTGCCTGTCAATGAACGGTGTTTTAAACATTTTTCTTTTGCTGAATTATAATGTGGACACAAACAAAATAAAATTAATAAAGGTAAATAGACAATTGATTTAATTTTGCCCAAACACCGTCGTGTGTATAGCACTGTATACTCAGTGCTTTCCGAGTCTCTGTGAAAAACTACACAGGCGGGACTCGGTAGGATTCGAACCCACAACATCCTGCTTACTAGTGCAGACGTCTTAACCTCTCGACCACCGAGCTTGCCCGATGGTGATTGGCTGGTAGAATCCTATATAGCAGCGGGTTCTACGATATATATAGGTTGGTAAATATATATATGCCCTATACTTATTATAGTAAAAGTAAATAATTGAATCCAGGAACTGGGCATGTTTTATTTATTTATTAATATTTCATTTTAATTATACACAGGCCTATATTAGTTATATCACATTTTAGCACATAAAAATGCTCTGACTACCGACAACACGTGCAACCCCGAAACGGAATACTTCGCGCGCTAAAATATGAGCAAGTATGTGCACACATAAAACAGCCGTCGTAAAGTTGTTTTCCCATTCACACACTCTTCATACATTCAAAATGGCCGTCCTCGTTGAAACACAATGCCGATCGTCTTGTAATTTTTTCGGGCCTATATGAGACGAAATGTAAGTAAAATAACAATTTTTTGGGGGGCGCCTAGATAGTTCAACATGTAAGGAACATATCTAGCCTGTCAAAATAGTTGTAAATATCGTCAATTTCAGCGCCTGGAATTTAGAAAATTCCCAGGAAACCCCGCCGTTAGCGGCAATGAGACCAACGTGTGGCTAAGGATACAGGTCCGTGCCACACTGGTGGGGCAAAATGCATTCTTGCCATTTAAGTTAACGTAATTATTTTAAATACAAATTTACCATGACCACCATTGACAGTTGATCTAGAAAAATGGTTTATTCTCAATGATCATTCCTTGGTCAGCCCTGGACTGGGTTGTGGGGGGAGGGGGGAAGGAGTAGAGGGCTGACTGAATAAACTGCCGTCATGCATAAATATGTCCTGGCCTTGTTGTTGATAGAGTTAACGGATCACATCAGAAAATCATGACAACTAACTATAGAAATCCAACATGTCCAAAAAAGGGTGTGTTATTTTGTTCTTATTTACCTTAATAATCCTCCTCGGTAAACCGCTCATCTTTACTGTAGATTAGGATATTTATCTAGATACACGAAAATCGCAAATTGCGGGTTTTTCCTTTGCATACACCCGCAAAAAGTTCCGCTAAATAGCGGAAGGTTTATTCGCCAACTTCCACTCGCGTTGAAAATGGCGAATGGATTTCGGCAGGTACGGCATGCGCTTCCGGAACAAGGCACGATGGGTAAAAAACCTCTGGTTTACGGTAGCCTGTAACGGACATTTTTGTTGTTTATTTTATTGTTCATGTTTCAAAGAGCACTCTGGCTGTTACAGAAAAGTGAACTAATTGTTGAATAGTTTTTTAGTATTTAAAAAAAAATGTTTTCATGCTTTCACTAATTGTTGAATAGTTTTTAGTATTTAAAAAAACAAGTTTTTATCTTAACATCATGAGAAAAGTGTGAACACAACTCTTACAGAAAAAGGTGCCAATTTTTCTTTGCTCGCTATCCGTGTATATATTTCTATAAATATATATATATATATATATATATATATATATATATATAAATAAATAAATAAATAAATAAAAATGAGGGGTACAAACCCCTATTCTCCTAGGAATTTGCATTTTCATCTAAGACATCCATGCAAGAGTTTGGTGAACTCCATTTTTTGATCCCCCATGAAATTGTGCATACACCACTGAAGAGTCAGTTGGAAGGGGCATTGGAAAAATAATAATTTACCATGGCAACCTGTCTTTAAAGGGAGTGTACACCTTCAGAAATAACCCAATTACAAAATGACTGAATTATTATATAAAACTTACTTATCTGTGAAGTTGGTGATGGTACCCTGAGAAATTATTCAGCATTAAGCATCCTGAGAAATTATTCAGTCTAACAAGATGTAATTTTTTAGAAAATGTGAAATTTATTAAAAATTTGAAACAGATCAAGGCTGTGATCCATTTTGCACATTAGAATGCATTCAAACAAATCTGAATGCATTTTCACTAATTTCTTGTTAAAGGGGCAGTATCATCACGATCAGAACAGACTTTCAACAGGGCATGGAATCGGTGTCTTAGTTTAAGATGAACACAGTGACTGAAAATTAATGGTTTATTTATGCAGCAGCAAATGTTATATATGACCTTATCATGTGGGGTATTATTTTCAGTCACTGAGTTAATCTAAAACTTGCACTTCGATTCCATGCCCTGTTAATTGTGACAATATTGGTTCTTTAACTCAACAGAAAACAAATAAAAACAAGTAGAGACACAAAGATGCATTAATTATCATTTTGTGCTTTTATTTTTTCATGATTTCTATTTAATTTAAGTTTGAAAACTTAATTGCTTTATTTACACTAATTACCAGACTGTTGATTTTCCATTTAATAATAAAAGTGTTGTTTATTTAACTGATATAACTTTTTATGAGTTATTTTGTTAATTACATCTTGCGTATACACTTTTATAACTCTGTTGCCAGCCATCCTCGTTTTCTTTAATACAAGTACAAGACACCAAAGTGAGGCTTGAATGAAAATTGTCTGGTTCCATTTGTGTACTTAGAGTAAGTACTATGATTATCATCTTGCATTCAGCATTAGGTCGACTTGTTCATTGCACATTTTTATCATGCGGCAGCCATCTTTGTCAGATTCCCTGAATGCAATTTTAAAAAAGGGACCAGACTATTTTCTCTTCCAGCCTTGGTTTGGTTACATAGATTTGTATGGAAGATACACCAAGATAACTACACTGGTCTATTGTGTTACATACATCCAGTGTTATATATATGCGATCCCAAACAAATGAGGTTAAAATCCAGGGAGGGGGTGGAGACAGTGCCATGCCCCCATCTAAGGTAAAGATGACAGAACAAGCCAACCTACACCCACATATAACCACCAGATATTGCATATGTGCACCTATATATGGTAATATGGAAGCAACCCCTTCTGTTCCACAGACTTATCTGCATTTTCATGTAAAAACATTGTTCATTACCTATGCCTTTCTCTCCCACTTTAATACATATAATCTGACAACTCGAGCACTTCATTTTTTTAAACATTTAAATACGTTTTGATACAATAATTATGTTTATTTACATCATAATAAGGTAACAATATTTTAATGATAGGAAGGCATCGACGGTTGGTTACAATAAAAGAGGATGCATGTTATATACAGGGCAGTTCCTTAAGCGTACACCATCAAAATGTAGTATAGCAGGTGTCTGGTTTCCCGATTGGGGCCTATTGATATCCTCATTGGGAGAATTGGGATTTCAATCAGGATAAAAATATCTCCGAATCAGTATAGTATAGTTGACATTGCTAGCACTAGTATGTTTTCCCAATCAACACTAACGATATAAACAATTAGTGGGAGGGGGTGTGATGTTAGTGTTCTTGTGGAAACTCCCCAACCCCTACTTGAAACATAACTATGCTCAAGCAACGGTCTGTTCATGCCCAAATGACTTCCACAAGGAATCTTCTGCAAAGTAGTAAAACAGAAATGTCAAACGAAAATCATTTGGGGAAGGTATAAAGTTGTGTGGAAATTTGTTCTTATTATTTTCTGGGGGTGGGGGCTCGGGGTGGGGGCTGGCGCTGGGGGGTGGGGATATATAATGATTGGTGGCTACATTATTGCTCTGATGGTGTATGGTTTTTGAAACTGCCTAGTATCATGAGTGGGTGTTACTGGGGAAAATAGTTAATAATATATGCAGCACATTTGTTTAAATATGCAAGAATGGAACTTATACATGTTATTTACCCAATCTTGCATCCCTCTATCCCATCCCATCTATGGGTTCATATGTCCAAAACATCGAAATTGAGACAACAAATGTCACACTTGGCACCTACATATCAAGTACATATGCCATGCCCTAAAAGGCTTTGAACTAGACTGGCGAAGAGAGAAGTGTTAACACTGCATAAGAGCTTCAACAAGGACATTTCAACTTATTTATGCATACTCCGTGCGTTTCGCTACTTCACTGGCAATGAGATATTTCACACAAAATTTACTGGTGTTGTTTAACCATTATACACTACACATATGCCATTATATAAATTAATCATGCTCTATTCATTATTCAACCAACGGTGTGAGTACATTCAGCACAAAGTCAATTACTATTAATGTCAACAGACTCTTTGACTTGTGCAAACTTAATGTGGAAGCTCTTCAAGGCTTGATGATATCAAATTTGATTCAAGTTCAGATTGGTGTTAATTATGCTTAGAGTATTATCTTCACCACCCTACCTTCCCTCCTCTCCACAAAAAAAAAAAAAAAAAAAAAAAAAATGTGATTATTACTGTACTGCATGCTATAGAACTCTTGACATACTTTTATGGTATAGTTACAGTAAACATGTAATTGACAACCTGCTTCATCAGATGATCCACTCCACAGAATCCACCACCACTAGCCGCCACCACCACCACTAGCCACCACCACTGTCAACAAACCCGCTTTACTTTGCAAATCTGTCTTAGCCGACTTGCTGTCCCGCATCTTTTTTTTCAGGCAACTGTTGTGAAATGCGATTTTAAAGCGGGATCATCAGCTGCGAGTAAATGCTATCTATTGGAGAACTTAATTTATGTGGCATGGATAGTGAGAAGGGTAGTGAGGGGTGAGGGGTCAGGGGAGGGGTCAGTGAAGGGGTCAGAGTAGGGGTGGTGAAGGGGTCAATGGAGGGGTGGTGAAGGGGTCAGTGGAGGAGTAGTGAAGGGGTCAGAGGAGGGGTAGTGAAGGGGTCAGAGGAGGGGTGGTGAAGGGGTCAGAGGAGGGGTGATCCCTGGGTGTACATATTTAGGTGACAAGGGGCTACAAAACCCGACCAAATAGGCAGAGCAAATTATTATCTGAAAGCCAACTTGATGTGAAGCTGGTTAAACTAACAATCATCCAGACAATTTAGTTTGTCTGACTTGCTCTCATTTCAGAGAAAACAAAAAACAAATACGCACAACTTTTTTTCTTTTACAAAGGTGGCAACGTTTTGCTCCAAGTGTTTTCTGTACAAATAGTAAATGCTTTTTCACACTTTCCTCATGAATTTGACTCCACATCGAACTGACACTTTCACTGGTTATATATATATATATATATATATATATATATATATATATATATATATATATATATATATATATATATATATATATAATTAAAAAAGTAAACATACTTACTGAAGCAGTTTTGGCAATTTTACTGATATTATGCTTTCCCTTTACCCAATGGAGTGAGTGATCCGAGTCATATGCCTAGCAACCAGCTATTCATTCAAACATTACAAAACACCAATTACTTGTATTCAGTCCAACACAATTTACATTTCCACAATTCAGACTACTGACCACTGAAATGAGTGATCAGAGTCAAGTGACTGGTCATGTGACTGATCAACAAGGCCAATCAGGTACTGAACGTCTGTTCAAACACTGAGACTGTTAATCAATGAAAATACCCGGAGCAAAAGAGTTGTCAAAGTCAACTTTTTGTAAATGAGTAAATATATTTGTGTTTACTCTGAAATGAGAGTGTGTTAGACAGAAACATTCTTCAGGGAGATTGGTACCTTCACATCAAGTTAGCTTTTGGATAATAATTCAGTAATTTTGTTATCAGGAAATTACTTATGTTGTCTGTACCTTCCATTTAAAACTTCAAAGTATTGGTATATGCCACTTTTGATAAACATCTTGATGGGTGAGTTTATGAAGGCTTAGTCATTCATTGCAAATCTAGCAGATCAGTCTATAAAATGACTGTTAAACAAATTGATGTACAGTTTATGTCATGGCTTATCCAGTACAAATACACAATTAACTACTCAACTGTTCCTACTTACACTAATTCACTATGCATAAATTAACACGTTCAACCATGAGGTTGTAGGGCAAAATCCGAGCAATTTTCAAGTATCGTTCATCTGTTTTGAAGTCGTTTTAAAAAATATATAGGGATTTCCAGAGTGAGAACATGAACAATTAAATTTTGAAACAATTACAAATACAATAAATACCTAGCTAATTCAAATAATGATTAAATAAACGTGTATAAATCTTTATGTTTCATCTTAATTTAGTTACACTGAAGTTGGGGCTCGACAAGTCTTGGCCCCCGCCCCCCCCCCCCCCCCCACCACAATCACAAGACAACAGATTAAGGAAGATACCATCTAGGCAGTGTGGAATTATCATTTTAGTTTGCAACACAGCTGCTCACATTGCATATCGAGAATTCTGACGTATAACGGCAGCGTTTTTAACACATTCCCTGCATGAGTGATGTCAAGACCTGGGATTTGTGCAAATAATTCGCAGCAGTTGAGCACATTTTCAACTTGCGCGAATCATTCGCTGAAAATTTATAAATTTATTCGCTGTAAAAATTTGCTTTGCATTCATGTTCGTTTGGACTTATCAAAGAATTTGATGAGTTTTTTCCTACCTGAAAAATGTATAACGGATTGTAACCTTATCCCCAGGGTTGATACTGTTCAAAAGCATTAAAGATAAGATTGATTTGAACGAATAGTGTCCAATAGAAAATACTATTGGACATCCACGTTATGTCCATCAGTACACTTTTTTGAGCGAAGCTGCAAATGGCAAAACTAGTTGATGACATGTGATGTGTGTTCCACCAATTGGCAAAACTAGTTGATGACATGTGATGTGTGTTCCACCAATTGCATGACAAAGTTCCGTGAGTGTTATAATATCTTTAGTCTTAGCTCAAGGTGTTTGTGAGAAATGTTTCCACAAACGTCTTGACTGAAGACTATACACTGTGCACTACACAAAGTGAAGCTAACAACCATATTTTCTTATACAATTCTTGAAACCACAATAGAAATGCATTGATCATTGGGATAAATATCTAAAACAAAGGGTTGGTTTCATTCGAATGGTTTACAGCAGGTATGGCTTTAACCAGTTCGCACCGGGAATAAAAAAGTTTTTCCGAACCCCGTGGCGGGTTTATTTTTACCGCACAAACACGACCAATGGTGCTCAGCAGAGCGTGACCGGGGAGACCGCGTCTTCCACCGTATGCTTATGGCTCGTTGCCACGTCGACCGGGAATCTATACAAATATTCCCGAGAATCCTGTGGCGTGTTTAGACGCTCTCCGATCCGCTGTCCAAAAAAGAATTGCGTGTATACACGGCCTCCGACGCGAACTGGTTAACAGAGATCAACAACTTCACAAAATATAAATATTAAGTCTATTTAAAAACATTTATGTCATGATCACGGAACGCATTTTTAATACATCAACGGATAAAACAGAAATTAAAACACATCAAAATGTTATAAAATATTCAGTTCAAAACTGGGTGGGCAATGCACACATTACTGTCAGCGTATCAAATGAATCAAAAGTAAATGTCGGGCGTGAGGATAGTGAGAAAAATGCTTGAAATTGTTATTCAATATCGACAATAACAACATTCAAATACATTGCGTCAACTGAGTTTCCATAACTGTATAATGATAATCATTTCTGTGTAGTCATCAAGGAGGTTAGCCTCAAATCCATACATTACTGCTTTCAAATACTCTTGTTACACTTGTTATTAAGCAGAAACTAAACTAAGGACTCTGTCATTAGCAACCAGTCGTCCCACGGTTGTACTGTGCATGTTGCAGCTACTGACTCCGAAGGGCTCCCTCTATAGCTTCTCAGTGCATCCGAGGGTTGCCCTCTATAGCTTCTCAATGCATCAGGCAAGCAAAATCTGCCGACAGTAGTCATCTCAGTGTGTGGGTTAAGCATGAGGGCAGGGCTTTACAGTGCTGACTTGGTAAGATACAGGGAGAGTAATATCTTTACGTGTCCAATACGTGATATCCATGCAGGATTCGTGTCAAGGCTGGATGAGCCAACGTCATGTGTTCAATAGACCATGCTTTGACGTCTGCCACGAATGGGACCTAGGTGAGAAAGGGGCAAGAAACCAAACAAACAAAAAAATCAATCAATGTTTAATTCATATTTCACACCTCAATAACAATAAATAATATCAATAATCACTAATCTATAAATTGTGAGCATAGAGGTCTCACGTAACCAAGCAATATGTCATGAACCATTAGAAACTGTTGCGTGCCCTCGCTCAGAGGGAAACAAAGGTATTTAATTGGTTCACACCTCTAACACAACCCATATGGAAGTTTGTGCAACATTTTGCTTTTATATATGATGATATTGACAACATAGGGAGACCACCAACATATGGCTCAGATGGTAAAGCCAGACTTGGAATTTCACAGAGGACATGGTGGCCTCTGTTACCCTGGTCTTGGCATTGGTGCCCCTTAAACATTTTCCCATAGATATTCCTGTATTCCAATGGAAGTGCCCTTTACTCAGGTAAAGTGGCCTTGCCCCTACAAGAATGAAATTCCAGGCCTGTAGAGTGCTGGCACGTCAACCCATGAGTTGCAGGTTAAAATGTCTTAGTTTTTGCGTTACGCATTTGAGTAGAAGTGATGGAATAATTAATATGCTTCTTTTTCTAAGTGATGTGATCCTCCTGTGATGGGTCTATTGGGGCTGTGTGTTCTATTGAAAAGCTGCCTTCATAACAAGATTATATCATGGAGATTTGGGGATGGCTTTCAAAGGTCCCAATAATTTTGTCTGGGTAAATGTTACTCTCCGTTTGCTAGACAAATGGTAGCACTGTAGGATCAGTGTTTTTGCTAATTCTAAAATCTGGATAAGTAGAAATGAAGATCAATTAAAGCCACTATACATTATTGGTATTCTCAAAGATCATAAATGATGACAGTTTTACAAAAATCTTGCTCGGAGTTAAGTTGTTGATGGTATCAAACAACCCTTGAGATATATCCATCTGAGGAGTTTGAAGTCCACATTAGAATGAAAATATTGGCAATTTGTCAAGAAATTTCCAATATTTATTTCTGTCATTCGAAGAATACAAACAATCTGAATGTAATTTCACTATTTTCTCGTTAACGACAAAATGAGAGCAAAAAACCCCAAAGATTTTCACAGTTTATTTTTATACATATTTGTTGATTCTTATAAAGTATGGATGCATTTACAGACATTCTACCAAAGTATATAATGGCTTTAATCATGATGATATTTCCAATATTATTTTAAAAGTCTTTTCCCAATAGCATGGAATATAAAGAAGAAAAAAAACAACATGTGACATGTATGAATGTGGCATGAAGTGTTGATGACAGGAAACTGCTTAAAAGATACACTCGGGCCTGAAAATATGTCAACTACATGTATGGAAGCCATATTAACCAACCATTATGCTGTCTCCTGTGTTGATGTGGTTCTAATGTGGTTCTAACAGAGTACAAAGTCTCGTCTACAAACAGTCAAACTTTCTGCCGTGACCACCTGTGTAAAGAGGCCACCTGTGGCCAACTTTTGATGGTCCCGACAAAGACTGCCATACGATATTAAAACCTGCACATTGAGGCCACCTGCTTATTGCGGCCACTGTTCTTCGGTCTGTAGAGTGGCCAATGTAGACAGGTTTGACTGTAATACTGTTTTTGTTTTTCCTACAATGTAAATGGGTTTTTAGGCTACATGTACATGAACTATCACATGTATTGAACCACCAAGAAACTAAGTGATTTGATAATTTAATGAGTCAAGAATAATAAGACCCACAGTTTAGGAGACTCTTTAGATTAAATCAGATATTTGAAAATTTTAATGCATTTAAAGGGAAGGTACATCATTGGTAATGATGACAAAACTGCTTCTAAAAGTATGCTTACTCTCTTTGAATCAACCCACCCATGACGTTGGATAATAGTGAAAATGATTGAGATTGTTCATATCCATGCTAACAAATCATGGTATTTAGGAAAGAGTTCTCTTTCCAAAGTTCAAAATGGAAATATTTCACTTTTCCTCAAAAGTGACAGCACCTCAGACAACATTAAAGGAAAAGATTGATACCATCATCAGCTTTACACCAAGGAAGTTTCATACCAGCTTTTGGCCATTTCATTCTTGTTGAATTAACAATGCCCAGGACTGGGTTATGACAGGTTGGTTATGAATGTACATGTAGGTAATAGACTTCTGGTTATATGAATTGATTTAAACTGAGCATGAACACTGTGATTAACAACAATTCCATACTACAGCAACACAAAATGACAAACATGTGTGATAAGACAAATTATACTGTCTAATGAATATGCATGAATATGCATGAATATGCATGAATATGCATGATATGCAAACAATTTAGAAAGCCGATTTGGAATGAAATGGTGAAGAAGATTTAACTGTGTTAAGAACACAAGCAAGAAAACCTCTAGTGTATGGGCTTGAAAAACCTTGATTTTTATCTTAAAACATTCAATTCTCCATGGAAAAAAAATGACAGAAATTTACTTGTTATAGCAGTGCTGTACTGTACATTATATTGAAATACATGTACATGTAGTTTAAACTTTCTAAAAAAGTAACTCAAATTATTTATGGCGTATTTATTTTGGTAATATCCAAAAACAAATTCACTGCGAGTCCGGCCGATAAAACAGTGATAAGGAATTATAATTACTTTGAGTGAAAGAATTACTTTGCGTAAATTTGTTACTTAGCTCTTACCTGACATTTTTTAATGATACAAAATTATTATTAGAATCATGTCAGAAAGGTAATTATACCCTGCCATTCCCCCCAGCATGCACCAACACAAGCAGTGCCAGCAACCGTGTACCCAAATATTAGAATATAGGACTGATAGAGAAGTTTGTGATTCGGGTAAATCTATCCCAAATGATCACTATGGTAATTATCTAAAAACACCTTTTAGGGAATGATGCGTACGGAAGGTGTATGTGGTAATTCCCCATAGGCATGGAAAGTGTCTACCAACCAAGTTATAGCTTCTCAAACGTGTTAGTACAATTTACCTGTACAAACATATGGGAAATTACAAAGCGCACCCTCCTTGCACAGTATTTCCTAAAGTGTGTACAAATGAGATATTTCAAACAGTGGCCACCTGTCATGTTCCCCATTGACATGGTGCACATGAGAGAGAGAGAGAGAGTATTATACCTTCCACAGTTTGCATAGGCATGCTTTGTCATGTTTGTGGTTGATTCCTTGAAATTATCTGTGCGGGATAAATTATGAAGGAAATGAGGGGATGAGGGTGAGAGGTTGGGTGGGTAAAGATGATGATAATAGGTAAAAGATCGAGAGATATTGTTAAACAATAGAGACGAGATTCAAGACATGAAGACACAAGACAGCCAGAAATACACAAAAATACACAAACATACATGTAGACACAGGAAAGATGGGTGAACAAGGGAAGTGTGTTTGACACAAATAGCCATATGTAGATACACAGATGTAGATATACAGAGTCCGAGAGAGTCCGAGAGTGTTCAAGAGAGTTAAAGAGAGTTAAAGAGAGTTAAAGAGAGTTAAAGAGAGTTAAAGAGAGTTAAAGAGAGTTAAAGTTAGACAGAGTCAGAGTTAGACAGAGTCAGAGTCATGCAGAGTCAGGCAGTGTCAGAGAGAGTCCAATAGCATTAAACAGTCAGACCAACAGATGGTGACACACAGTGTTTGACACATTAAAAAACAGAGACATACAAACACAGAGAGAAGAGGAAAAAGAAGCATGTGTGAGTCAGAAGGGAGAAGTAGGGGGAGGGGGAATGAAGTAGGGGGAGGGGGAATGAAGTACGGGAAGGAATGAAGTAGGGGGAGGAGGGAATGAAGTAGGGGGAGGAGGGAATGAAGTAGGGGAGGAGGGAATGAAGTATGGGGAGGGAATGAAGTAGGGGGGAGGGAATGAAGTAGGGGGGAGGGAATGAAGTAGGGGGAGGAGGGAATGAAGGAAGGGGGGAAAAATGTAAGGAAGGAAAGAAAGAAGAAAATGATAAGACAGTCAATAGAGAGAAAGAAAAAACAGCAGTATAATGAGAAAAAGTTAATGACAATTGACAAGTGAAATGTAACATAATATTAACCGGCATGATGCATCAACAGAGACAATCAACATGCAGTGATCAGGATAGAGGGTCTCAACAACAACAAAATACCTCAAAACATTGTCAGTTCCTTCTACAAAGAAATAACTAGAGTGTCTCAAAATAAACTCACATGCACAAACAGGTATTAGTAAGACTAAGACTAGAGAACAGTGAATCAAGGTTTTGTTTTGTAATTATATTACAAATGGGTCTATAGTTGTTTTAATGGTAACCCATCATAACGCTTACTTGATTGATGGTTGATTCTTGATAGCTAGAGGGTTATTACATTTTGTATGATTCTTAAGACATAAGAAACATAAAACTTCTATGTGAGGACTTCATTAACCCTCCTACTACTACAAGGGTCAAAATCAGCCAAAATGTTGATATACTTGCCAAGGTATATCTAGTGCACTTAAAAGTCAAACACTGTCAAACCTTACGTGCAGTAAGTACATTTACAGGTCAAAATGAGTCGACTGTTTTTGACTGGTAAAAGCATTGTCTGTCAAAAATGTCCCTGTGTGCACATTTGTGTCAACAGTCGAAACAGGCAGTTGACTGATTTTGACCTCTATAGCAACTTCCCACTAAAGTGCAGCTATAGTAGGAGGGTTAAGGAAAGGAAGTTGACCAAGCTAGTTAGAACTGAAACAACTACAATGAGAAGCTATTTCACCAATCACAGCCAGAGCTGAAACAACTACATTGGTTGAGAAGCCATTTGACCAATCACAGCCAAGAGCTGAATTAACTACACCGGTAAGCCATTTGACCAATCACAGCCAAGAGCTGAATTAACTACACTGGTAAGCCATTTGACCAATCACAGCCAGGGCTGAAACAACTATATTAGAAAAACCATTTGATCAAGTCCAGGTCAAGTGAAGTCGCAAGTCAAAACAAAACTGCCCTGAGTCAGATTTAAGTGTAGTTACTGACTCCAGTCAACAACTAAAAGTTCTGTTATCATGATGTTCAATAATATACCAGATATTCAAACACATTGGAATAACATAAAGCCCCTGTGACTAACAACAATTATATTCCTAGATCTAGGCAATTCCATTTACGCATAAACATCCTTGAATTGATCTAATCTTCAGAAAAAATGTCTAGAGCCAATTCAAATCTCAACCCAAGGGTGCAAGCCAAAGCTGAAATTTCATGAATATATTTCTCTCAATTATTGTGGCTACGGTTCGCTAAAAAATAATTCTCCAAGGTAACGATCTTCTTTGATAAACCCACGCTTAATGCTGGCTCGGGGATATCAAGACAGTGTTTAATCACATTCACCACTCTTTGATGCAATTTTTGATGTTTAATCTCTTCATCTCATATGATTATTTTTATCTCCCACTAGACGGGAAACGGTAGGACGAAACAATTCCTCACAAGGAGGTCTGGAAGGAGAAGATAATATACTGAGATATACAATGTACATATGAAATGAAAGGCAATCTACTGGGCTATCTTGAAATCTTCCATTAATATTTGAATATCAAATCAAATGTGTTGATGTTCAAGTAGCTTTTTTCTACATGTATATTTATAAAATGTAAAATTATACAAATTGTGAAATTGTATAAATATTGTTTTAAGGGCTTGCATGCATTTTTTAAGTGTATATTTATACAATGTAAAATTCTGCAAATTATAAAGATGCATAAATGTTTTTATTTAATGGCTAGTTTACATATTTTCTATGTGTATATTTACATAATGTATAATTCTGAAAATTGTAAAATGGCATTTATTAAATTCTTTAGTGAAATTTGTTTTTCTTTTATTTTATATATTTTTACTTTAATATATGTGTTGACTTGCAGTAACCTTTATATAATTTTGTTATAGTGGCCCTTATCCTTGATATCAGTATTGTGTAAATCTTGGTTATTTTATTTCTTTGTTAAAGGGACAATATCGTCACGATCAACAGGGCATGGAATTGGAGTGCTAGATTAACTCAGTGACTGAAAATAATACCCACATGATAAGATCGTATTACCACTGTTGCTGCTGCTGCTGCTGCTGCATAAATGAGCTAGTAATTATCAGTCACTGTGTTCATCTTAAACTAGGACACCGATTCCATGCCCTGTTGAAAGTCTGCTCTGATCGTGACGATACTGTCCCTTTAAAGTCCCTATACACTATTGGGAATTTCAAAAACATGAACGATCGCAGTTTTACATGAAGCTTAAAGGTATCAAAAATCCTTTGGAATATTTCTGTATCGGGTGCTATCATTTTAGTACATTTAATGAAATACTTTTTGAAGAATGCTTTTATGCTATCTGAAGACAGCAAGTCCACATTGGATTGAATACAAATAGTCTGTAAGCATTTTCACTATTTTATTGTTAATGACACAATGCAATACCCAAACAGGCTGAAAATTTCACAGGTTCGTTATTATACATCTGGATTCTTTTTAAGGTATGGATTAAAAGCCATTTTACAAAGTGTATGCTGGCTATATTTATTTATATTTTTATATTTTGTCAACAGCAATTTCCTTGTATAATCATAGATTTGCGATTTTCAGTGAAGAAACACAGATGCTTAAAACTGACTCATGGTTTTTACAGTTAAGTCCTGAAAATTCAATCTGTCATAAATTCATACGGGGGGGGGGGGGGAGTGATTTGACAAAAGTAATAAAAAAAAATAATAAATAAAGGACTGGACACAATACAGGCTATTTCTTTCTTTTCATGGTGGCTACTTCTCTTTCAAGAAAATTTTGAGGCAAACAATTCTGAAATCAGGAAAAATCTTAAGAAATCACAGGGCTGTCTTAACAGATAATTATAAATACTGTTAAGCCATGCCGCTGACAATCCATATGTGAAATACCTTATTGTTAAACTGTAACAATATTAAGATTATAACAAAATTTCCAATAATACCCATGTGACAGTGACATCAGCTAGGTCAAAACAAATTTCTACAAATCATGCGTAGCCATTTACAAGAGAACTCTTTCTAAAAACAAAAGGCAAACTGTGATAGCTTCAAACATGCCAAACTTAGTACAAAATGCTTTTAGATTTTTCCTTCTCATTCCAACGTGGAATTTAAGTCTCCAGAGGACAAAAATTCATTTGTATAATATTTTTATTTATTGGGCTAAAATGATAACACCTCAAACAGAAATGTTTCAAGGGATGATTGATACCATCATCAACGGTTACACCCATAAGTTTCACATTAACCCTCCTACTGATAGACCATTTGAAACCATTCAAAATTTCCACTTTCAAAAATGCCCATTGGTTTTGTACACACATGGTGATACCATTTGAACAGTGTTGGTAGCAAGCTTTACTACCATTCAAATCCATTCAAATCCATTCAAATGCATAGAGGGTCCATTGATTCACCACTTAGAAGTATCCAAACAAGGTTTTGTATTAGCTGACCTACCATTCAAAACCATTTGGGGGAATCAATACTGTACAGTTATTTCACCATTCAAAACCACAAAAGCGAATGGTTTCAAATGGTGCATCAACTTGTATGAAAAAGGTACCAAAAGTAGGAGGGTTAATCTGTGATTATTTATATCTTTCAAAATTACCAATAGTTATAGAGTTTTTAAGCAAATTAGAATTTCTGCGAAAACATAAAGTGAATATATAGCTAAACCTCTCCTCCTTAATAAAGGAATTACGTTACAATCTCATTGGAGACCTTAATCACAGCACTTTTAATACTATTCGGCATACAATGAATCATGCTTTCCTCTGAACATGCAACTTAAACAAAGGATTTCTGGCTACAACCAACAACAACCTGTACACACAAAGTTGGGGGAGGGCTTTCAATGCAAAATGGGAGATTTAAAAAGGGTTTTATCGGAGAGCAATCTTTTCTAATTAAAATCCTCAAACTATATTCGAATTAACAAATACAAACTGAAAGATTTTCACATGGTGTCCCCACAATTAGTCTTACTTATCCTCTTCACCATGCAAAGCTACAAGTTTTACCTGAAAGATTTGATAGATTTTGCCACTCTTAATTTATCAAGAGTGTATACTTATGTTTTATTTATAAAGGGGACAGAGTTTGTATAAACTGAATATGGACTGTTGGTCATTTAGTCACATCCTGTACCCTTGGTAACAAATTCATTATCTTTAATAAACAAAAACTTCCAAAAATGTTTTCTGCTTTGTCAAAGAACAATTACGGAATATTTTCATCTGGGCCAAAATAATGTTGCATCGCAAGCAAATAAAAACATTGAAAAGAAATATAGGGCATAGGGTGTAGGGCAAAATTAAATCAATTGAAAAGAAATATGGAAACAACAAAACAATCAAGATAGTCCCATGCTCAAGTGCACATTGGAATTGTGTACAAATTTCTGCACGTATATCCAATTATTTGGGTTTTGGTGGGGCTTTTTGTATGTTTTTGTTTTTAATTTAAAAAAATTTCCGTATTGGGGTATACTAAAAAAAATTCAGGAAAAGATAAAAAGCTTATGGGTTCACGCTGGTGCTGATTGGAAACAATCACGACACAGTTGGGTGCCAGTTTTGGTACTGATTGAGTTTTATTTAGGTACCAACTGGGTAATAGTTGGGTTCCGGCTGAGTTTTAGTTAGGTACCAGTTGGGTACCAGCTGGGTGCCATTTGGGTACAATTGTACACCAACTTACCTTGCCCCGATACTGCTGAGGACCTGATTCCAGGGTCTTTCTCCAACTTACATTCTTCGAGTTCCAAAATGGACTCCTCTGGAAAAAGGGGAAAATTTTGAACAATTTTTTTATACAAAATCTTGTAAATATTTTAAAAAAATAGTTGGCTCTTTCTACTCACACTTATGAGACCGAAATTTATATGTAAAAAAGCTTGTTATACAAGTTAAATAACTCACAATTATGGTCCATTTTGCCAAAATTACACCATATATTTTTGAGAAACATTGACATACAAAAAGGTTGTACACGTCATAAACTGCAGTTTAGTTTCTGGTTATAACACATTTGAACTTGTGAATCTTAAAGAAACAACAACCTAAAATACACCGATCCTGATTTAGCCTAGGCCATATTTGGGCCTAGGCCATATTTGGATATAGGCCATATTTGGATATAGTCCAGATGTGGGCCTAAGCTATATTTGGGCAGAGTCCACATTTGGGCAGAGGTCATATTTGGGCAGAGGTCATATTTGGGCAGTCCAGATTTGGGCATAGTCCAGATTTTGGCATAATCCAGATCTGGGCATAGTCCATCTTTAAGCATGATTTTTGTATTTGGTGACATGTTGAATTCAGCTTACCGTCTCTGAGTTGTGTAATTCGAGGACCGAAGCTGTTGAAGAATGGATGCCTCATGGCATTATAGCCTGATATTCTGTTCTTGCCTTGGTACTGTGGGCACAAAATAAAAGATAACTTCATATACTTATAAGATGCAGTACTGCAGTACTGCGGTCAAGTGTGGCCGATATCCTAATAGAAGTGCCCTTTATTAGAGAATAAAATTAAAATGAAATTACCAATGGTAATTACCAATGTTGTAGCTTTTCTTTTAAGTGGTTTTAAATGTGAATAGAAAGGACCATATTGGGTTACAATGGGTGGGTCACACTAATGTTATTTCAAGTAATAGAATTTTATTAGTTTGGTGCAAGAGTTTTTAGATGGTGGGTTCGATCCTGTGAATAATGAGAAGAAGAAGAAGAAGAAGAAGAAGAAGAAGAAGAAGAAGAAGAAGAAGAAGAAGAAGAAGAAGAAGAAGAAGAAGAAGAAGAAGAAGAAGAAGAAGAAGAAGAAGAAGAAGAAGAAGAAGAAGAAGAAGAAGAAGAAGAAGAAGAAGAAGAAGAAGAAGAAGAAGAAGAAGAAGAAGAAGAAGAAGAAGAAGAAGAAGAAGAAGAAGAAGAAGAAGAAGAAGAAGAAGAAGAAGAAGAAGAAGAAGAAGAAGAAGAAGAAGAAGAAGAAGAAGAAGAAGAAGAAGAAGAAGAAGAAGAAGAAGAAGAAGAAGAAGAAGAAGAAGAAGAAGAAGAAGAAGAAGAAGAAGAAGAAGAAGAAGAAGAAGAAGAAGAAGAAGAAGAAGAAGAAGAAGAAGAAGAAGAAGAAGAAGAAGAAGAAGAAGAAGAAGAAGAAGAAGAAGAAGAAGAAGAAGAAGAAGAAGAAGAAGAAGAAGAAGAAGAAGAAGAAGAAGAAGAAGAAGAAGAAGAAGAAGAAGAAGAAGAAGAAGAAGAAGAAGAAGAAGAAGAAGAAGAAGAAGAAGAAGAAGAAGAAGAAGAAGAAGAAGAAGAAGAAGAAGAAGAAGAAGAAGAAGAAGAAGAAGAAGAAGAAGAAGAAGAAGAAGAAGAAGAAGAAGAAGAAGAAGAAGAATTAATAAAATTGTACTTTACATAATGTCCCAATATGCATTCTATTATTTCCCCTGGTCACTGGGCAAATATCATTCCTGTAATCTTTCTCAACTCCCTGGGGAGTTTACAGCCACGAGCAACCGCAGCGCTTCAGAGGCTTTTCCCAAACACAATATCAACCTCTACTCTCACAGATACCCATTTATACTCCTGGGTGAAGAGAAGAAATTACAGTCAAGTGTCTTGCTCAAGGACACAAGCAGCCATGATTGCAGCCACAATTCAAACCCACATTCTGATGACTCAGCCATCAGAACACACATCCAACTGATTACATAAATTGTGGAAGGTTTATGTTTAAAAAAAAGAAGAAGATAGAAATAAGTAAATGATTTATAAAACCCCTCCAGGAAACTCTCTTTGCCAAACCTCTCAACTCTGTATTCACCTGTAAAAGTTTATTTAATAAATTCTGGCCGTCAACGTCCAGCCGTGGGGCATGGTTCACGATCGGCTCCCTCCGGTACTGGTGGAAGTTGTACGACATGAACTCTTCGTTTGTGGTGATGTCTGGCCAAGTCTCCTCCGTGGGCGTGCCTAGGACCTTCCAGATGAGGTGGAGTTCATCTTCGACCGTTGAGCCGGGGAAGAGAGGTCTGCCAGAGACCATCTCGTAAAATATACAGCCAACACCCCTGTAATATAATAATTATAAAGATAATAAGCAATTGAAATTATTGAAATTTGCTAACCCCACAGCTGTCAAAGCTGTCAAGAAATCCCTTACTGTCCAACCAAATTTATATTATTATAATATGATGTACTTTAATAGCGCATGTACACGTATCCACCAAACTGACGCTCAACACCTCTGCTCATCAAGCTCATAAATCATTCCTGAAACCATCTTAGCTCCCTGGTGAGAATACAGGTCAATTGTAGCCATGTTAGGCATATATACAGGGCTAATCAAACACAACAAACAACTGTGACTACATGACTTTCAATGATATCCATGATGTTTCCAGGCCTTTTTAAGTGTTTCCATAACTTAAATAGGTTGCCAAGATTTCAAAGACTTTTTCAGGATTTCCAAGACTTCTGAAAGATTTCCATTTTAATTTCCATGTTTTTTTCCCAAAGATATAACAGATTTGTCCAGGAATTCATGCCAGTCCAAGGATTCCCATGGCTTTCACAATATTTCCAGTCCCTGTGACAAATCCACAAATCTAAATTCCTTGCTCAGGGCAGATAATCAAAACATGTTGACTGCAATATGCCTTTAACCACATGGGATACCAGGAAACCGCAGACACTGAAAACTCATTGACTCATTATGAGACAGGTGTATAACATTACAGATTACATCATATATTTTAATTACAGGCAATTTACTAATGTAATTACCCACTGACTAGAATGCATACAGGAAAACTAGTCTCATTAGTGACTTGAAAAGGGGTCTTTGAAAAAAAACATTAGTGCCTTTAATACTGTGCAATGCACAATCTTTATTCAGCGTGTGCATATAGCCCGCCGGTCAAAGTATGAACATTCATAACTTTTCCATGCCGTCTACGACATTTATAAATGTCACTGTGTAAATCCCCTGAAGCCAGTATTCATGTTTCTTATTCCGCATCGAGATGATCAAATAATCATTGTGATAACAAAGCCTCGGGGGACAGAAAAGAAATGTATTATGCATAGCGCTGCCTCATCATCTGGACTCACCACATGTCAATGGAGGTCGAATACTCGGTGCTTCCTAAGAGAACATCCGGGGGTCTATACCACAGAGTGACGACCTCGTTGGAAAACGTCTTGCTGGGGACGGACTTTGCTCTTGCTAACCCTGCACAGAATGATTGGCCAAAGGATGAAAGGTCAGAGGTCAAAGGTTAGATCGTATCAAGTAACACAACAATGACTAAAATGTAACATTTCCTATGAATTTTGTCAGAGCGAGGTTTGCGTTTTAAAACAGAATTTAAAAGTTTTGCGTTCCAAGTTGAAGACGATTCTGAAGTCAATCACTTTTGGTAAAATGTCTGTAAATGCATCCATACTTTTTCAAGATTCCAAGAGATTTGTAAAGAAACAAGCTTATATCATGAGAAAATGATCAAAATCCATTAAGATTTTTCTTACGCGTTCTAATGTGGATTTTTTTGGTCTCATGAATTCTGAACTCCTCAGAGAGGAAGACTCCAAGGGATGTTTGTTACCATCATCAACTTTACACCAAGTAAGTTTCATGTAAAACTGTAATCGTGTAAGTGTTTTGAGGGGTGCGTTTAAGTCTCTGGTTTTCCACTGGTGATTTTAGATCATTCTGGACAAATTCTTTATTTGAATAGTATACTTTTTCATAGTGCTACAGTACTGCAGGCCTAGAATTTCAAGGAGACCATGGCGTGTTGCCCTGGTCTTGGCCTTGGTGCCCCTTAAAAATGTACCCATAAACATTCTAATGGAAGTGCCCTTTATTCAGGAAAAGCTGCCTTGCCCCAACAAGAATAAGATTCCAGGACTGTACTAGAAACCACCCTGGAACCACTCACTGATATTGAATGTCTGGAAACAAAATTGCATCGTGTCTAAGAAAGATTTGATACAAGCTCTTTTTGAGTTAATTACTTAGCCGACGAACAAAATAAAGTCTTGATCGAGGGGAAATAAATCATCACCAAATCTGTCGGCCTTATTAGAACTGCCACAAGTGCCTCTGGAAAACAAATAAGCACCTTGGCACGACCAGCATGAACAAGGGCAGGGTTGATAGTGATTGAGAAGGAGAAACTGAGCCAGCCCTTTGGCAGGGAGTTTAGGAACAGGTGATCGGCAAGGAATCCCTTCATATAGTCAGGGGATGCTGCCTGTTTCCGGGGGGTAAAAAATATATTGTTTGTAGATTCGGGAAGTTTATAAGTTTGGTATCTGGGACAAAAACTTTCATTTTAAACAAGCGCACATAAATAATGGGATATTAGCTTTGTCTTTTCTTGTCTTTTAATATTTTTCTAAGGGGGGAGAGGGGTTGTCATGACAACAATACATTGTACTTAACAGAAGGCTGCTTTTCTTCCTAAAAGAGTTTAGGATAAGCTGAGAAAATATAATATTGTAATAAGTGGCAAAAATTTTTTTTAAGGAAAGCTCAAGGCTGTCAGAACTTATTGTCATATTGAAAGATTATCAGGAATTTTCACTCTAATGGAATTGTAATGGACAGATGAAAGGCTCATGGAGCATTCCATCAACACCTGTTCTCATAAAAGACACCAATGAAAATGAATGCTGTGGTGTCACAATGTATAAATACCTCATGCAATTAAATGTCAATCACAGAGCTCTCCAGGTGATAAGGCTTTCAAATATCACAGCCGACCATTGTCTAGTTCCCCGAGGGCATAGTAATGATTGTTGGGAATTGGGTCACCATATCAAAGGCACCAGCCTATATAGGATACAGCCTCATTGTGGTCACAATGCCGGCTGGTCTTTAGACACAGAACAATCAACAATGCCATCTGTAACCATATCCTGATATCAGCTTAAGAGCTTTGCCATAAAATCCCTGTGGTTAATAACAATATTTCTGCTAAGCAGCCAATTCTGCTAAGTGAGTATTTCTGCTTTAAATGGAAGGCACAACATTGTGGCAATGTACACTCATTTCAACCCGATAGTTTTCATGAAAATCATAAAACCTTTTTATGTTTACATGGTTTTTTAAAAATTTATTTATTAATTTTTTATGTAAGACTAATTGCAGTGACACCATGTGGAATAATTAGTTCTGAAAAGAACTGGAGGTACAACTCAACATTTCGATCAGTGTGCTGTGATCGTCCTCAGGAGAATGCCGGACTCTGGGGAATGCTGCTGCTGCATTCTCCTGAGGACGATCACAGCACACTGATCGAAACGTCGAGTTGTACCTCCAGTTCTTTTCAGAACTAATTATTCCACATGGTGTCACCGCAATTAGTCTTACTTATCCTCACCATGCAAAGCTACAAGTTTTACCTATTTTTTATGTTATTATATTTTAGAAAAAGATGCTGTAATTTATTGTAAATTTAACATAACAATTTTGGTTTTCTCTAAGATGTTGGTGGTTGGGCCAAGTAAATAATACATGAAATCTGTGCTATAAAGAGCTTGTTACTACTGTATAACAACAGGGAAATGTTAGCATTAATGCCTTGGTAATGCATTAATGCCTCATCTGAGCTGGACTGCCTAATTTGACAGATGGGACAAGTAAATGTAACAGTGTCCATTTGTCCATGTGGATGGAATTAACTGCATCATACATGCACGAATTGTGGGGGATTTAATTTTATATAAATTTATTTCTTCTTTTTTTGGGGGAGGGGGAAGGTCAAATTATCAGAGATTATGGGAGATTTCATAGTGGATTTCAGAGGCTATATTTTATGTTAGACCCAGAATATACATATATCTTATGAATATGGTGTCACAAACTGAAGGAAGCCCCTCGCTAGGAGGCTAAGGAAGTAACTCATCTGTTCATGTATGCATGCTCAATACCTTTTATAGCAATTCTGGTTTTCCTCAAGATGAATGCAGGCAAATGTCAGGCAAAACAATTTCCCAGGATGATTGATACGTGTACAAACTTAACACCCAGTCAGATTGAGATTACACATGAACTTTGTTAATTTTAGAATGTTGTAATTACCAATGCTGTACCTACCCTTTAATCCTAACCCCTTGGGTATTTTTACTAGAAAGTATCCTGAATCCACCAAAATCCACCAGTTTTGTCACACACAAAATGCTGGTGTCCTGAATCCATCAGAATCCGCCAGTGTAGATATTGGACATCCTGAATCCGCCAAAATCCACCACTAAATTTCTGGCGGATTTTGGCAGATTCAGGATACCATGCTCACATAAAAATTTTTATAGTATGTTGCTGCATAGAATCCATCAAATTCATCACCTAAATTTCTGGCGGATTTTGGTGGATTCAGGATACCATGCTCACATGAAAATTTGTATAGTGTGTTGCTGCATAGAATTCATCAAAATCTAACACATACAAGTGTTGGCTGGTTTGGG
This sequence comes from Zoroaster sp. YZ-2022, assembly GCA_029582265.1. NCBI lineage: Eukaryota > Metazoa > Echinodermata > Asteroidea > Forcipulatida > Zoroasteridae > Zoroaster > Zoroaster sp. YZ-2022. The sequence goes on from CM055820.1 coordinate 46,705,314, forward strand.
GTTGTTTTATTCGTTTATTTGGGGTTTTTGCTGAAGCATGACAAATTCAGTATAAGCATCATGCATCCAAAAATAATTCATACATTATCTAAGGAATACACCTACTAATGAATGGAGGTGGCGACCCCACCAGCGCATTGTCTGTTAGGGTCATTTCATTGAGCCATTGTTTACAATGTACTTGCAGACATCTGATAAGGCCCAGTCAAAAGGCCATGTTTTTGCTTTACTTCTCCCTGAACCCTGTCAGTACTTGCAAAAGATAAGACTTGGCAATGTCCCAACAATGGGACAGGCAGGCCCAGCAGTGCATGTACATACATACATGCACATGCATGGAGGTTCCTACATGTACAGTACATGTACCTCTATGGTACAGTACATGTAACTATAATCCATCAAAATACATCAACCAACATGACCAAGCAGTTAAAAAACTATTGAAATCCTGAATCCATCAAAGTCCGCCATATGCTCAATGTGGAGGTATCCTGAATCCATCAAAATCTTGCAGTACTGCTAGGCTTGCAATCCTGAATCCATCGAAATCCCCCAATTTGTTCAATATGGAGGTATCCTGAATCCGCCGAAATCCTCCAAAACAGGGGGATGGATTTTGATGGATTCAGGGTGGTTAGGGTTAAAGGGTGGGTATAACATTAGCCGATAATGCAAGGGCAGCCATGTTTAGTTCAATCAGATTGTCTTACATTGTAACTGTCTTGGACATTTATGAATTTCTGATAACCGATGTACAGTGTACATGCAATCCTATCCTGTCCATTAGATCCATATGCAACAAACCTTGATCACAAAGTAGCCATTTTGGTTTTCTAATGCACAATTCTATTTGAAACAAAAATGAGGCTTATGTTGAAGGTAGACTGGTGCCTGCTTTAAACTGCCATTTTTCACGGTGATTTCTGATTGACAGTCAGGGAGCTTGACAAAAATATCTCAATCTAAAGCAACATGGGAAATGCAAATATTAAAAGTCTGGGGATGTTTTGTGTTCATTAATACATGTACTTGGCATGTGAGAATTTTTTTCGGCCCCCGACACTGGGAAAAAAGTCTACAGAATTCCACAGCATGTGGGTAACCATCAATCAACAATGACGGCGCACGTATTTCAAACAAATATGTTACAACTTACAATGTTTATCAAATGTGCCGACAGAATGAAAAGGTCAAGTCATTTTATACAGGGTGTGAAATTAAGTGCTGCCCAGGGAACCCAACTAGTCAACTGATGATGGTCTCCCACAAGCCAACCTCAATTCGTGTGTCAAAATCAAATTTAAATACCGGTTTTAAAAACTTCACCTGTTGTCTATTTCAAAGAATTGAAAATCGGAATCAAGTTAGACCATTATCATTCATGAATTTAGTCAATTTGAGGTATGTAGGAATATCTGCTGTGTCAAGGGAACAAATAATTGGTTGGAGGGCAATCCGAGATTCAGTTGGTGGTTGGGCCAACTAAATAATTGACTTAAATTCGCACCCTCATTTAGAAACTAACCACTACACACATGTAGTTTTGTCTTCCCAAAGTCAAATTATTTATTTAGAAAAAAAAATCTTTGTTAAGTTTTTGAGTGATTGTTTCAAGAGTCAGAGCTGATAGGCTTAAACAAAACTGCTCATTGCCAAAAAAACCCACCTACATTAACGGCAGGAAATCTGTATTATAAAGAGATTGTTACTATAACAACAGGGAAATGTTAGCATGAATGCCTTGATAATGCATTAATGCCTATCTGAGCTGGTCTGCCTAATTTGACAGATGGGACAAGTAAATGTCATGTTCAGTGTCCATTTTTCCGTGTGGATAGAATTAACTGCATCACACATGCACGTTCAAGAACCATGAGTATGTGAGATTTGTCATAGGTTTGTGGGGATTTAATTTTGTATAAATTTATTGTTATTATTATTATTATTTTTTTTTTTTGGGGGGGAGACACAAATTATCAGAGATTGTGGGGGATTTAATACTGGATTTCATAGGCTATGTTTTATGTTAGACCCAGAATACACATGTATCTTATGAATATGGTGTCACAAACTAAAGGAAGCCCCTCGCTAGGAGGCTAAGGAAGTAACTCATCTGTTCATGTATGAAGGAAGCCCTCGCTAGGTGGCTAAGGAAGTAACTCATCTGTTCATGTACATGTATGCATGCTCAATACATTTTTTAACAACTTGTACCAAAAACAAAACAAAAACAAACAAGTTTTATAAAAGGTAGGATATACAGACATAAAGATCTGTTAACATTTATCAGACCTCATTCGGAATAAACAAAAATGCGATGTAAGGTGTTTCACAACTGTCACTTTGTCTTAAACTGCGGAAACACGCAGGGTGGTTTAATGGCCATCGTGGGCCGGAGCTCTTACCAAAATCTGCCAACTTGAGTTCCCCGTTGTCGTTGATGAGTAGATTCTGAGGTTTTAGGTCTCTGTGGAGGACCTGACGTTTGTGACAGTATTCTAGGCCTCGAAGGAGTTGAAATAAAAATAACTGCAGGGAGGCAAAAATGAAAACAGATTTCCTTTGAGTCAATGTTTTGAATGGGACAAGCCAATGTAGGGTTAATTTCCTATTGTTTGCTTTGCCGAGGGCTGTGTTTTGAGCACTTGAAGGAGTTAATCAAAATTGCTGTAAAAAATTATTACGCCGAGAAAAAACTGAATGCCAAAATATTTTGCAATATGAATGACTGGAGCTATCATAAATCCATTTCAGGACACTGAAATAACAATTCCGTTTCTACTGTAAAATAATGCTTCTCGTGATTATTTTATTGTTTTAAAAAAAAGCAATGATTAGATGAAATAAAAACCACCATAAATTGTCGGTAACAAGTGAAAGCACCAATACAACTCGGGAGAGACACTTTTTAACATTTAGTGAATGATTAGTTTATTCATGTTGTTCAATGTATATGTAGGTCACTCAGGTTATGAAGGGACTGAGATAACGTCCCTCCCTATGTAAAAAACATGATGACGCTCGTAGCTGTATAAATTTTGGTATTGCTGTCAACATCACCGATGACCTTTCTAGGGTGAAAGCGGTGGGCTTAAAGTTGTCAATTTAGTTGTAAACAAGATTCAGTGAGAGGAACAGAATTACCTTAACGTTATTGATGCTCATAATGCTTCCACAGTCATCCATATACTGCTTGAGATCTCTTTCCTACAAAAATAACATCAATTGAATCAAAATTATTATTAAATTTATCAAGAAGAAAGTACAAACGCATGTTTTGTTTAAAGGTCAGGTATAAGATTGGTACATTTGTAATTTAAAAAAAAATTGTAAAAAAGTGTAGTTGTGTTGTGTGAAACTTACCAGGGTCCAATTTCACAGAGCTCTTAATTAGCGCACAAATTTGCTGAGCACAGATGTTTTAATGTATATCTTGATTCAAAGAGAGTAAGCATACTCATAGAAGCAGTTTTGTCAACATTACCAATGTTGTACCTTCCCTTATGTACATCTTGATTCAAAGAGAGTAAGCATACTCATAGAAGCAGTTTTGCCAACATTACCAATGCTGTACCTTCCCTTATGTATATCTTGATTCAAAGAGAGTAATCATACTCATAGAAGCAGTTTTGTCAACATTACCAATGCTGTACCTTCCCTTATGTATATCTTGATTCAAAGAGAGTAAGCATACTCATACGGTCATAGAAGCAGTTTTGCCAACATTACCAATGCTGTACCTTCCCTTATGTATATCTTGATTCAAAGAGAGTAATCATACTCATAGAAGCAGTTTTGTCAACATTACCAATGCTGTACCTTCCCTTATGTATATCTTGATTCAAAGAGAGTAAGCATACTCATAGAAGCAGTTTTGCCAACATTACCAATGCTGTACCTTCCCTTATGTATATCTTGATTCAAAGAGAGTAAGCATACTCATAGAAGCAGTTTTGTCAACATTACCAATGTTGTACCTTCACTTATGTATATCTTGATTCAAAGAGAGTAAGCATACTCATACTCATAGAAGCAGTTTTGCCAACATTACCAATGCTGTACCTTCCCTTATGTATATCTTGATTCAAAGAGAGTAAGCGTACTCATAGAAGCAGTTTTGTCAACATCACCAATGCTGTACCTTCCCTTATGTATATCTTGATTCAAAGAGAGTAAGCGTACTCATAGAAGCAGTTTTGCCAACATCACCAATGCTGTACCTTCCCTTATGTATATCTTGATTCAAAGAGAGTAAGCGTACTCATAGAAGCAGTTTTGCCAACATCACCAATGCTGTACCTTCCCTTATGTATATCTTGATTCAAAGAGAGTAAGCGTACTCATAGAAGCAGTTTTGCCAACATCACCAATGTTGTACCTTCCCTTATGTATATCTTGATTCAAAGATAGTAAGCGTACTCATACATGTAGAAGCAGTTTTGTCAACATTACCAATGTTGTACCTTCACTTATGTATATCTTGATTCAAAGAGAGTAAGCGTACTCATAGAAGCAGTTTTGCCAACATTACCAATGCTGTACCTTCCCATTGAGTGGTGAATTTCAAAGGTTAATCAATGTAATTCAATGTGAACAAGTTGAACATCGCACTGTACGTCATCTCAATGTACTTCAATGTAGTCAGCAATGTTGCCAGTTTCATGTCTTAATATAGAACATTTTTGACAAACAACTTGGTAAAAAGCCACTCAGTATTACAAAACCAGTCTGTCCTTGTAAATAGAGAATTAGCTGTTGCAAACTGTCCTTGTTGGAGAATGAGTAATAATATAATAAGTAGTAATATAATATTATATAATATGTGAATTTTTTATGGATGTGTGTAAATGTGTGCAGTAAGTAGACTTGAATGCCTCAAGACTCAAGACCCTATGTGCGTAACTCAAAATCAAAGGCAAGATAACCTGTCCAATATTAAGCATTTTTTGGTTATTGTTTTTTGTCGTTTTTAGCCAACACAATGGTGCCAGGTAGAACCATCACCAGACGATAATTAAGCTGAACAGCTGAGCAAAAGCAATAGCTATCATAAATGAGAACTAGCAAAAACAAAATTCAAACATCTGCTCAATGAGAAATGCATTCATTTCCTGTCTTGAAGACATTTATTTATTTATTTTATTATTTTTTTGGGGGGGGGGGGGGGGGGTGTTCCATTATCTGCTTGTCTTGGGTATGTAAGAGTTCAAATAATTTGACCTTTATGTTGCTTTTACCCAGCAAATTCAATTTGAAGGCATTCCTGTGAAAGCATTGGGGAAATAATGTCCAAATAATAGTTATGTTTTAAAATTGTACAACTGAGGCAGAATAACCACAAGAACAAAAATTTTAAAACTAAGTCAATCGATCTTGGTTGTCTTCTTGATCAAATTTTAAAATATTGTTTATGACTATTTGAATCGACATTTATGACTTGTGCCTATGACTCAGAATAGACTTTCATGATTCAAGTCTCAAACACATCTGAAAATATATCACTCAGCGTGATAATTCCCCACATAAGAATGCATAAAAAACAAAGCTGTATACATCTTCGCTATTTTCTTGTAAACCACACAATGAAATAAGCTGAGACTTTCACAGGTAGATTTCAATATATATATATGTACAAATCCCTTTACTCTTATACAGTATGAATGGATTTATAGGCATTTTACCACAGGGTATACATTCCCTAAAAGGCCATTTTAAAATCATCTCTTATCTAATGCATAACTAATTGGGTTTCCCGCTGTACAGCATACGGAGTTACCCAAGCCTTCGTATCAGTACACTGTGTATTACTGATTGTGCGGTCATGCAAACAGTTTCTATATGGTGGCCTACACGCACACTAGGTGTGAACAGTATTTACAAAAGAAGCGGTCTGAAAGATATGTTTTCCCAGAAATCTGGCATCTGACATCTTCCGTGTATTAGCCATGTGTGTCAGAATGTCTTTTTTACCAGTTGGTTTCTTTTCAATGCATGTTAAAAAATATAAAAAATAAATAAAAATAAATAAAAAAATAAAATTTCCCCTCTTATTAAGAACCTTTACCATTATCGTACTGCATGTAATGTCGGATATATTCTAGGTTCTGTGAATTTTGTTGCCTGGTTTTGAAATGAGAAGCAATTGTGTAATTGTGTAATACTTGAAACTAAGAACGCTCGTTACATGTAGTGTTTCTCATTCACAGTCAAAACCATGTCAATTTAATCACAGTGTGTGCAGTGAGTGACCCTTTGATTAAATTCCATGTTTAACCCTCCTATGTACAGTGCAGTTGCCATAGAATTGTCAGACCTTTCAAAACCTTTCAAGTTTGCTGTACTGAAGGGTTTTGAAAGGTGAGAAAACTGTCTGACAAAAGGGATGTATGAAAGGTTTCGAAAGGTGTAACAACTCTCTGAACAAACTGGTGTTGAAATGTTTCAATACCTTTCAAAGGGTATTGAAAGGTGTGGTTGTTCAGTAGCAACAAATTCTGGAGGGTTTTAAAGGGTTCATAATAATTGATAGCCATTTTGGCCCGTAAGCAGATTTTGAAAGGTTTTGAAAGGTCAAACCATAGGAGGGTTAATATACTACTCAAAACAATTTAGGGAACACCGGATTTTTAACATCAAATAGATTTGAAATGTTCCATGAACCGGGATTTTCATTTGCAACCCCCTCTCTCTTTCAGTAGTCATGTCATGAAATGTGTAATCACTACATGCATCCTTTATCATCTGTTTCATTGTGCAGTTGTTTCTCATCAATTCTGTGAAACAATGTGTTTATCTGAAATAAATGATCTTGCTTTAACTGAGATTATTCCGGTGTTCCTAAATTGTTTTGAGTAGTATAGATAGACATACGAACAATCTGAATACGTTTTCGTCATTTTCTTGATAATGCCACAACGTAATAAGCTGAAACTTTCATAGGCTGGTTGTTTAATGCCTATAAGTATCTTGATTCAAAGAAAGCAAGGTTGCTTTTAGAAGCAGTTTTGCCAGCATAACCATTTGAGTATAATGGCTTATAGCACAATCTCAGAAAGCAATGATATGTGGTATTGATTGTTTTGTGTGCATTTTTGGTTTATGTTCCTGTGTAAGTTTTATGAGCAGGTAACAGGCTTTGAACTTCATGGGGGTGATATTTTGATTTTGTAATGGAAGTGCTCATCCCCAAGGAGTGAATAATAATAATATACTTTAATAGTGCACGTATCCACCAAACTGGTGATCAAGGCACCTTTATTATTTCCCCTGCTCATCAGGCGCATAAATCATTCCTGAAACCATCTGTAATCTCCCTGGGGAGTATACAGCTCAATTGCAGCTGTTATGGCGCATATAGGGCTAATCAAACACAACCACCAACTCTGCCCTCAAAGGTACCCATTTACTCCTGGGTGGCGAGAAGCAATGATGGTAAAGTGTTTTGCTCATGGACATAAGCACCATGGTAGCGGTCAGGATTTGAACCCACATTCTGATGACATGGACATCAGAACATAACTCAGATGCACCAAACCTTTCAACACCTCAAGTTCAATAAATCGTAATTCAATGGCTCAGCTACAACATTTGATTATTTTACAAAATAGTTACACGTACCGGCCAAACCATTACTTCAGTCATATTCACTTCCTCATGCGTAACTTATTTATGTCAAGACCTTCAATCATTTAGGTTTTTGATTTTTTTTTTCCAGTCACGTCCTGCGGTTTTTATGTATCCAAATAAAACACTGTGTCCATGAATTGTGTGTCTGTAGAACAGGAATCAGGAAATGATACTGAATAGCCATTATTGTCATCCCTGTAGATAAGACTAAATTACCGAGAGCAGACAACCGACAAGTCACATGGGCAGCAATGAGCCGAAGACTAATGACTCACAAGTCATTATTCTATCATTTCAATCAAAATCCATCTGTTCTGTCATTGTTTCTCTGTATAAATGTATTCATTGCACTTGTAAATGCACCATGAGTGTCATGCTTGGTAGATAATGGTGTTTCATTAAGTTAAATTCATTATTAACATGTATTATTATTTATTATTATTAAATCAGAATGGCAAAGGAGCTTCCTTAAATTATTTGAGGAAACATACATGACTGCATTGGATATCATAAATATACATTTTGTACAATTATGTACATTGTGTATTTCTCTATTTACTTAGACAAGGGCACCACCCGCTATAATAACAGTATTGATCATTATTAGTATTAGCCTGATTGACTGAAAATAGATTTGTCCAAAACTAAATACAGCTGCGTGCAGATGTTTGTGATGTCCATGCCGATCTACCCAATGACACTAAACAAACAAACAAACACATAAGATACACACAAACCCAAGACAGACAACTTAAAACCATACAAACTGCCCCACAATGTGTCCCTGGTACCCACACATAAAAAAGCTGGTAACAACATGTGCCAAAACACAAATAAGGAAGAGAGAGAAAAAATAAATAAATAAAAAAATAAATAAAAATCCTCAAATTGCAAAAGACGATACAAGAGAATAGAGGCCAGAATCATCCACCTGTACATGTTAATCAATGGAAGAATAAGTAATAATATAATAAGTAATAATATAATATAATATAATATGTGATTTTTTTTATGAATGTGTGTAAATGTGTGCAGTAAGTAGACTTGAATGCATCAAGACTCAAGACCCTGTGTGCGTAACTCAAAATCAAAGGCAAGATAACCTGTCCAATATTAAGCATTTTTTGGTTATTGTTTTTTGTTTTTTGTCTTTTTTAGCCAACACAATGGGGCCAGGTAGAACCATCACAAGACGATAATTAAGCTGAACAGCTGAGCAAAAGCAATAGCTATCACAAATGAGAACTAGCAAAAACAAAATTCAAACATCTGCTCAATGAGAAATGCATTCATTTCCTGTCTTGAAGACATTTATTTCTTTATTTCTTTCTTTTTTTTTGGGGGGGGGTGTTCCATTATCTGCTTGTCTTGGGTATGTAAGAGTTCAAATAATTTGACCTTTATATTGCTTTTACCCAGCAAATTCAATTTGAAGGAATTCCTGTGAAAGCATTGGGGAAAAAATGTCCAAATAATAGTTATGTTTTAAAATTGTACAACTGAGGCAGAATAACCACAAGAACAAAAATTTTAAAACTAAGTCAATCGATCTTGGTTGTCTTCTTGATCAAATTTTAAAATATTGTTTATGACTATTTGAATCGACATTTATGACTTGTGCCTATGACTCAGAATAGACTTTCATGATTCAAGTCTCAAACACATCTGAAAATATATCACTCAGCGTGATAATTCCCCACATAAGAATGCATAAAAAACAAAGCTGTATACATGTACATCTTTGCTATTTTCTTGTAAACCACACAATGAAATAAGCTGAGACATTCACAGGTAGATTTCTATATATACATGTATATATGTACAAATCCCTTTACTCTTATAAAGTATGAATGCATTTATAGGCATTTTACCACAGGGTATACATTCCCTAAAAGGCCATTTTAAAATCATCTCTTATCTAATACAATTTTAATGCATTCAATAAAAAAAATAATAAAAATCCTCAAATTGCAAAAGACGATACAAGAGAATAGAGGCCAGAATCATCCACCTGTACATGTTAATCAATGGAAGCACTAAATACACAGCAAGGATACCACATGACTTCCTATATCATATCCTCTGGGACGGACAACTCTCCCTTAGATTATGAGAGGTGTAGATTCCAGTTCTTAAAGGGATTAAGTGTTGAAATATTTCTATCACAAAAGTCTGTACATACATGTACATGTACATCTACGTACATGTATGTTTTTAAAAAACTGGCAACTCATCAAGTAAATTTGTGTACACATTAGTAAAATGTCTTTACATCGTCACGATCAACTGGGCATGGAATCGTAGGGCTAGTTTTAGATTAACTTAGTGACTGAAAATAAGGTTATATTGCTGTTGCTACAGCATAAATGAGCCGATTATTTTCAGTCATTGTGTTCATCTTAAACTAGGACACGGATTCCATGCCCTGTTGAAAGTCTGCTCTGATCGTGATGATATTGCCCCTTTAATATAAATGAATAGATTGTATAGAAACCAACTTAAGAAAGTTTCAGTTTATCCCATTGTGTCTTGCATTCAGATTTGTATGCATTCTTCTTCTTTGAAAAACAGATCACGGTTGCGATTAATTTATACATGTAGATTTCACGTTTTCAACTTCATGTTGCAAGGACTGGAAGTTTATGGATTATAACCCAGTAAATTTTTTAATTGGGTAATTACCAAAATGTAGTCCCTTTAAACTGGCCCCTGGATTCAAATCCCATTCTGATCGACGTTAGGTCTGCATTTTACTCAAGAGAACGTTCAAGAAACAACAACAAAGAATTACGTGAAAGACTACACTTCAGATGCATGCATCCCCATCCCCACCCCCCCCCCCCCCCCCCCCCGCCCTCCCCTCCCCCCTCCCCCCATGTGTTTTCATAGCTGAAGGATTCCAGCGCTCAGGGAGCAGATATTCTAAATGTTTTCTAAATGACCGAGTTTCAGCATCTAATTCTCTCTAACCACAACATGTACATGTGCATTAGACAGGGCAAGTGTTTAAAGGTGCATGCTACCTATGAATGGTAAGTACACATATCAGAAATGTTATACCTACACACAAAGTGTGCCAGTCTGTTTGGATATAACCCAGTCCATGGTATTGTACTTCAGATGACCACAGACACAAGCAGGATAACAAGTCTGTCTGCCTTGCCTTGGAGCACCATGGGAGAAGTGCTCCACGATGGCTTGCTCATTCCAGAATTTAACATGATTTGCAAAACACACATTTGACAAGGGCATTGTGTATTAACCCTCCTACTATAGCTGCACTTTAGTGGCAAGTAGCTATAGAGGTCCAAGTCAGTCAACTGCCTGTTTTAACTGTTGACCCAAATGTGCACACAGGGTCATTTTTGACTGGTTTTTACTGTCATTTCGACCACCCTGAACAATACCAGACAATGCTTTTACCAGTCAAAAACGGTTGACTCATTTTGACCTGTAAATGTACTTATTACACGTAAGGTTTGACAGTGTTCGACTTATAAGTGCACTAGATATACCTTGGCAAGTATATCAACATTTTGACTGATTTTGACCCTTGTAGTAGTAGGAGGGTTAAACATGCCAATTAGGTAATCCAAAGTGCCCTGCATCTTTTGAGACCTTGTGCATCAGTCTGTGGAATACAAAGTCACAGTAAGCTAAAATGCCGTAGACTAGGTTATTACACTAAGTGTAATTACTAGACGTCTATAGATAGACAAAACTGCACAGACCCTTTAAGAAAATGTACATTGTATATATTAAAATAAACTAAATCCCAGCTAGACTATGGAAACATCCTCGCCAGATAAAAGCATCGATCAATGCCTTCGAGAGTGGCTTTTTACACTGAAAAGGCATTCTGTGCGCTCTCCATCTGAGCGACAGTGGGAACAGCCTGTGGTATTTTTTAGAGGTGAAACGTTTATGCGTTGGGTGAAGTGTCCGAATCTGACAGTTACAATTTTTGTATTGATTGGGAATAGAAACAATTACTGCGTCACTCAAGCTTTGCATTAAGCTTTTTGCCTCATTTGGCTTCCATTTCCTTCATAAGACAATATAAAACAATATTGGTTTTCTCAGATAAATGTAAATGATCACATTTTACATAAAACTCACTTGGTGTGTAAGTTGATGAATGTATCAAACATCCCTAGAAATGTTTCTGTCACGTGTGGTATCATTAAACCTAACCTTCCCAAATCCTCCAAAATCCTCTTTGCTAAAGTGAAGGATTTTGAAGGATTGAGGTTACATGCTATATGCTCTTTGCTAAAGTGAAGGATTTTGGAGGATTGAGGTTATTAGGCATACTTGCCTTTCCATGGTACATGTACATCCATGTTTGTTGTAGTGATTGCAAGGTCGGTGCTTGGGTCAGTGGACACTGTTTATTGCTCCATGCATGCAGGGAGGGTCCCTGGCCATGTACATGTATCACAGATTAGAAACATGTGTGCATACATGTCATGTGCTTGCTTTACTACTTAAGGATTTTGGAGGATTCATGTGTAAGCAAATGGGCCTAGGGAGTTAGAGTTAAGGAAATCATTTTTAAAACATTTTTCTACTTTTTTGTCTTGTTTAATGTTTGCTTTTCGCCAAATTAAAAAAAGAAAATTAAATATTAAAAATATGAAAAAATAATGTTATTGTAAAGTGTTGACAACATTGCATCCTTTTTTCTTATAGAAATTTCTTTTACCAATTTATAATTTTAGGTTTTAAAAATCTTAACATGAAAACTGCAACGATAAAAAGCGATCTGAAACTTGATCTCAAGTGAATAGTGGCGATAAATTTGCAGGACAATTTAATTGAACATTTCATTTCTTTGGATCTCAACTGGGCAAATGTAACCAAACATCAATCTCAATTTGCCTGGTAAACTTCGACCACTGATAGATATTGCAACGCAGTACAGTGTGCATGTACATTGTACATGTAATCAAAAGTCTATTACTCAAAGTGTGCCCAGCCTGCTGTAACCCAATTCACAGCATTGTACTCTAAATGTGAGTTTGGCTACCCTGATTGAGAGAGAATCATGAGATAAGCGCTCGATGCTGCTTGCTAGTTGCAGAACTGTAAATGGGACTTGAACTAGATGCAACTGGGCTAACCTTTACTGAAGCATTTACAGCACAGAGTGCAGGTAAAGTACAGTTCTCCCGCACGCCAGCGAGGCAACCAGAATTGATTACTTCATTTTGAGATTTTCCACGTCAGTCTATGGAATACAATGTCATGAATGGCCCAAATCCATTGTTCATGGTCTCGGTCTCGGTCCTCATGGTCTCAGTCTCCATCTTGGACCTCCAGGTCTCAGTCATGGGCTCGACTACATCACTGATATCTGTACACCCACTTTAAAGTCCCTGCTCTTCTACTTACCAGATATTCGAAGACTAGTGTGAGAGACTTTTCTGTATGTACGATGTCGTGCAGCGTCACAATGTTTGCATGCTTCAGACCCTTCAATAAAGACACTGCAGATAGAAACAGAGATAAAAGATCATTCACCATGACCACATCTTTAACAAATAAGGGGCAACACTCCGGCAGGGACTTGTTCAAGGGAAGTGAATCACGTCGTGACTTGGTCTTTCAAAGTTAAACATTAACCCTAACTACCCCAAGTCTATCAAAATACACCACCTGATTTTGCTTGATTTTGGCGGATTCAGTACTACACAGTATAGCCCAGCGAATAGAGCATGTAGACATGTGTACCAAATCTATCAAACTCCACCGGCTGCTTTTGTTGGATTCAGGACTGTGTATAGCCAAGCCAGGGATGCTTTGCATTTGCTACTGTACCAATTCCATCAAAGTCCAACAATTGTGGTACCTTTCTGCATGTTGATGGATTTTGGAGGATTTGGCATGGTTTCTAGCAGAAATGCCAAGGGAGTTAGGGTCAATGGAATGAGAAAAGGCTTTTTTTTTTTTTTAACATCTAGTTAAATTTTTACAGAAATGTTACATCTTGCTTGTTATGTTGTATGTAGCTTGTTATTATTTTGTGGGTTTGGTTAGATAAAACTGATTTTTATTATCCTCTTGGGATATCTGCTTGTTTTCTGGAGTGCTCTTTTGAGCAGGCTCATAAAAAAAAACAGAACACAGAACCTGTAGAATATGAAGGACAAATTTACAAGAGTCGTAATGAGTAATGAAAAAGTGTAAATGTTTCCCCCGGGGAATGGGAGAGTATAACATAATGTATGTGATTCACAGCTGAACATGTTGACCATGTCTAGACTATCAGCCGTGCCACACACGGACGCATTGTCAGCTACAGGCCTGACACACAAGGCAGCAATGTATTCCCAACTCCCATTCAGTCTACTAAGTACGAAACAAGCTAGGTGCAAGCTAGGTGCAAACTAGTTAAAGGGGCAATATCGTAATGATCGGAGTGCTAGTTTTAGATTAACTCAGTGACTGAAAATAACAACCCATATGAAAAGGTCATATATATTGAAGCATATATTGGTGACAACAGTAGCAAAATAACAAGGTGTGTGTGAGAGAGAGAGAGAGAGAGAGAGAGAGAGAGAGAGAGAGAGAGAGAGAGAGAGAGAGAGAGAGAGAGAGAGAGAGAGAGAGAGAGAGAGAGAGAGAGAGAGAGAGAGAGAGAGAGAGAGAGAGAGAGAGAGAGAGAGAGAGAGAGAGAGTCATATATAGCCGTTGCTGCTGCATAAATGAGCCAGTAATTTTCAGTTACTGCGTTCTTAAACTTGGACACCAATTCCATGGCCTGTTGAAAGTCGGGCTGATTGTAACGACACTGTCCCTTTAATCGCCAGTGAGTACACCAAACAATTATTTTATAAAATAATCTTATTTTTTAAAGGTATAATTTGTATTCCTTTTCTAGAAGGAAATAAGCCATGTTCTGATTTCAAAACAAACTGCCAGTAAAATAATGAACAAACGGGCGATACATTTTTTATTTATGCATTATTGCTGATGGTAAGGTATCAATCAGTCACGACAACCGTGTACTGTGTAATGTTGCCTAATTACATGTATTTTTTCAAGTGCAATCATGCACAAATCACTAATTCTGCTTGTTACATTGTGCTACTACCCAGAAAATATTGAATGCATTCAGTGTATCCATTCTATGCTCATTGATTTAAATTAATTTTTGTTGGGCTCTACATATTACATATCACACGGATCATGCACGTCGAGCTGACAGCCAATCTTCTGTACTTCTGTATAGCATAATAAAATACATTGATCTCGAGCCACCACACAGCTGACCCAGATAAATAATGAACCAATATCAGCTGATCTGTAGACCAAATCTCTGGATGGTACAGACATCTCTGGACTGAGATACAACCATGGAAGTATTCAAGTATTAATATATACATGTATTGTTCCCTGTACTGTTATGAATGAGCGTCAATGGTAAACACATTAATTGGGTGATTTGTATCATTATGGAAACAACACACTCACCCATGGCATTAACCCTCCTAGTATAGCTACATGTACACTTTAGTGGGAAGTTGCTACAGAGGTCAAAACCAGTCAACTGCCTGTTTTGACTGTTGACCCAAATGTGCACACAGGGGCATTTTTGACCGGTTTTTACTGTCATTTTGACCACCCTGAACAATACCAGACAATGCTTTTTTTTACCAGTCAAAAATGGTCGACTCATTTTGACCTGTAAATGTACTTGCTACACGTAAGGTTTGACAGTGTTTGACTTTTAAGTGCACTAGATACATGTACATGTATACCTTGGCATGTATATCAACATTTTGACTGATTTTGACCCTTGTAGTAGTAGGAGGGTTAAGAGAGTTATCTACACATGCACAATTGCAGGCCTGGAATTTCACAGAGGTCATGACCTCCACTGCCCTAGCCTTGGCCTCAGTGCCCCTTAAACATACATGTAGACAATTAATTTGTTGTTTTCTAACGTGAATTTACTTGTTCCTAAATTCAAAACTATTTTATCAAAAGTGACAGAACCTCAGAAAAAATTATCTCTAGGGAAAACTGAGTCCATCATCAGCTTCATACAAAATCAAACTTACACTAAACTGTGACCATTTGGTCATTTTCGATTTACCAATTCTTCACCTTTTTTTTAAATTTTAGTTAAATTAAGTTTCACTTCTCTCAGGTCATCAGTTTGGTGCCCTTTTGCGATTCAGAAGACCGGGATCCTCAAGCAGTCAGTGACCTATGAGGCAAAGTGCTACCTTTAACGTACGTCACGGTTCATCTCTGATTTCATGATTGGATACTACTGCACTCAGGGCAGTGATCTGTTCAGTATCCCCTCCCCCCCCCCCCCATGGGGAAAACCAACTAGGGGCAGATAACACTGAGCTGCTTCTAGCAAGAAAACAAATTGCTTAGCATACTTACTAGCTTATCAGGTTTGGTTGGTTTCCAGCAAAATCTTGATACAAACTATATATACTTTGATTGGTATTGTTTTATATCGCTTAGCAAAATACTTGTAAGTTGTGGTATCCACTCTGTGCACATCGTAGCCCTCTAGCGGTGAATTTTTACCTAGTGTCTTGATGATAACCACTTTGGCGTCGTGTGAGCGTTGTGTGTACACTTTATGTGCATATGTTACGGTACTACACACGCATTTTTCTGTCAGCCAATGATCGCTTGAGATATTCCGCGCATACGCACATCAACTGCAAAATACGCTAAATGCGACGCAATATCGCTGCCCTTTCGCCCACAGTGGTCTAACAACATGTGCCCTCAACAGCTCATGCACGGTGCGAATAGGATTGGTAATTAAAAAAAAAAAAACATTTTTTAATTCTACTGTAATATTTATTTAGTGATGTTATAAATCTTCTCTGGAAATAATTTTGTTAAAGGTGTTATAATTTTTAAGAAAAGTTAAATAATTTCCAGAAGTAACATATATTTCCAAGAATGAATACAGAATTTATTTTCTTGTGAATAACACATTGTAATAAGCTGAAATTTCACACGGTAGGAGCCACAACCCAAATGCCCAAGCGACCGCAAACGACTTCAGATTTCAGCACCCTCATGTGCCGATGCTTTGCATAAAACAAGATATGTGAGATATCCCGATATTGTACTCTTGCAAGATATGAGATAAAAACACAATACAGATTTATCTAATGTTATGAGATATTTTCAAACGAAAAGTCTACAATTAGCCTGGGGGTTATCAAGAAAAGATTGGTCTCTGAAGGGTTATCCCAAACCCCTAGCTATTTTGGCTAAGAATCTTCCTGAATCCGCCAAAATCCAACACCATGCCCAAACACTAGCACCCAACTATTGGACTTAGCTGGAATTGAGACACCCAGCCCCATGTAAAGTATCCCTGTCTGGGCTATACATTACCGAGTCCATCAAAATCCAACAAACCCTGCTGTTGGAGTTTGAATGGTTTGGGGTGGTTAGGGTTAACAATGACATTTTTAGTCTGTACATGTTTTTTCAATTTATTGTTCCACTCATAGGGTTTCTGCACTTTTTAAGATATGGGATTCAAACAAAAATCCCATCTTCTTTTTCATGCTTTGCCAAGGGAATTTGGCACAGAGTACATTTGAAAATTAAGTTTGGCGGACTTTTTGGCAAACAGACTGCTCGTGTTGAGGGTTGAGGTTGAGGGTCAATAAACCATGAGAGTAAGAACAAACAAATAAAATTGATGAAAATGTTCTCAGATTTTGTCATCCAGTAATCAATATAGTATAGGGAATATAAAATGAAATGCTGGAACTTACTGTGCATTTAATACATCTTGCAAAATTGCGTCTAAAACCGTCAGGCAGATTTTGGACATACAATAGCAAGTTACAAATAAAAATCATAAAATATGGATACAATCCTGAGAAATCGGTATAAAATCCCCAAGGAATCAGTATAAAATCCCCCAAAAATCAGTATAAAATCCTGAGGAATCAGGATAAAATCCCAAGGAATCAGTATAAAATCCCAAGGAATCAGGATAAAATCTTGAGGAATCAGTATAAAATCCCAAGGAAGCAGTATAAAATCTCAAGGAATCAGTATAAAATCCTGAGGAATCAGTATAAAATCCTGAGGAATCAGTATAAAATCCCGAGGAATCAGTATAAAATCCCAAGGAATCAATGTAAAATCCCAAGGAATCAGGATAAAATCTTGAGATGTTTCCTCTTACCTTCTCTTATTGCAGTACAGGGTGCTCCCTCTTCATGCTCCAATCGGATCTCTTTAAGCGCTACGAGGCTGTCTGTCAGTCTACTCCGACCCTTGAATACCGTTGCGTACGTACCCTCCCCTAGTTTGTCCAGCTTGGTGTAGGTTTCCATCTTGCCAAAGCCGATTTCAGACTAGACGGAAAATTTATCAAGAAAAATGTTATTGAACCTAGATGACTACAGAAATAACAGGATCAAACATTAATGTATTACTTACTAAGGTTGTAATTTAAAGAAAACTTTAAAGAAAGCTATTGATGGTACTCATATTCCATAGGTGTCCGAGGTGCTGTCCCAGTATGAATTTCAGTTTGAATTTAGCAAAGAGTACTCTTTGCTAAATTCCACCTTAGAATGAATGCAGAAAAAAACTATTTTCTTGCAATGCAATAAGCTGAAACTTTCAAAGGTTGGTTGTATAGGTGTATATCTTGATTCAAAGAGAGTAAGCATACTCACAGAAGCAGTTTTGCCAACATTTACCAATGTTGTACCTTCCCTTATGTATATCTTGATTCAAAGAGAGTAAGCGTACTCATAGAAGCAGTTTTGTCAACATTACCAATGCTGTACCTTCCCTTATATATATCTTGATTCAAAGAGAGTAAGCATACTCATAGAAGCAGTTTTGCCAACATTACCAATGCTGTACCTTCCCTTATGTATATCTTGATTCAAAGAGAGTAAGCGTACTCATAGAAGCAGTTTTGCCAACATTACCAATGCTGTACCTTCCCTTATGTATATCTTGATTCAAAGAGAGTAAGCGTACTCATAGAAGCAGTTTTGCCAACATTACCAATGTTGTACCTTCCCTTATGTATATCTTGATTCAAAGAGAGTAAACTCATAGAAGCAGTTTTTCCAACATTACCAATGCTGTACCTTCCCTTATGTATATCTTGATTCAAAGAGAGTTAAGCATACTCACAGAAGCAGTTTTGCTAACATTACCAATGTTGTACCTTCCCTTATGTATATCTTGATTCAAAGAGAGTAAGCATACTCATAGAAGCAGTTTTGCTAACATTACCAATGTTGTACCTTCCCTTATGTATATCATGATTCAAAGAGAGTAAAGCATGTATCCCATAGATGCAATTTTGCCAATATAACCAATGTTGTACCTTTCCCCTTAAGTGGATCAGTACACCGTGAAATAGCCCTGAATCTCCTTAACCCTTTCCTTACCATAGGCGACTTTAGTCGACCAAGCTTTCACACAAAAAAGCACTCAAGCCTGAGCACAAAGGCCATTTGTTATAAAGCTGTAGTTTTGTCCATGTTCACCCTCCATACCCAAGCTTACAATGGTTGGAAAGAGCAAGATCGGATCTTTCCATTGATGGTGAAATAGAATAAGGTTGCTATTATGCAATCCCTTCAAATTGGAGTTGAAAGATCCGAAATGCCAAACACCTACGGAGCGCCATGTGTTTGTGTACAAAAAAGTGTTTGTTTTTACAGATCACACTGAGGAAACAAAGACCAAGAACTTGGACATTTATTGACCAATCTTAATATTTTTTGGATTTTATGAAAGGGAATTCAATAAGTAAGATATTTTTTATTATTTATTTTGCTGTAAAACGATATCTTCAAGGTGATAATAGAGTTTGTAAAATTGGTCTTTGAACACAAGCTTTCTGTTGTGTAAGAATGTATGCTTCACGCTTGAGTGGTCAAACAATTCGGTACTGAGAGGGTTAAATACACATAGGAAAAGGTGTGTTATTTACCTGGGAGAGAGGATGGGGTGCAGCTGGAAGCAATTATTGTTGGAATTTAAATTTAATAATTCAAGTGACATACATGTAACTACATAGATGTAGGACAACTGACAATAACATGGAGCTGCGGAATGCCCCAACCTCCCAGATTAAATGCATCTTCAGCGTTCAATCTCTACAATGTGAACATAGCTAGCTAGAGAGGTTGTTAGTTTTAGCCAGAGCCCTGCTATAGTTGTTTAAATCACAATGTAAGTAAACCCCCATCATCCCTGTATCGGTGTAAGACCCCAGAGTCTCGATAACAGCACATCTTCCAGTGGTGATACAGCTGTCCCGTTTCCCCTTCGCAAACAGGACAGGCTTAACCAGAAGGCACTGGGCCCCAAATGTCAGATGGCTCCTATTTCTACCCAAAACATTCCCCACGTTATTTTTAATTTTTTTTTTTAACCAAATAGGAAACACAATCTACACCGTCGATGTGTTTACCGATGGAAAGGAAAACGGGCAGAAAGGGCATCAAAAAATGAATCATAGGGTTAGCCTTTGACATGCAGTAATACGCATGTACCACGTCAGTCTATGTACTGTACATTGACACACTCTCACTGTATATAAATTTGTTTCAATATTTACAGAATGTACATATTCAGAGCTCAAGCTGATTTTAAAGGGAAGGTTTAACATTGATATTTGGTAATGTACGTTCATTTCACTCCTCTAGTATTCAAGAAATATATCATCAAACTAACCTGCAAAATTTTCATAAAATAGGTACTCAACACAACATTTTTTTATTTTTTATAAATTTGTATTTTTGCCAGACAGAAACTTCAAAAAAAATTCCTATATTCTCTAATGTGAAAGCAATTCAAAAGAAAATCATTTCTCAGGATGATTGCTACAATACAGTTCAAGACTGAACAAGGAAGTTAACCCAGAATGATACAATCAGTTTGTGTTTCTGGGAGTTAGGTTTCGACATATGTGTCGTACGTGCTCACTGGTATTGCATTGTGCTGTCATTGAACTGTCACTTACTTATGATTACCTGTTCCCACAATATGTGCGTAAGGTCACATAATGCTATTTTCTGGTATGGGCTTATTTATTTATTAGTCAAAATTTAACTAATGAAATTATTTAACTAAAAAAAAAAATTAACTAATGAAAATATGACTTTTTTTAAACACAGATAAGTGCACCCCAAGTGTTTGGTACCATTGGAAAGCTCTTTTTCTACAGAATTCAGGAAATATAAACATCTTATTTTTGAAAAATGCAGACTTTACTCTCACGATAGACTTTAACATGCAGGTCACTATAGCTCTTTATCATGGGGCAGCCATCATGTTTTTCTTCCATACAAATCCATGTGACCAGAGGTGAGGCTGGAAGGGGAAATAGTCTGGCTCCTTTTATGTAATGAGAATCAGCACTATAATTGTTATTGCGTATACACGGAATCTGACCACAGTGTGATAAAGGTATATTGTGCTGTAAGTTGACTACAATCAATGTCTGATGTTTCCATGGGAGCTCCTCATGTTTTAGGAAAAAAATCTTGCATGAAATGGTCTACAGCCAGACACAAACCATAAAACAGACCAACAGATAGACAACATACCAGTGAGGTCCGTCTCGACCGCCTGCTCATCTTCTCAAAGGGAGGACTAAGACTATACTTCTCCAGGAACTGATCTGACAACCTCATATCTGCTGGCAACGATAACCTTTTGGAGATGTCCTGCAATTAATAAATAGGGGGGAAATACAAAACAAATTCATTAACCCTCCTGCTGCACTTTAGTGGGAAGTTGCTATAGAGGTCAAAACCAGTCAACTGCCTGTTTCGACTGCTGACCCAAATGTGCACACAGGGGCATTTTTGACTGGTTTTTACTGTCATTTTGACCACCCTGAACAATACCAGACAATGCTTTTACCAGTCAAAAAACGGTTGACTCATTTTGACCTGTAAATGTACTTACTACACGCAAGGTTTGACAGTGTTTGACTTTTAAGTGCACTAGATATACCTTGGGAAGTACATCAACATTTTGACTGATTTTGACCCTTGTAGTAGTAGGAAGGTTACATGTAGTACTGTACACAATCATATGTACAGTAGCTGCTGCATGCATGACAAATGAGGGCACCCTGAACTCAAGCAGTGGCTGTTGTCAGAGCGTTTAGTGTTAACAGTTACCAGGGAAGAGTTTTCGCGCTAAACATTTTTAACAAGCTATTTATTACAAGACTGATAGTTTGTCTGGGGAGACTGAGAGTCAATCCTCCAAAATCCTCTTTGCTAAAGTGAAGGATTTTGAAGAATTGAGGTTACATTGCAACATGCTCTTTGCTAAAGTGAAGGATTTTGGAGGATTGAGGTTATTAGGCATATTTGCCTTTCCATGGTGTACATATACATCCATGTTTGTTGTAGTGATTGCAAGGTCAGTGCTTGGGTCAGTGGACACTGTTTATTCCTCCATGCATGCAGGGAGGCTCCCTGGCCATGTACATGTACATGTATCACAGATTAGAAACAAATGTGTGCACATGTCATGTGCTTGCTTTACTACTGAATGATTTTGGAGGATTCAGGTTATGTGTAAGCAAATGGGCCTAGGGAGTTAGGGTTAAGCAAAATTTTGCCGAGAACCAGCCAGAAGTAGTATACGTGTACATCACATGATAATTTGGCTGGTAGGCATTTTTTTTGTGCAAAGCATAACTTTTTTGTGGTCAGCAAATTTGTGTGCTTAGCAGCTATGAAAGTGGCTCCTGGAGATATAACCCACAGACAGATTACCAGCCAGCCCACTAAAAGGCAAAGAGGAACCTGGGCCCAATTGAAAGGATGTATGAAATTAAATACATATTTGCAGATTAATATTAATGGTTCTGAACACTAAAACACAAGTAGAAACTCCATGCTTACTTGTGAAATATGCTTATGTAAAACCCTCCTACAATCAGCGCAATTTTTGAAACAACCCATTCAGGCCTCTCCAAGTCATTAGCTGTTGCCAGTGGCCTCATATGGTTACCCTTCTGTGTACTGTCACACCACTGAGATTGCAGGGTAAGGTGGTCTCCCATTATATTGCAGGCCATACTATTATGTTCAAACATTTACAGTGGCCTTCGGTGGCACACAGTTGATTTTGTAAAATTACTTGGAAAGGATAGCTGGCTTGTATGTACTAAAGGTTGGTGAAGAACATATTGAAAATTTAGTGGATCAGAGTGGCCTCCATGTGTAGAAGGGTTAAGCACACAATATTCTGCAGCATACATGTACCGTACATGTAGCACGCGCTTTTTGCTTATTACGGAGCCATGAAATTTTGCCCAGACGGTTGAATTCATTGAGGAACAATATTTGCATCTCTGAGATCCTTCAACATCAATCTGCTAAAGAAAACATCTGACGTACAACATGACAATGACGTCATGGTATTGCCCCCCACTGCTTACTGACAAGTGTCAACCTATATGTAATATATGAACATGGAATTCATGCCTAGAGCTACATTCTGTATCTGCACACATCAGGTTAAGATCCTTCCGTCACTGCGGATAATATGGTTACCAAGTTAAAGGGAAGGTACAACAAAACACGACTGGAATTGGACAGTCACAGAGGCCTGGTCTTGGCCTTGGTGTCTCTTAAAAGTATTCACATAGAAATTGTGCTATTCTATTGGAAGTGTCCTTTACTCAGGGAAAAGTGGCCTTGCCCCTACAAGAATGAAATTCCAGGTCTGACACCAGATTTGAAGCCCATACATGTAGATATTTCCTTTTCTTCAAATTTAACACCCATTTACCGGCTCTGCTTACCGTAAACAAAAATCGCTTACAAAATAAAACGAAAAAATAAATAAATAAAAAAAATAAAAAAATAAATAAAAAATTGCATGTTTATGTAAGCATACATACACATTGTACATGTACATGTATTTCATGGATCAGCAATGAATTTCTGCTAATGGTCGCGTGTACTCCGAGTAACTAAGGATTCACTGCTTACACTGCCTGGGCAAAAATCTCACACTAATCCTGTCAGCACTGTGATAAGTGCAGAATTCTGAGTTAAGCAGTGACATGAAGTTGGACCCTGTTGTCATTTTCAAGAAAACATGAATAAAGAAATTCAAATCTGTAAATGGATTATGAGCTGGTGATCCATTTACACATTATAATGAATTCAAACAATCATTTGCATTTCACCAACACATCAGAATAAGCTGACACTGTCATAAAGCCAGTACTGGCCATGTACATGTATCACAGATTAGAAACACACGTGTGCATACATGTCATGTGCTTGCTGTGTAAGCAAATGGGCCTAGGGAGTTAGGAAGGATTCAGGTTATGTGTAAGCAAATGGGCCTAGGGAGTTAGGAAGGATTCAGGTTATGTGTAAGCAAACGGGCCTCGGGAGTTAGGAAGGATTCAGGTTATGTGTAAGCAAATGGGCCTAGGGAGTTAGGAAGGATTCAGGTTATGTGTAAGCAAATGGGCCTCGGGAGTTAGGAAGGATTCAGGTTATGTGTAAGCAAATGGGCCTAGGGAGTTAGGAAGGATTCAGGTTATGTGTAAGCAAATGGGCCTAGGGAGTTAGGAAGGATTCAGGTTATGTGTAAGCAAATGGGCCTAGGGAGTTAGGAAGGATTCAGGTTATGTGTAAGCAAACGGGCCTAGGGAGCTAGGAAGGATTCAGGTTATGTGTAAGCAAATGAGCCTAGGGTGTTAGGAAGGATTCAGGTTATGTGTAAACAAATGGGCCTAGGGAGTTAGGAAGGATTCAGGTTATGTGTAAACAAATGGGCCTAGGGAGTTAGGAAGGATTCAGGTTATGTGTAAGCAAATGGGCCTAGGGAGTTAGGAAGGATTCAGGTTATGTGTAAGCAAATGGGCCTAGGGAGTTAGGAAGGATTCAGGTTATGTGTAAGCAAATGGGCCTAGGGAGTTGGGAAGGATTCAGGTTATGTGTAAGCAAATGGGTCTAGGGAGTTAGGAAGGATTCAGGTTATGTGTAAGCAAATGGGCCTAGGGAGTTAGGAAGGATTCAGGTTATGTGTAAGCAAATGAGCCTAGGGAGTTAGGAAGGATTCAGGTTATGTGTAAACAAATGGGCCTAGCGAGTTAGGAAGGATTCAGGTTATGTGTAAGCAAACGGGCCTAGGAGTTAGGAAGGATTCAGGTTATGTGTAAGCAAATGAGCCTAGGGAGTTAGGAAGGATTCAGGTTATGTGTAAGCAAATGGGCCTAGGGAGTTAGGAAGGATTCAGGTTATGTGTAAGCAAATAGGCCTAGGGAGTTAGGAAGGATTCAGGTTATGTATTGTAAGCAAATGAGCCTAGGGAGTTAGGAAGGATTCAGGTTATGTGTAAACAAATGGGCCTAGGGAGTTAGGAAGGATTCAGGTTATGTGTAAACAAATGGGCCTAGGGAGTTAGGAAGGATTCAGGTTATGTGTAAGCAAGTGGGCCTAGGGAGTTAGGAAGGATTCAGGTTATGTGTAAACAAATGGGCCTAGGGAGTTAGGAAGGATTCAGGTTATGTGTAAGCAAATGAGCCTAGGGAGTTAGGAAGGATTCAGGTTATGTGTAAACAAATGGGCCTAGGGAGTTAGGAAGGATTCAGGTTATGTGTAAGCAAATGGGCCTAGGGAGTTAGGAAGGATTCAGGTTATGTGTAAGCAAATGGGCCTAGGGAGTTAGGAAGGATTCAGGTTATGTGTAAACAAATGGGCCTAGGGAGTTAGGAAGGATTCAGGTTATGTGTAAGCAAATGAGCCTAGGGAGTTAGGAAGGATTCAGGTTATGTGTAAACAAATGGGCCTAGGGAGTTAGGAAGGATTCAGGTTATGTGTAAGCAAATGGGCCTAGGGAGTTAGGAAGGATTCAGGTTATGTGTAAGCAAATGGGCCTAGGGAGTTAGGAAGGATTCAGGTTATGTGTAAGCAAATAGGCCTAGGGAGTTAGGAAGGATTCAGGTTATGTGTAAGCAAATGAGCCTAGGGAGTTAGGAAGGATTCAGGTTATGTGTAAACAAATGGGCCTAGGGAGTTAGGAAGGATTCAGGTTATGTGTAAGCAAATGGGCCTAGGGAGTTAGGAAGGATTCAGGTTATGTGTAAACAAATAGGCCTAGGGAGTTAGGAAGGATTCAGGTTATGTGTAAGCAAATAGGCCTAGGGAGTTAGGAAGGATTCAGGTTATGTGTAAGCAAGTGGGCCTAGGGAGTTAGGAAGGATTCAGGTTATGTGTAAGCAAATGGGCCTAGGGAGTTAGGAAGGATTCAGGTTATGTGTAAACAAATGGGCCTAGGGAGTTAGGAAGGATTCAGGTTATGTGTAAGCAAATGGGCCTAGGGAGTTAGGAAGGATTCAGGTTATGTGTAAGCAAATGGGCCTCGGGAGTTAGGAAGGATTCAGGTTATGTGTAAGCAAATGGGCCTAGGGAGTTAGGAAGGATTCAGGTTATGTGTAAGCAAATGAGCCTAGGGAGTTAGGCAGGATTCAGGTTATGTGTAAACAAATGGGCCTAGGGAGTTAGGAAGGATTCAGGTTATGTGTAAGCAAATGGGCCTAGGGAGTTAGGAAGGATTCAGGTTATGTGTAAGCAAATGAGCCTAGGGAGTTAGGAAGGATTCAGGTTATGTGTAAACAAATGGGCCTAGGGAGTTAGGAAGGATTCAGGTTATGTGTAAACAAATGAGCCTAGGGAGTTAGGAAGGATTCAGGTTATGTGTAAACAAATGGGCCTAGGGAGTTAGGGTTAATAAAGAAAACATAAGAACTAGAAATCTCTGGTGATACAAAGTTCAATGGAGAATATCACTGTCTGTCATGGAGACCTTGAATTATAAGTACATATATACATGTATGGCTCCAAATGAATCATGGATTGTGTGATCATGGAGGTAGAATTCTACCTCCATGGTGTGATAAAGCAACGTAACTGGAGCATGTTGACTAATTACATGTAGCATGGAGCAGCTGTGTCATCTCCATCAATGGCCTGTTGAGGGCGCTCTACTTCCACAATCTGCACTGAATCATGGATAGTGTGATAAAGGGACGAACTGGAGCATGTTGACTAATTTGCATGGAGCAACCGTGTCATTGAGCAACCGTGTCATCTATGTCAATGGCCTGTTGAAGGCACTCTTCTACAATCTGCACCAGAGTGGTATTCATTCCGTGCACATCGTAGCCCCCTTGCCGCGAAAGGTAGAAATATTTGTGGGGGTTTGAAATGCTCGTTTTGAGTAGTAATTCCTAAATTTGTGAAGCAAATTGTTAATTTTGTGTAGCCTTTTTGCTATATGAGATACAAGTGAAATTGTTCACCGAGTCCAGGGCACTTCCCAGAGCCATTTTATGTAATTGTGTGTACAAAAACCCCATACATGTAGTCCAGAAACTATTTTAACATCCAGTGAAACTCTTCCCTTGAAGTTAGTAGTGCAGTGTTGGCAGTTTTTGACTACATTCATCTGCCTCGCATTGGGAGGTCGTCAAAAATTAGACAAAAACCATGGGATCAGCAATGCTTCCCTTGAACCGTATTTGTATTTATATCAAACATGACCCTTGGCTGTCATTTCATGTAGTTAAGCATTGTAATGCATCCCTGATTCGAACAACCACTGTAAGGAATAATAGACCCCCATGATGTTCGTTACAGTCACATACCACTGTGCATGTTTTGTCAAATTTATTGAAATAATGTACTATTTTCTTCAACAACACAGACGTATTCACAAAATCCCAGACTTTTTCATTTCCTTCCATTCTAAATGTCATTTGTGATGTCATTTGATTGAATAAGGAACAGACGAATAAACCTGTCTCGATACGTTCGTGATTGAGCCATCCCATTACAAAGCCAATGTTGTTTTTGGATCTCTTGATGGCTTTGTTTAGCATTGACTGCTCTTGTAGCTGGTGTAAAATGTCAAAGATGAAATTGCTGTTTTGAATTGTCTACTGAGTGAAGGGGGAATTCATTACACAATGCGGTATGACTTCATTCGATTTACTAAAGGACGGTAACATTATGTCGACTGGCATTTCATGATTCATTCAAAGACACATTATTATTATTTTCTCATTTATCCTTGGTAGGCTGATCAGTGATGATCACTCCTCTCCCTCAGGGCTCTGCTTTGAATTGGGAAAAGACAAAGACAAAACATTCACAACTCGCTGTCGAGTATACAGCCCCATCTGCCAGTTAGGCTTTCATCTGCTTAATTAATCACCTTACTGTTACCCATTTATACATTGTACTACTGGGTGGAGAGAAGCAATTTATGGTGAGGAGCTTAGAACAATAACTGATTTATTTGATGATCTTTAACATTGTTATCAAAGGCCTACGTAGATCTAAAGGAGCGTGAATGCTCCTTTTGGCTGCCATAAAATTCAAGTTATTTTTTACCCCTGCTGTGTGTCACCTCATCTTTAGAACCCATGACCCCTATATGAGCAGATGAGCCTTTCGATACACAAGTGTATTTAAACAACTTTTATTCTGCCACTACTGTATCTCCCCATAGAAGATTCCCTTAACCTTCTGCATACAGAATATGTACACCTTGAGGAAATACATCTTAACCCATAGGACAGAAGATGATGAAATAAAAAGAAGCAAGATTAGCAATAAGGAATCAATCAAGCAGAAGACAGCGCAGTAAGATGATTTCCTGAATGCTGTGGCATTTAGGAGAGGGCTCCGTCCAATGAAATATCCCCCACGGCTACATTGCCCACACGTTGCGTGTGTGGTACATGTTTACAGACATGTAAAGGCAACTCTTAGATACAGACTTAAAAACAGACAAAATTATGTATCGTGAGAGAGATTCTAGTATGTTTGTTTTATACTCAACAGTTAGTTATTTTGTGAAATATTTCACTATAAAGTATTTGTTTTCGGTTTTAAAAGGATATGCATGTTCTTATGAAAACTAAACTTTTCCAAAATTGCTGGTAAAATAACAACACATGGGCAATACATGTTTAATTTATGTAAGAAAATCAAGGGAAAAAAAACATGAGGAAAAAGGTTTTTAAACCACATTTGGATAATTGCCAAGCCTGAGTGACAGGCCAAAAATACAAAAAATAATGAATAACACTTTTTAACAACACTTCCCTTCATTTTTGTTATTGATGGCTTTCATATAAATGCATTTAGGAAGTCATTAATAATTACCATATCAATGGGAAATGCAAGAGAAATAAATTTAAAAAACTTAAAAGGTTTTAAAGAAATTAAATAAAAAGTGGATGCCAAAATTTTCCCTAGCCTGATGGTTGATACGATTCATATTTTTTTTAAATTTAAAAACTTTAATAATGTATATTTTTTTCAAAGGCCACTCTGCCAACAATTATTTTATGTGAAAGCTTTTCTGTAAATTATGCATTGAAAGAAGTCATTAAGGAAGACCTACATTGTAATGGTGTGCTTTGGCTTAAATATTCTGATTAAATCAGGAAGACTTCAGAATTATAATACTAAAGGGCTGATTTAGGTGAGGAAAGATTGGCATGGATGAGGTGTTTGTTCCACTGTTAATGAATAGGCGTGGGTTGGACCTCGATTGAAAATCAGGTTTGTTGCATTATGTACATCTTGTTAAGAGCATGTTTGGTTCACTCAAGATCCTGATTCAAATTCAAAAATGTTGATTGTCATGATTACAAAAAAACTTGGGGCGGGGCAAGGAGCAAAGAGTCTTGGAGCAGGGCTTGGGGGCAAGAAGGACAAGGGGACAAAGGGGCTTGGGGCAAGGGGGCTTGGAGTGGGGCTTGGAGTGGGGTTTAGGGCAAGGGGCTTAGGGCAAGGGGGCTTGGGGCAAGGGGACTTGTGTACATACACAATCTATATTTTGTTAGTAAATTCATGTAACTTACTTCACTGAATCGTCGCTGTAGTCTATTGTGTGGTCTATGCCTGAGTTTGACTGGTGTGTACGCCTCGTCCGAGGCCCCCGACGTCTGATCACTCTCCCCGTCTGATCCCCTCATCCCGTTCTCTTGCACTACTTCTGTAAAACAAAATTGAGATCCGAGCAGAGACATGTGAAAACCATCAATCAGTCAGGCTCTCATGAATCAGATGCTTCCATCTGCTGCTGTGCATTGTATGCATTGAAAAAAAAATCAGGGCATTCATTGAATGAATCAAAATGACACAACAATGGGAATGTTGGCAAACCTGCTTCTATGAGTATGCTTACTCTTTTTGAATCAAGATATACATAAGGGAAGGTACAACATTGGTAATATTGGCTAAACTGCTTCTATGAGTATGCTTACTCTCTTTGAATCAAGATATACATAAGGGGAGGTACAACATTGGTAATTTTGGCAAAACTGCATCTATGAGTATGCTTACTCTCTTTGAATCAAGATATACATGTACTGTACATACATGTACATTTGGAAGGTACAACATTGGTCATGTTGGCAAAACTGCTTCTATGAGTATGCTTACTCTTTGAATCAAGACATACATAAGGGAAGGCACAGCATTTGTAATGTTGGCAAAACTGCTTCTGAGTAAGCTTACTCTCTTTGAATCAAGATATACATAAGGGAAGGTACAACATTGGTAATATTGGCAAAACTGCTTCTACGAATATGCAGAGTTTAAACAACCAACCTGTGAAAGTTGACTTACACTGTAGTTAATGCAAAGTACATGCAAGCATGAAGCACAAGCAGAAATCCCACCCTACCCGTGAAATACATACATGTACATGTACCTGTAGGCTTACATTATTAAGCACATCATTTTCTGTGTTAGATTTGGTATCAGTGAGTCTGAGCATGGGATTTGATCTCAATGTGTCACACACCTAATGCCATATAATTGGCCATGCATATTGTGAATTACCCATTGAATTGACAGGGACACGTGATTTACAGTACATGTACATATACTGCCAAGCTTGAAAGATCTATCCAGACCAAGTCATATGTTTGAGAAACTACACTGAGAGTATCTGGGCTATTTCATGGCAGGCATAAAGTGTGCGTGATTACATGGGAAATTTTAACATTTGGTACTTTGATATCCACATAACATCAAGTAGATATGATGAACAAGATGAGAGATGTACAATGTACATGTAATGCCCCATCCTCCCTACTCTTGGTAAAATTTTCAGGCAAGTTGACTGACCATTCAAAACAAGACAACCGTGTGTTTATGAACGGTGGATTAGCTGTGTGGATAACAGTACCATGTACAATTGATAAGCATTACACACGCTGGCATAATATCATTAAAACCATTTGAATGATATTGAATGATCAACCAATAGGAGGGTTAATACCTAAAAATACCCCCAAAAAATATAAAAACAGAAAATTTTACAGTGTCTGCCATAGACATCAAATACTATGCTAATATTTGTGATGTCATGTGTCGCAAGGTCTATTGTTCGTCCATATAAAAGCCAGGATTTTTAAATATATGTGTGTCCAAATTTCTGACTTTTGCTTGTGTATTACAAATGAAACAGGGTGTCCAAACAGGTCGGTTGCTTAAATATTCATATCCTGATTCAAAGAAAGTAAGAATACTTTTTAGAAACAGTTTTACCAACATAACCAAAAGCGTACGGTTTTAACAAGATAAACAAAACCATTACAAATGAAACAAGATCTTGGTCAGTGAATCACAATTCGGAAGTCCAATTCATGCTCCATAACACAAATATTTTCTGTACAACACTTCCGTCTTTTATATCCTGTACAATTAGTTCATGGTATTATTCTGTCTAAGGGTAATATCAGTGTAAGGGTACTTTTGATTTAATTTTGCCTCACACCGACGTGTGTATAGCACTGTATACTCGGTGCTTTCCGAGTGTATAATCTAAAGAACCTGTAATATAAATGCAAAATAATTGTTACTGGCCTTATGTTTCGAACCTAGCAGGTTCTTTCTCAAAGGCAAAACATTTTTGGTTAAACGGTTAGCGAACTAATTGGTAACTCCCAAAACTAAAATGTCTCTAGTTGATTCAGGTATCATACATCCCTTGAAATATTTCTGGCTTGGGTGCTATCCTTTGTGTACATTTAATCAAATTATTTTACAAATGAACTTTTGAATTCAGGAGATGTACATTAATTTGTCAATACCACCTTAGAATGAATACACACAAATCTGAATGCAATTTTATAATTTTCTCTTTGAAATGAGCAGAAAATGTTGGTTTTTATACAATCTCTTGATTCTTACAAATTATGAATGCATTTACAAGACATTTTACCACAAATGTATTATTTACTAGGCTTAACCAGTTCGCATCGGAGGCCGTGTATACACGCAATTTTTATTTTGAACCGGGGATCGGAGAGCGTCTAAACATGCATTCCAATTTTTGTGTGTTACCGGGAGACTTGTCAACACGCCACATGTGGCGTGCCGTCATGGCGGCTGACTTGTACACACGCAATCGTTTCTCGGAGTCCATGGGGTCACGGTTCGGTGGCCCCGGACAAAAGGCACTGCAAACAATGAACGAGTTCACTCTTTTTGTTCATTTTTGCATAATCCCTTTATCCAAGACCTGTTCCTTTGACGTACCAGCTAAGAATTTGT
Source organism: Zoroaster sp. YZ-2022 (assembly GCA_029582265.1). Classification (NCBI taxonomy): domain Eukaryota; kingdom Metazoa; phylum Echinodermata; class Asteroidea; order Forcipulatida; family Zoroasteridae; genus Zoroaster; species Zoroaster sp. YZ-2022. The sequence continues at coordinate 46,737,551 of CM055820.1, forward strand.
AAAGACGGATTTATATCCATTGTTTACGAGGCCTTTCCTCTCTCTCCCGGTATGCTGTCTGTTCGACCGGGCACTGGTCGCTAATAGGCCGTTGCATCGGAGCTTGCCAACGGTCTAATTGTGCTGAACAAACACAACCGTAATTTAAAAACTAGCCATTTAATTCTCGAAATGTCAATGAGTAAAGGTGTTTATTTGGGTGTCCGGACTTAGTTTCATTGACAAAATTTTTTATTAATGGCTAGAAATTTTTCCTGATTTTTCACTGAAAATAAACCCGCACGGGGGACCGGAAAAAATATATATATTCCTGATGTGAACTGGTTAAAATGCCTTCAAAGAACACTGTCTGAAAAGAAAGGGAAAAAAAAATCAAATTTAACACAAACCTTCTTTCGTTCCATTGCCATTTTCTTCTATACTCATGCTTTCCGTAAGTTCTGAAAGTGAGTCTTCAATCACTGAGTTTGTCCGAAACGTACTGGACAGTCTTCTCTTTAAGCGCTTCATGGCTGACAGAAGTCCGGCAACAAGACCAAACCCAGGTTTAGTTAACAAGAGCGTGCAGTCTGGTGCTGCTGTTTAGACTGAAAAAGGCCTCAGACGAGGTCGCTCGGACCCTAGCTTGGAAAATGAAGATATCTTTAAGTGTGATGATGTTGTGTTTGTTCGGTTTTTACTTCTTCACACTGGTTCGTGGTTTCATTAGGAGAATTGTCTGGCACTGAACCAACTGATGACGTATTCGCAAATCTGAAACAAGGAAAGAGAGAGACTAAGTAAACATCAGGGTGATCAGATGTGATATAGGACAGTAGATGTGGTGTGATTTGACATGATCTTAGTGTACTATGGGAAGCCAAAACAAATATCATGGGCCAGCGATTTCTCATGAGCATGTGTCGTGGGTGGTATCAGAATCAAACGAAGGAATTACAAGTACAAGATCTTCAAAAATCACTTCCATATTGAGATCTTTCATTGCTAGGCCATGTGACAGTTAGAGTCCATTGGTGATAGTTTTTTTTTTTATCATCATGTCATTGTCCACTATAGCCTATAGGAATTGTTGCAGTGAATGATTTTACTTGTATCACATAGCAAAATACCACCCAAAATTCACACTTTGCTACTCAAAACTCAGGACTTTCTATTCAAAATTAACATAACATACACACAAAAATAGTTCTACCTAAAAATGTAGCTATGATGCAAAAAATATTTGAACAAAATTGTTCCCACTGCTGAATTTGAAACTTGCGATTTCTAGCTTTAGGTGTTTAGTTTCCAGTCAGGAAAAACAAAATACAAAAACAAAATAATACATCCAAGAAATAAATATGAATTTATCAAGATAAAATGCATGTTTCCCTCTACAGAGAAGGTTGTTTTGACATTGAGAAATGTAAAGACTTTCATTCATCATTTAAAAAATTGATCATGTTCAGCAGCCAACAAAATAAACACTAATCTTGTTTTGTCTCCCATAGCACATGGGAATTAGGGCGGTCAATTTGAAAATTCCAAATGTGAGTTTTGTAATGTATACTGTACTGTAGTTCATTTAACATTTTGGTTCTATTTTGGAATGCTACAGTGCAGAATATAAAAACAGCAAAGTAATGTTTATTTGGTGAAAGGCATGGTGAATGAGCAGCAGAGTTAAGCCATTAAAATAAGTATTTGAACAACGAATGGTTTTGAGAATAGGAAGGTTGGTGTATCATGACAATACTGATGGCTTTCCATGGTGATACCATAGAGTATGAAATAATGTACACTGACGTAATGCTTGAGAAAGTAAGGTAATTGGTACCCACACATGATCGCCTATGTGCACACTGGTAACATTCCAAGGGGCACCAAGGCAAATATGTGGGGCTTCTGTGGTGAATACTAGCGCTAGTCACAAAATACTTATGTCACTGACCGTGACGTAATACTGGAAAAAGTGTAATTGGTACCCCACACACAGTATGTAAACATGCGTGCGCTGGTTTGCATATCTCAGTTTCTCAATTTCTTTTCTTCAAATGCTTTGCTCAAATTTGTTCAAATGCGACACGATGTTTAAAAAACAAAGTAATTGTGAGAAGCGCTATAGACATGTTGTCTTGGTGATCTTCAAGCCCCTTCATACATGTACACGTATTAAGTATCCAGCGCAATTATTTGTTTTGTGAAATTGCACCTTCGATCCACAGAATGCCACGATGTTAATATCTGAGCCATTAGTGGCAATCAATCTTGTATTCCCCAATAACAGCAGCTGTGGGCATCTCTTGGACACTCCACTATCATGCACAGTTTTGGGCGGATGTAAGCTTTGTTCAAGATTGAACAGATAGCCTTGAGTCTGGGCTTAGTGCCATGTCTTGATTGAAAACCAATCAATGCGGACTGTTTTTTCTGCGCATCAAAGTCATATGAATTTGACCTTTGAAGAGAAGGTACATCATTGGTATTGTTGGCAAAACTGCTTAATCAAGTACATCCAACTGTCTTTGAATCACGCTGCATGTACTTGTACTAGGTTCACATGTATATATATCGTACATCATGTACATTTATGTACATCAGTATTTTTTTTTTAATTGATGGAATTTAGGAAAGATCGAAAGACTCTTTCCTAAATTCAAACTGGACATTATTTAACTTTTCTAAAAATGACATGGAATTTAAAGGAAAGACCGAAAAAGAATTTATTCCTAAATTCGAACTGGAAGTTACTTAACTTTTCTTCAAAATAACCACCTCAGACAAAGTTATTTATAGTGCCAAATACATAATGATGTAAATACTATCATCTCGTGCTGGGAATTACCAGTTAGTTCACTAACCATTTAACTAAAATTTTCATGATTAACCAAAAGTCGGCACCCTACAGCGACACAAACTAGATCTAGTCGGCAAATGGAACAATGTATACATTTACAATAAAAAAACATCAATAAACTTCCCGCAATGACTGTTTAAAGATGGACTACAACGGAATAATGATAAGTGCTGTGTTGCTGTTTTCGTTCGAGAAATGTGTAATGATTACTAACATATTATTATTATTCAATAAAACTTGTTCCTTCATGCAAAAAAAAAATCAATTTGATCGGCGTTCTACGACCCAGAAAAGCCCAGTTTCACCAAAAGCCCTCAACTCATGAATAATTCATACTTCGTGTGTGACGTACATGTAGCACATGACGCTTTGTTACCCCCACGCACAACAGTCGATCGTGTGTACTGTATGCATTTACCATACATGCAATGCGGAACAACAGCGGACAAGCGACATCTTCTAGACCGAAAAAAAGCTTCATAAAAACTTCATGCCTCTGCTGACGCATGAAAACGCATGTATAATATACACGGAAGTAACATGGCGTCTTCTGTTTACTCTCGGGTGTTCATGGGTTATACGTCATCCCTTTTCGCTGGTTTACAAGTCCGCTGGTACTATATCGTGGATTTCATAGTGGATTTTCAATGGGTCTTTGTCGGGAACCAGTGCAGGGCGGGAAATTTCAAAAATCGAAGAAGCGGGGTCTAATTTTTTCGGTCAAATTGCAACAAAATTATAAAGAGAAAAACATGACCACAACAATAAATTGTTACCTGAACACAACATACACAAGGTTCGATAGTCAATTTAATGTGAGAGTTCTCGTTGTAGTCCACCTTTAATAACAATCAAAAAATAAAGTCAGAACAACAAAATGGGCAGCAAATTCTTCGAATATATATATTTTTTTTTTCAATATTGGTTTTGATTAGCCGGTTAGCAAATTTTCTAAACGGTTAGTGCAGTTTCGGTCGGTTAACTGGTTAACTGTCCCAGCACTAATATCAGTGTTACAGTTTAGATGCATCCAGTACATTAAACCATAAAGTTTAGTAGACAGTTTTCTTCATTTTTCAAACCATTCAAAAGGTTTTGCCCACAGACATGTAAATAACCTATATAGACAGAGTAGCACACGCACCAACCATAATCTCGGATTCTCTTACTGTGGGCATATACTTTAGAGAGCAAATACTGCCTTGCGTGCCACAAATTTACCTATAGATACACAAATAATGTCCAATAAGGAATGCAGACACATTACCAAGCCGCCTGTGTGTTAGCTCAGTAGATTTGACATCAGTCAGGCATGGTTGTCCTTACAGTTTCCTGGTGTTTTGAATGGCTGCTGTCTGTCTATAGGTTAGTTGTGTGGTCCAAACCCACACGTATGTACATGTACATACGTGTATGTCCATGGTTTTGCCAGTTCAAACAATGGACTGTTAAGATACTGATGGTTAAGCAGGGTTCTGTCCATTGTGATCGGTGCTGGAAAGGTGGTCAGTGCTGGAAAGGTGGTCAGTGCCGGAAACCCTGACCTGCACTCAGGATCCTGTGACCACCATTGGCAACAATTTTGTTTTTTCCAACCACCACTCATTCTCCAACTTGCCTACATACATGCATTTCCTTTCACAGATTATCAATTAAACTAAAGATGGCACATTTCTATACTGGATAGCTCAAAATAAAGCCCCCCATTCTGTGTTACAGGATTCCAGTCCTGAGACTTTTTTTTTCCCGGCACTAAAAAAATTCCTGGGCAGAACCCTGCTTAAGATAATTATGATCCTACAGTATACAAGTACATGAACATGTACTGTACAAATATACACAATACAATGCCTTATAATGAATACCACAATAAACATTTGAATACAATTTATGTATTGATATAACCATTGGCATCCGTTTTGTGTATTAATTTGAGCTATGCAGCCATGAATATACGTACTATCTAACCACTATAATGAACATTTTGTATGGACTCCATGATGTTCATTATACATGTAGCAGTGCTCATTCCACTGTTTTTCCCATAAATTTATGTAATTTATATACAGAAGCTGAACACAATACTAAAGAATTTGTTATGTGAAACTACACCTTTCACAAAATGTCATGATATTAATATTTGAGCCATTAGTGGCAATCAATCTTGCATTCTCCCATTAATAGCATGTACATAACTTACAATGTACTAAATATAAATGCGTGGAATTTGTTTCTGAAGTAGAAATAAAATAAAAAACCTTTCTGGTTATTTCCCACCAAATCAATAACATCATGTATTTCATAATTTCACAGGCAATTTTGTGTTTAATCAATGCAAAAGAAAAGAAAATTAATTGATACTTTCAAATAAATTAATTTCACACAATATTCTGAAGCATTGTACACAGTAGGTACTTTTATATAACCAGTAATAAATTTATCACGCCAAGTCATTAATTATTTTATTCATTTTATTACTCCCTTATCTATTATTTTGAGAAATAATTTACTTTCTCTCAACTAGAAAAAGAGCAACAGATTCAAACCAAAATTAAGAAAAAAATTAGGAGTCGGAAGGAATATACACCTTAAAAAAGAAATTAAGAGATAAATTAATTTAAACAATTTTAAATTAATTTTAAGAATACTGCAGCGATGCATACTGTAAATTCATGCATATTGTACATTTATACACTGTACATGAACAGGGTTTCAGACAACTTTTCAAACTTGGAATTTAACCCAAAATTCACTAGGAATACTAGTTCTTTAATCACTATAAAATGATGAAAGCCCTCAAGCATTAACCATGCACCATATTTAGTCAATACACTGTACCAACCAGACACCTCCGGGTTTTTTTGTTCTGGATTCTGAGTAACCTTCGCCAAATTGATTTAAGAAACTCCTAAGCCTAGACTACACTGGCACGACATAGATGACACAGACCCACAGGCAACATTATTATCTCTTGTGGAATAACCAGAGCGTCGGAAATGCCGCTGTCTGTCTGTTCCTCTTACACAAGCACACAGCGGGATATGTGAGCGATCGGTTACACAGGCACCGGTGAAGACGACTCGCAGCTGATCAAATCACATTAAAGGTACATTTACATGTGGCCACTGTAATTCTAGACAAATGGTTACAGCAAAAGCTATTATCAGTTACATGTAGTAGTCTTGCCCACATGGGATCAGATGGTCAGTTAGTTATCAAAGTATTCATTCCAATTAAAATTCCATTAAATATGTTTTTCAGCTCTGATTTCATGTACATTGTACATGTTTGTGTACACGTACAGTACATGTAATCAATTACATGGTAATACTAATTCCAGTATAATTACATATAGTTTTATTAATTGCTTTTATTAACCCTCCTACTTTTGGTACCTTTTTCATACAAGTTGATGCACCATTTGAAACCATTTGCTTTTGTGGTTTTGAATGGTGAAATAACTGTGTACAGTATTGATTCCCCCAAATGGTTTTGAATGGTAGGTCAGCTAATACAATACCTTGTTTGGATCTTTCCAAATGGTAGTACAGCTAATACAAAACCTTGTTTGGATACTTCTAAGTGGTGAATCAATGGACCCTCTATGCATCTGAATGGATTTGAATGGTAGTAAAGCTTGCTACCAACACTGTTCAAATGTCACTGTGTGTGTACAAAACCAATGGGCATTTTTGAAAGTGGAAATTTTGAATGGTTTCAAATGGTCTATCAGTAGGAGGGTTAACATACATGTATGACTGCGAGCTGTATTTCAGGGATCAAAATAGACCGTACAAAATAGACGCCAAAATTTTCTTACGGATTCTGTTTGAACAAAGCATACTGATCTACCTATAAGGCACATGCTCACACATCGCACGTGCATTTCTTTTCTTATAAGAACCTCCATGTGTTTGCAATAATACATGAGACTCTGCATTTGCCAAATTTTGGCATTATTCAGAAAGTAACTGTGGAATACAGTACCTCCCTTCAGTAAATCTGGCTAAAATAAAAACAATTCCTCCAAATAACAAGTTGTCAGAGAAGTACAATTTACACGTGTGTAATCAGAAAATCCCATGCATGAAAAATATTGTTATTTACACATAACTTCACCTCGGAGTCTTAACGGGCACCTGGATAGACAAGTTTTTTTTTTCTAATAAATCACCAGCGGCTGTTTTTCAAACATGATGCATTTCATCAACCCATCAAATTAAGTCACCGGCTGAAAAAAATTCCACAGTGGACGCAGGTCAGAACTGAACATGCTCTGTAAACTTGTGATTATGTGGGGGGGGGGGGGGGAGGGACAAATTTGGCACAAGCCAGGCGTGAAATGGCTAGTAAAAATTGCCTCTTTGTGGGCATGTGAAAATCCTCATTTGGTAGCCCGGCTGGCTAGCAAAATGATCAACAACCAACATACACATGTAACTGCCTTCTTTTCTAACCCTTAGTAAGAAAGAGTCAAGCGCAGTTAGGTTAGTTCCTCACCTCATTTTTCCTTTTTAAGGTGTTTTTTTTTCTTAAAAAGTATGGATGCATTTACAGACATGTAAAAGTACATGTACGTACATTTGTATATACTGGATTTAACGTGGTCAGGTGTACATGTGTTAATCACATTGTGATTCATATGAATGGCATGTCATTGCATGTTGGCACTTGAGTGCACACCCCATTCCCAATGCATTATGGGTAGCCAAGATGACCGAATGACCTAATGGGCACCCCCTACAATATACTAATTATTAAATTCACTTGTTTTTGTTTCCTACCCTGCTTCAGGGTCTTAAACTCTCATCATGTATTTAGAACGCTGTTAAATTTGCCTGCTGATAATGATGTCACAGCATGAATATTGAGTCTGTACATATGTAGGCAGTAAAAGGTTAGCCCTCACCCTGTCCTCTCTAATTAAACAGATTCCTAATTACATTTATTGAGTGAGTAAACAATGTATTTGTCTAGAGGCTATTGTCTTAGCAGGTCCTAGCAACTATGCATACTTCGACGATAGAGGCTGTGGCGTTGGCATACAGTAAGTGCTTTAAGTCAATATTTTGATGAAGATTGAAGCGATGTGCACAGGACAATTGGATAATCAGGTTTTTTAGTACACATGATTGTGTACATAGACAAAATCCATAATGAACATACTGTATTTTCCAAATAATTAAGCTACGTATTGGTACTCATCAGGGGTTTTCCCACAATGGGTACAATGTGTTTCTGCTTTTAAAATCCAAGTTGCAAATAAACACGTACACAAGTAATCATCATGTAGTGTACAGCGAGTCCAAAATCCAAGGATACTGCATGTACAGTGTACAGTATGCATTTTTATCATAAGCTTTCACACCTTACATGTACATGCATGTAAAATAGCCAGACGTGGGGTTGAATACGTGTACATTTCAATGTATTGAATATGAATACATTGCAAAAGTATATGAATACAAATATAATCACATTTACGAATACTTTCATGATGCATTCAAATACAATTTGTATACTTATTGCATAATAAGACCATGGGTTTGGCCTTTATGGTGACAATGGACGAAGCACTTGCCGGTGCTAACCGCAAGCAAAAATAGACAAAAAGGTAAAGACATCTTTGAGACACTGGCTTAAACAATGTTCAAACCACACAAAAAGTGGCCACAAACAGTATGGATAACTGAAAGGAAACAAATAAAAACAGTAAAAAGTGTAAGATTTGTTGTAACCCTAAAACAGTGATGCTTACACTGCACGCATCCAAGGCAGGGGTCGAAATTAACACTAGTGCACTAGCCTGAGGCTAGTGGTTTTAGCAGCGGGACTACTAGCTGCTGGGGTTTGGGTAGTCTGATGGGCTAGTGAAAAAAAATGAAACAAAAAATTTATATGCAAGTACAAAATACGCACTCCACGTTTTCACCTTTTTCAGGACTACTAAAAAATGTGAAGGACTAGTAAAATTTTGACATAACTTTTGACATAAACTTCAAGTTAATTTCGACCCCTGCAAGGTACTATGCTACATGTATAGGACCAACTTGGCAGGTTTATAGTAATAATATACCCATACAGCCTGTCAATCAGAAAAACATGATTGACCAATAACGTTGCACTACATGTATACCTGACATGGGCCTAACAGTCTGTAGGCAATTGTTAATTTTGAAGTAAATGTTTTTCCTCAGATTTGGAGATATGGCTAAGATACAAGTAAGATGCTAATCAAATAAACGCAAATGCCTGTGGGCATTACCGACACAAGACATGTTTCTGCCTACAGTGAAATGCATGTTATTTATTAGCTGTGAAACATAACTCTGGTCTCATACTGAATCTACATAGTACATGTACCTCACTCATTGATTTTAACATTTTTGAATTGCTATGTAATTAAGGAAGAGTCGGCTCTCACTAATGTTTCTATGGCAATGCACCTGTACATGTATCTAGGGGAATATCAATGCATGTAATCTTGAAAAAGTGTAAAGTACAATCCAGAAGAAGAAATAAATGATGTAGGGCAGAATCAGATAGTGCCGTAACGTGACTTTTTGCATTGCCAGATCTGATATGGGTGTTTCCATAAATACGGTACTCAGCAGTGAAACTTGGGTTCATAAAATGTCCACAGGTTTTCTTTTGTCTTTGTTTTTTAATTTGGTGTTTTTCTCACATCGTATATTTTAAATATGAACCATAGTATCTAACCATACCAATGAGATAGGAAAAAAATTCTAAATTTGACTTTCGTGATGACAAATATTGCCCGTGTCCCCCCATTTTTTCAATGTTTATTGTGACATTTTAAATGCAATTTTTCATCAAATGTTTTGACTAATTTAAAACCTTCCAATGTTATTAATTTTGTTATTAAATAAATCAATATAAACCAATTTTCGACCATTCATATACTTTTGTTACATAATCATCGGATTTATTTTTTTTTTCTTCTAAGGCCACCATTTTCGAAAGTCACACGACGTAAGCTTTGGTGTCCCTTTATTAATACGTATGGAACTGTACCTTTCATTGATTTGTAAAGAGAAAATAAAGACTCACAGTGTAATTGTTTTGTATTTAAGGTTTAGTTATTCACGGAACAGCCGCCAGAATAATTGAAAATTAAAATCAAGAACGGCATCAAAATTGCGCTGGATATTTTAATGAACTAGCGCTTTGGCGCCCCTCCCGCTTCTTTACGCCGTGACCATATTCGGAGGCCGGGACAGGCACCATCTGCAAATTTATGAATGAAAATGCACGCCAGCAAAGGTCCTGGATTACACCACGTGACTACAAACTTTTGCTGAGCCGCCATATTCTTCTCGGACGAAGAATCGAGCGGGAAAATTAGCGCCCATGCTTACGCTGGGGAAATTTTTACCTGAATTACGTTGTAATCAATCCTTTCAGCAAAGAATTAAAGGTAAAGACAGCATTTTTTTGTTCCACTTATCGCTTTATTGTAAATTTTGATGCAAATTTGCTATAGGAAAACCTAAACTAGGGTGTGAAAGTTGTTGTGCCTTTTGCTATGACAGTTTGAATGTGTGCAGAATTTGAATGGAAGCGAAAATTATGCTGTCCCCGTGATAACGCCGTGGGTTTGTCGATTATTCAAGGCGCTTACGAACACTTTAAAGCCTAGTAATACATGTAAACTTTCCAAAAGATTTTTGTTACCAACTTTATTTAGTTCATGCTCTTAGAGCTTCGGGTCGTTTATTTTGTTTGTTTTGAACCGGCTTTTCTTAACTGAGGGAAACAAAATGTTGATGTCCCGCTTACGTCGTGGTATTGTGGCTTAAATTTGTGTTTATTCTGTTGTGATTCAAGAGAAATTGTTGAAACAAGATCCATGGATTTGAACGGTGATTTTTTCCCCGATATTTTAGATATCATTTATAAGTTTTAAAATCCAGGAAAAACATTGGGCATCATTTCTGGAAATCATTGTTTACAACGTAATCGGGACACCATTGTGGAGACGTGGTAGGCAAGTGCCGGCAGGAACGTATTTCGCTCAAAATTTTGCATAGCAAAACTGCATGCGTAAAAACTGAATTTGCATAGCAAAATAATTTTTTGTATAGCAATCTGTGAATTTTGTGTAGCAAATTTAAAATGCTTAAAATTACAGTATGTAGTATGCATAGGTAAAGGTGTTGTTGTTTTAAGGCCTTACTGTCGTTTGGTTCATAATATGAATGTCCAAATTTTACCAAAAATAATCATTTTAGTGTCCGAAATTGAGCCACAGGTGGTAAAAAACTCACGTAAACCGTTATTTCGCCAAATTGCAATCATTCATGAAAGTTAGTCCTCCGTCCATTTTCTTTTTTTGTTTACATTATATTATCGATCGCTAAAACAGAGGCAATATCACGAAACAAATTACCGATCATGCGACATGTTCCGTGCTTTTCAAAGTGAATTTCACACGAGTGTAACGTTACTTGTGGTATGATCAAGCTTGATTTTGATTATTAAAATTCACAGAAAATGAGTGGTTGAAAACGCAATCATATTGTGTGTCGAAATGATTCTAAATCTCACCACTACATATATAAATGAATGCTCATTTGTTAATTTTCAAAAACTTATTATAAAAACGGGTTACGGTAACGCTTTAGAGTTTGTTGAACACCGTCAGAGTGATCGTATGAAAGCGCATACATGTATGTCAACTGAACACGGCATTATTGTGTATAGGGGGTGGCTCAATTGCTCAATGTTTCAACCCCAAACTCAGGAGAAGAAAAAAATAAACACGTGCGGTTATAAAAACTGGGCGGTTGTTATGGTTTTTCCATTTCGAATTTCGCTCGTAGTTAATTCATCAGCAGAAAATAATGCATGCACATAGAATTTTAGGCATTGCGAAAAAACACCTTATGGATTGCTGGAAAATAAAGTTGTGTTTACTGTTGCATCAACACCGGTCACACAGAGTAAAGTCTTCGCAACACGGATGCCGCATCGGACGTACTCTCGGCGTGGTCTGGACACACGGAAACAAACCCAGTCGGGACGGATAGCTCGATATATTTTGGTCGGAAATATACATGTAAAGTTGTAAACGTTATTTCGGAAAGGTTTGTGAATATGATTTCAAAAATGTTTATAAATCTGTCGAATTTGTATCACAAAATTCATGGCGCATTGTTTGAAATTCCATCGCAGATTGCCCAAATTACATCGCATTTTGCGATGCGATACAGGGGAAATCGTTCACTGCCAGTGGGCTATTCCATTAAGTGGGAAGGTAGTTGTACTCCAATACATGTGATTCTGTGGAAATTTGGGTAAAAATCCAAAGGTTTTTTATTTAAAAAATTTTTATTTGATATTTTTTAAATTATGAAGTACCATAATAATATGTGGACATGTTTTTTCCCAGAATAAGTCACACAAATTGTACAAAATAATGCTTCTCCTTTGGCCTTCCCATGTTGTATTTGCTCAGTTCCCATTAATTACATTAAATGAGCAAAATTCATGGAACTTTTTCCACTGTTGTTTTTATTTTAATTAAAACACAATCCACTGTTGTTTTTATTTAATTAACACACAAAAAACAAAAAACTGTTGTAATATTATAAAGACAGACAATGAGGCACAATGGTCAAAATTCATCAAGTTTTGTGTAATGGGGACACCAAATGTTATGTCCCCATGGGACCACCAAGAAAAAGAGCATAGTTGTGTTCTTATCAATGGTGGGCCTACATGTAAATAGGTATTGTGCACTGCCAAAAAGGTGACAAAGGTCAAGTTTGTTACACAAGGCACTAGTAAGATGTAACACTTATTTCACAAAAAGGTTCCTCAGATAAGGGGGACACTAAACTTGCGTCCCCTTACATAAGGAACCATTAGGAAAGATAAGCTATATGTACACATCTTTAGAAATGAAATTTATCTGATAGTTAATTATGTAACATTTGACTTCCACGGCTACTTGTAGGGATGTTTTTCATCTGCAAGAGAGGCATTGATATTTGATTAACTAAACTAATGTACAGGTACAGCCAAATGTTGTCAATTTGAATCCAATGTGTAGTACCAAATGACACAAAAGCGCCTTTGTATTAGCAGTTGATTAACAGAAGTGCTTTCCAAGTTATTACTGATTTGATAGACCTTTCTTGGCATTGCCAAAATAAAGTTTATTTTGAATGAAATCACCTTGTTGTGTATAGCATCCCCCTAAGTTTTCAGATAAGGGGACACCAAACTTTGGTGTCCCCTTACATAAGGAACCATTAGGAAAGATAAGCTATATGTACACATCTTTAGAAATGAAATTTATCTGATAGTTAATTATGTAACATTTGACTCCATGGCTACTTGTAGGGATGTTTTTCATCTGCAAGAGAGGCAATGATATTTGATTAACTAAACTAATGTACAGGTACAGCCAAATGTTGTCAATTTGAATCCAATGTGTAGTACCAAATGACACAAAAGCGGCCTTTGTATTAGCAGTTGATTAACAGAAGTGCTTTCCAAGTTATTACTGATTTGATAGACCTTCTTTGGCATTGCCAAAATAAAGTTTATTTTGAATGAAATCACCTTGTTGTGTATGTTAACCCCCAAGAAGGATTTCGGTTTGGTGTCCCCACTTACACGAGGAACCCTGTAGTCCACTGTGCCACATACATCCATGAAAGTGAATGACAAGGATGTCAGTGTACATGGTTTTCTTGTTTTCATATTCCTTACATATTAAGCTTCCAAAATATGATTTTCTTATCATGATTTAATCATTTTGAAATTTTGACACTGATGTCACACTTTGAGTCCCATATTTACGGAAACACCCATATACATGTACCAAAGTAAGCAATGGAACCCAATGCAATTTGGACCAATTTTATGTCACAAGAAATTCATCCATGAATATTTTATGACTGCTGTTGCTACATGTACGTCTGATGTACAATGTGACACTATTTTAACCAATCAAAGTGAAGCACGTACATGTATGTGCTGCCCCCACTAGGACATAATGTGTGGCATCATGAGCGATAATACAGGTAATCTTGTTGACCTAGATGTGGTTACATGTAAGTTCAGTTCATAAGATCAAAAAGAGAGTGGTTTTTTTAGTTTTTTTTTTTTGAAGAATCGTGTCGCTGTGTGTGAGTTCTCCAGTTGCAAAATTGCCCGTCGCTTGAGCACACAATTTTTAGAACACACCACTGCACTTTATAGTGCATTGCTGTGTCTGAGTTCGCCTTTTGGTTCATGAATGTACATACACGATGTACATGTATGTACTGTATGTAATGCAATCCTTGTATTTAAGTTCCTTGGAGGAAGGGGGAAAAAAGTACATAGTTTATTACAAAAAGCAGAGAGGGTGGACGGGTTGAACCTCCAAAGTTAACAGACTTGTACGTGTACTAAGTTCTACATTCCACCAGTTACATTACATGCTGTAGGAAAACTTAAAGGCAACAACCATTGATCATGTCAATATCAGGAGTACATACAGTAGTGATCATATATGTGCCTCATGCACAAAATGGTATCCACTCTGTGCATAAGCTGCCGAGGGCGCATGTTTTAAAGGCAGTGAAAAACATTGTATCCTGTGTATTTTGCAGTTGATGTGCAATGCATGCAATTTTTAAAGCAGTCATTGGCTAGCTGAAGTACATGACCGCATAATACCACGCCCATAAAGTGTATGCACAACACTTCCACGTACGTACTTGAAGCCACAGTGCCCATCACCAAGACAATAGGTGCATTTTCATTGCTAGAGGGCATATGATGTGTATGGAGCAAATAGCTGCAGACACATACTCCTTCAATTTGACACCTACTGATTGTTTAATTACAATGCTGTCTAATTTAGAATAGACGAAGTCTATGTACTTTTACATGAAGTGTAAATACTAAATTGTGGTCAAAGTCTAGTTGAAATCGGATGTTGGTCAAAGAACCGTGCACAAAACTGACAGCAGAATATAATCAATAGGTGGTTTCCGGCTGGAGTATCCAATATCGGAATCATCTTTTAATTGATTTTCTATGCGTCCATTTCTCCATGTGTACAGCTGTGCATTAAGTTAAGAACAAGGAAAACAAATTGAATTTAACGGATGCTGGCACTCAGCAGGCAGCATATGAAATAAATATTTAATTAAATGAACAAAAGGCTACAGACAGACAGGATACAGACAGACAGGAAAACATAGGCAGGTGTGCATAGCTCTGTATAATTAGTGACTCTATTGTTCATAGGATAACCAGCTACCAAGAATGGTTAATACTGAATGAGAGATTTATCAGTAAACTCCTTAGGCCCCCTCTGCTTTCTGGTCTCCGCACACATTGCCTCAGACCCTTTATTTTTTTTAATTTGCTATGAATCAATGTCCAATTGCAGGCAAAATTGCTGGATTGATTGGAAAGGACTTTTTCACATCTATAGGGGTAAGACCATTTGCCCGATTTGTGAGGCCTCTCTTAGCCACCATACTTTGTGTCTGGGAAAATTTTTATCTGGTCCCAATAACAGCCGCGATTATGCGTCCAACATGTTAAATTAGCTGTATCGCGTAGATGACAAACGTAAACAAGCCGCCATTATGTATGCACGGGATGTGTGTGCGCGCATGGCACGCGTCAGCGGCTCAACAATCAAGGGGCGAGGCTCGCATATTTAACTCACGTGTGCCGTTGCCAGGCAGTTACTATGGTGGGCGGGGCTTAATGGATCAGGCTATTGTTTATAAGAAAAGTGAAATTATTACCAATATTTTTCTGACGTTTACTGAAAAGAGTACTCATTCATTAATACAATGAACATTCATGTAATAGAATTCATACAATCTGAATGCAGTTTACTATTTTTTTGTTAGCACAATGTAATGTACATGTACATGCATGTATTATGTGAGCTGAAACTGTTAACAGGTTGGTTAGTTCATAACATCTCTTCATTCAGACATTCAAAGAGAGTAAAGCATATATTTAAAGCAGTCTTGTCAACATTACCACTGTTGTACATTCCCTTTAAAATGAATGTCAAGCGTGTACAGGTGTATTTTTTGTCTGGACATTTTCTTTGTGAGAAACACAATAACTGCATGACTGTCCCTTTTATAAAAAAAAAAGGCCACACTGGGTTAACACATTGGTGACAGACTCATGCAAACAACAGGGAAACTGGCTCAGTGATACCATGGAGGTATTCTACCTCCATGGTGATACACACGTACATGTACATACAGTAAACAATGCTAAAATGCAAATTACAGATCGTGTACACGTATACATGTACACTGACTGTAGAAGTGAACCATGACACATGCATTACCAAACTGCATGCAGGGCATGTGAACACTATCTAATGGGAACATCTAGTTCAGTTCTACCATACTGACATACTGTACACTATACAACAGTTTAGGTTAATTTTGAATTTTGATGAGCAGATTGTCAATTTTGTGTACTAGCATTTCACTGAACGACTTGGAAATGCTAAACAAAATTTACAATTTGTTATTCAAAATTGAAGATTTACTCTTCAAAATAAGCATTACATACTGTACACACAAATAGTTCTGCCGAAAATTTTGGCAACAAAAACGTTCCCCGAGACCACGGAGGAAGGAAGCTGAGACTTACATACATGCACATGAATATTAGTCTATTGTCTGCATGTATACCATACAAACAAAATCATTCACTTCAGAGATTATCAAATGTAGTAGATTGGAACAATGGATCAATCACAAAACATGTACTGCAGTATCCATACACATGTATTGCACATGACACAGCCACACTGAGTAACAAACTAATTGAGTGTCTGTGCACTCGGCAATTTAGATTTTCTGTACTCAACATGCATTAGTATTGAGAAGCATTGATAATAGAGAGGGGATCTCATTACAGGGTACTTCAATACAGAGTCTATGGCGGGTCAAGTGAAAAGCTAAATCCAATCTCTGTAACTGGATACTTTATGTACCACTTACAGTTCTCTTTCAAAGATGGAAAATGTAAATGTTGACTCTACGGACAATGACATGCTTTCAGATGAGCCAAAATGTCTGGGTTCAACAGACATTAACATGCTTTCAGACAAGCCAAAATCTTAGGGTTTGATGGACATTATTACATGCTTTCAGACAAGCCAAAATCTCAGGGATTTGACAGACATTGACAAGCTTTCACTTCAAATGAGCCAAAAGCTCTGGGTTTGACGGACGTAAACATGCTTTCAGACAAGCCAAAATCCTGAAATCGCAGGGCATCCCCCATGATGTCATCAGGACATACAGTAGGAGTAGACTGAGTATGGCTACTTACATGTACATGTACATATACATCATAAAAGTAGAATTAGTAATGAGATGTACACAAACAAATGGACAATGAAATGTACTGTCAATTTTCAAATCAGCTATTATCAAGAAACTGTATAAGAAAACGTCTCAAACTAAGTAGAACACACATGAAAATAAATCTACTGGGCAGTTATTTATTGATTGTAACAGAAAAATGGTGTTTGTTTTAGGTATCTCACAACAGTAGGGTGGTTTAAAAACAACATATATATTGTATATTGTTTGTATTCATGTTTTTTCTTTGTTTCCGCGCCTTGAGCGCCCAGCAGGGTGGATATGTGCGCGCTAAAAATCTTTATTATTATTATTATGGAATGTAACCCACCCACGCTCAGGCAACTGTGAAACTAATGAGAAGGTCAAAGAACAAATGCCAAGATAACTACATGAACTTCTGAACCTTAAGTTCCCGGAAACAAACACGAAAAAACAGGTGTTTCTATTTTAAGTTTTAATTTCTTGAAGTTGATGGGGGCTCACAGGGGCTATATACATTTACAAGTACGTACATGGTAAACAGGGTATGCATCATATCCCTTGCTATGCATTATTTTTATTTGACATTCTAACAAACTACTTCACAAATATATGCGTGCATTGCATCTCAGTCTAACTGGTGATCACTGTTTACATTTCCCTGTACGTTCCTTTTTAGTTTATAACTAATCAAACAATTTACGTAGGTGCGTTATTCAACTAAACAAAGAAAAGCATGGCTAACTGTTGTCGAGTGTGGTTGAAACATTAGACAATATCTGGGGCGTGTTTTGGCTAACACCAACAGAAACTTGTTTCTGGCATCAAATCTTTGACCAGAAACAAGCCAGTATTGCTATGCGAAAAACAAGAATGTAACCATTTTGTGACGTGTTCAATCCTGAATGTTGCTCAAAATATACGGTGTAATTAACATTTTTGGCAAAATGGAACTTACTCGTAAGTGCTAGTAATAAGCTTGAAAGATATACTTGTATATGAACAATCATTCCATCATGTTTTAACAAATAATTAACAAAACTTCCATTACTTTTTACAATTTGCCATCTTGAAACCAAGCATAACCGATCACCAACTTTGGTTCACGTTTGGTCAGAATAATGACGTTGACACAGCACAACCAAACTCGCGAAAACACTTTTAAACCAATGACCGAAGTCCAAACATGTTTCTGGTCATGGTCACGAAAACACGCCCCTGGGGAGGGAAGGTCTGAAGTATTTTTTATCATTAGCTAGACCAGCATGCATTGCGCAAATCGGCTTACGGATACATGTACACCCAGTAAGTTCATGTAAAACTGTGAACATTTGTTGGTTTTGAGATTACCAATAGTGGCTTTGGGATGTCTACTCTAGTAAGAAAGTGGTTCATACATGTGGATTCATTTCTGCAGGAAATCTAAAGCACTTAGAAGTGCTGAACTATGCAAAAAAATGTAAGACGAAGTTATATCAATGCTAATATTATAATTGTGTAACTTTGTGTTTGACTACACAATCTAAAATATTCATCTCAATACAGAAGTGCTTGATGAGTAATATGTTTTATGATATCCCAAGGGCAACTAAAGATATTGATATTTCTTTTCTCTGCAACAAACATTCTGAGGTCATTGAATGCATTGACCTTGACAATAGTCTCTTGTCTAGCTTTCAAACACAGGGCTGTCCCTGTGTGCTATGACTCAGCTAACCCATTGTTAGTCTCTGTACAAGGTACCTTCCTTGAGGCTACAGACTAAAACCCATGAAGTATTACTAGTAGTTATTTTGTTTGTATAGTGAGTTTCTGTCATGATATTTGCAGCAACCAAGCTTGATATTAACATGTACAGGTTAAACTGTATACACAACCACACACATTACTGAACATGTACAGTACACTATTACAGTATGTGCAGATCCACTCTTTAAGATAAATGTACAACATGATGTACATACATGCCCTCATACATACATGTATGTATAGGCCTGCCGACAAACAAATATGCACCTAGTCTAAAAATGAGCTTGTTTACAATGACTTTCCTCATCAGTAGACCAAACCAGCCTTTAATTTAATTAAACGGATCAACAGAAGGTACATGTACAACATTGGTTATTAACAGATTATCAAATTAATTTCATGAATTCTTATCAACTTACAACCATTACAAATCTGAAACCAATCATCTTGAGAAATGATTGAAGTCTGCTTTCGTCTTAGAGACGACAGGAATTACTGTGTCAAATTTAAAAACATTGTGACAGTTTTTGTTTTTTTTCTCAAAAATATGAGTACCTACAGTACATGTATTATGGTGAAACTATACATAGTGTTTTCCACCATTTTACTGGCAACATTTCCTAAAATGAAAGCAAATGTATATATACGTACTTGGAACTGAAATATTTCAAAAACACGAGTCAGAAGCTTAGTTTAAAGTAGTTATTGAAATATTGTCTTTCTCATTGGAACATTGCTGTTTATTTTTTAAAAGAGGAGAGGGGAACGACAAAAGAGGAGAGGGGAACAACAAAAGAGGAGAGGGGAGCGACAAAAGAGGAGGGGGGGGCACATAAAAACATATATATGGTAAATTATACATAAGTACAAATGTATGGGAGAGGGGCACATTCCCCCTCCTCCCCTCTCAATCCACCAGTGCAAAAAACAACTGCAACAAAACGCTGGTATTTAAAAAGAATTATAAAGCAAATTGTGAAATGGGTTAAATTTAATGTATGCAGTTTGCTAAAACCCAATTTCACTGAAGTGTGGCAATGCTAAACCAATTTACACTGCCTCCAATGCAATTAAACTGAATGCCGAGCAACTCGGCTGGTATTAGCTCCCAGCGTCAAGTTCGTAGATGGTACCAGCAGCAACTCAATTTAAACAGATTTTCATGATAGAAGTTTTCCCGTCTGGCAAATAATGATTTTAGTCCCTGTAGATGTTTGTCTAACCTTCCCATGTAGAAAACATTGACTAGATAAACATCCCTATATACATGTGTAAAGTTTGAGTATAAATCTGTTCTTTCCACTGCTGTTGGAAGACCTCTTCAATAGGCTTGGGGGGTAACGCTGACGCCAGGTTTTTTCTTCAAGCTTTGCAATATCTGACACCCAGGTATATTATGAAATTAAAATGTGCAAATATATTGCACACTTTAATCACACCTGCACCCAATGTATTCTATGCGTGCATCTAAACTAAACTGCTAGTAGAATACATCATGTCATATACATTAGGCGGCTGTGTAAATCAATTTATTTGAAATTTATTTGAAACCATGGGCGTGACATGCAGTTAACAAATAAGTGCACATAAAACAGTCACTTTATATTTATATTTCTGAACTGCTTAAAGTCTACACTCCATCACGCAATTTGCGCTCCAGCAACATGTCACTCCTAAAAACGGAACTGGGGTGATACATGTAGGTCTTTTTCTGTCGCAGCTCCGAGACTCTGGAATCATCTTCCAACTAAACTCAAATCTTGTCATAGTATAACTAGATTTAAGTCACTGCTTAAAACTCATCTTATGTCACAATTCTTCAAAGATGATGTATATTTTGTATAAAGATGATGTACATGTAATTGCACTGTAGGTGCATGTACATGTATCTCGGTATATAATTTTGTTCTATGCTATCATTGTATATTGTTTGTGGTCATGTTTTTCTTCTTTGTTTCCAGGCCTTGAGCGCCCAGCAGGGTGGATATGTGCGCGCTACAAATCTTTATTATTATTATTATTATTATATTATTACTTTCAGGAGCCAATCAGTAATTTGTGTCTCCCAGCCAGAGGTTGGTGTGTGAGGGATGACAAGCTCAAAGCTCATTTCCAATATTTAGATTGGTGCTTTTCAAACAGTAATTCCATAATGGTGATTTTCAATGGGTGGTCAGGGAACCCGACAAACATATGCACACATGCAAAAATATTTGCTTAGCAAAATTCTCTGCTATGCACCTCTATGAATTTGGACCGTGATCACAATGGCAGATGTTTTGAAGCCACAAAGGCCCCCCTCATCACAATCGCTCATTTCTAGTTTTAAAAGGTTTTCCACAACCCTGAAAACAATACCGTTACTATTGATGGCCTGACTCTTCCAATCCAAGGCAGATGATGAAGAGTCCTTAATCTCCAGACATGAGAACAGACAGGAGGTCAAGGATATGGGTGGGTTCTAAGGACAGGATAAGGTCATATGATAATCCAATAAAGACAGCATTAGGGATCATCACTGCAAAGGAATTTCAGGAGTGATTTGATAGCAATGTGGACATCTAAGGCATTTAACAAGGTCTTTGTATTAAAGAAGGAGCAATACACATGTGAATCTTCCAAAATACATGTAAGTGTGATGATGCCCCATCTATTTCTGTGTACCGTTCTTTTTCCAGTCAAAAACCTCCTGCTCTCTCTGCACGTTTATCTATTCCCAGGACCAGTAAATGACTCTGCTTTTTGTACCTTATTCGTTTATGTTCATTTCACACCCGACTGTATATCGTCCATTTTGCCTTTGAGGAAGAGCCTGCTAGGCAACTTATCTAGCAGGCTCTTACTAAGGTTCGAAACGTAAAGGCCAATAACTACTATTTTTGCCAGAATTGAATTGTACATGTATACTTGTACTGTACATACATATACTTGTACTCATAGAGTTCATTTTTCTGTATGAATACATGTACTCAATCAAAAGTACTGGACTATATCTCTAGAGTTGCTGTACTCATACTCATGAAAAAGTACTCAATTATTGGAGGCCATGTCTCCAATAAATCCCACACAATCAAATTAATTATTCATATTTTTATAATACAATTCATATTCATAGTTATCTTAAGTATTTGTATTCACATTGAATACATTGAGATGTACACATACTCAACCCCAGGTCTAGTCATATTAATTTATCTGGATTTCTGGAATGACTCATTGTTTTAATGAAAGCAAGCCATAGAATGTATGCGGTCATGAATGCGTCAGATTAATACAGTACTGTAGAACGACTAGTCTGATTTTTAAGATCTATGGAATAGTATAAGGCATTAGTCCTCTGTAGACTGATAAGGTTATACATGCACAATTGTGTGGTTTACTTGTCAGGGGTCCAAATTACCAATAGCCCACTGAAGCCTGAGGATAACTTGTACCACAATAATATTTGGTACATTACATGTACTTCAGTGCACATGTGAGGTATGTTCCAATCATTATAACATAACGTATCCTCGGCACCCACATGTAATTTTACTCTAATTCTTTTCAGATTCTGTTCAGAGAATAAAACACGCTGATAATCCCATGAGGTACATGTACATGTACAGTGTATAGTGTGTTAAACCCTGCTACACATGGAAGCCACTCCGATCCACTAAATTTTCAATATGTTCTTCACCAACCTTTAGTACATGTACATACAAGCCTGCTGTCCTTTCCAAGTAATCTTACAAAATCAACTGTGTGCCACCCAAGGCCACTGTAAATGATTGAACCTACATGTATTAGTATGACCTGCAATATCAATGGGAGACCACATTACCCTGCAATCTCAGTGGTGTGACAGTGCACAGAAGGGTAACCATAGGAGGCCACTGGCAACAGCTAATGGCTTGGAGTGGCCTGAATAGGTTGTTTCAAAAATTGCACTGATTGTAGGAGGGTTCATCATCGAACACTGTCTCCGCCTGGGGCAGAATGTGCACTCACATGACTTAGCTCTCTCCAGAGTTCACGGTTCTGAGTGGCCTGATTTAGGGCATTGATGTCAAGATCCGCCCATTGGTGAATGTTGTCATGCCACCGTTTTGGCTGAGAACCCCTGCTTCTTGTACCAGATATCATTCCTTCAAGACAGACTTTTGAAAGTCCCTTTTTGCTACGTTTGATGTGACCATATAGTTTTAGTGTTTTGCTTTTTATCAGTGGAACAATTGGGGTTAAGCCGGTGGTTTCTAGTAGTTTGTATTCTTATGTGATCTGTTAGCCTTTTATTAGTCATAAATCTCATAATATGGTTTTGAAAAGTTTCAATTTTGTTTAAAGAGGATATTTTCCAATTGACACAGTCAAGGCCGTACAGTACAACAGGTAGTATGTATGTATTATAGATTTTGGTTTTTATTTTGTATGGAACTCGAGGTGAAGTTAAAATTGCTTTGTTTTTCTTGAAGGAGGGTTAATGTGCACTTATAATGTGTTTTTTGTGGAGTCCAACACATGTTCAGGCAATTTCATGCATAGATGCTCCAGTGCATACATATATCACTGTGTACATTGTACATATCCATGCATAATTTGGAAACTGAATATCGAGCCTGAAAATAGTATTCTTAATTGGTAAAATTTAACCCAAAAAAGTATTACTGAAAACACATCATACAGACAATGTTTGTAAAAAGGAAATGTATCCATTACCCAATTATATTTTAACGTATTCACCAGTGTTACTAAAAATATACAATATTGTAAGCTGACATCTTGTACACTAAGGGCCACTGACCACATGTGGGTCATAAATAATTTCCGTCCCCAGACTGACATCCCCTACACCATTTTTATTATCACTTCGACCTCCAGACTGACATCCCCTAGACCGCGTTCACACTTGATCCGGCAAGGGCGATCAAAGGAGGATCAGATCCTGCAAGGGCGATCAAAGGGCAATCAACAGCTAGTGTGAACGCAAGAGCGATCAGGATCTGATCCTCCTTTTTGATCCCCCTTTATTGCGGGATCAAAGGAGGATCTGATCCTGCAAGGTGGATCAAAAACGTAGTGTGAACGCAACGCAGGATCAGACCGCACTTGACCCACCGACTTCCGGTCTAATCAAACAGACTGGAGCGCGAGTTGAAAAAATAAACCGCGAAGCTTGTAAACAACCAGTGTTGGTTATGCAATGAGAGCGTCCCCTTATTACGCTGGTTCCAACACGTAACACAGCATTTCTGTGCACAAAAGAACATTACACGATTTGAATGGTACTTGGCATTTGCATCCCTGTTCTGCATGCAACAACAGTGCGTGACGAACCACATGCTTCGACCATTTCTACCTCTATGCATCGACCAGTTTCCTTCTCATCAGGCTTTCGTGTTTTTTTATCATAATACCACGGTTTTCATTAGTATTTGAAAATCATTTTGTATATCCATATTTTGTATTTTCTTGTCGTAGTATTATAGTACACTTAAGGTTTAGTGTTGTTGGTGGTTGTTTACGTTATTTCTTGTACGACATGGCCGAAGCTGCTGCTGTTGTACGGGGTCGAATGTGGTCGGAGGGGGAGCTGGCATGTTTTTTGGACATCTGGGCCAGCGAAGAGATCATGACTCGCCTGTGTGACCATCGTCTAGACACTCGAATTTCCTCCATTGCTACCATTCTACCACGATGTCGGCGGTAAAATTGTGCCAGAATTAATGGCAACAACACCGCAAATAAACGAAACTGATCATCCATTAAAAAACTGTAATTTAATGAGGAAAAAATCAAACGTAAACGGTGAAAGTGAGTCGGTCGAACTGTGTCTGTAAAATTAGCGAACGAAGCATAAGCTAAGATGGCGGCATGCATCACCCCGGGCAACGCGTGTGCCTGCGTGTGCGCACAATCAATGACCTTGCTCAGTTGACCTGTCACACGAGCAGTGTGGAACTTCCGTTGAACCGACGGTCGGGCTAGGGGGATCAATGCACGATCAGACTCAAGTGTGAACGCGTCCGCGATCAGTTTGATCGCCCTTGCAGGATCTGATCCTCCGTTGATCGCCCTTGCCGGATCTAGTGTAAACGCGGTCCTAGACCCATTTAATTAACACTTAGACTTCCCCTAAATTATAATCTAAACACAATGCCCCCACTTAATTATCACTTAGACCTCCCCTAAATTATAGTATAAACAAAATACCTCCACAGCTGTAAGTGACCAGATCCCATTATTAATATATACATGTTGTTAGATTAGGAAATCTCAGTCGGACAACTCACCCCTCTCTCTCTGCTGTACTGCTAGTCTTATGACCCTACAGTCAGTATTGAGTATGAGAATTATCTTTGTTAAGCCACAGTACAATAAAATGAATCTGTTATAAGCCCAAAGATACTTTGTCTCAGCCTGTCTTCTTATATGTGTTCATCATCATCTTTTAATCAACGGCCAGCTCCAGTAACCCATCCAAATCAAGTGTTACAATATCCTACAAGCCCAATGCAACAACTTTGCATACAATGCAGTCAGGGTTTTCATGTACACATTATGCTGTAGTCATTATAAAAGACTCAGCGACATCTCCAAGAAATTATTTATTCACCAAGGTTTCTCGACCTAGATAATCTCAAGCCTATGTCTATATTTATTCCATCCTTGGAAATGTGGAATATTTATGGCCGAGACATTCATAGAGATGCACAAATTACGCACCCCAGCAGCGCGCTGCAATTTGCAACAGCTGGTAACCGGGGCAGATAGCATCGTTTGTTTTTACAACATGGACTCATTTGGAATGGAATGTTAAAGAGATATTCTTCAGACAATCACTGATTTGATCATTGAAGTTGGAAATAGATTAAGCAAGCATTTTATAACCAGCATTGTCCTGATGTTAAAATGCTAACATCGTCAGCTGGTTTTTGTCTGGGGCCAATTTCATATGTACATGTAGTTCTGCTAAGCAAAAAAAAACCAATTTTGGATAGATACCAGCCAATTTGTTTTAAATACAAAATGTATAGACTTTGGTTGGTTGTCTGTTTTATACTGATCAGTGAATATTTGCTTAGCAAAACGTGCTTAGCTGTTAACCAGTTCGCGTCGGAGGCCGTGTATACACACAATTTTTTGTTGCACCGCAGATCGGAGAGCGTCTAAACACGCCATAGGAAACTCGGGAATATTTGTATGCATGCTCGGTTGACGTGATAACGAGCCACGTGCGTAAAGTGCCATGCTCGGAAGACGTGGCCACACGCTGTGGAAGCTTCCATTGTCCTTTCGGGTGACGTGAAAACATGCCATTTTGGCAGTGCTCGTGCTTCGGTCGACGTGTTATTGCGCAACAATTGTTCAGCACGATAGCCCAATTTCTGTGCACCATTGTCCCATTGTTACTCGGTACCATGCCACTCGGATAATGGAGGAAGGAATCCTTCCTCCATGCTCGGATGACGTGTAAATACGATGAAGAATTCTTCAGAGGGCTCGGTGGACTTCTAAAGATGCAACACGAAATACGCCCTCCTGGCTATAATTCCCAAGGGAAACTCGCCAATTTATATGCTAGTAAGCTAAATGTGGGTGTCCCGTCTCAGTTTCATTGGCGTAACCAAAAAAAATTCACGCAAACAAAAACGTGTTTGTGTGGGAAAAAGAAACCCGCACAGGGGCCCAGAAAAACATTTTTATTCCCGACGCGAACTGGTTAAGCACAAAATTCACCATGCTACATGTTTACAATTCAGGTGTCTATGAGAATACCACTTGGGTGATGTCACAGCAGGCACAGTCCTATGCAGTGTTGATATAATTTTACTTTGATCCCCACTAGACATCAAATATTGTAAACATTACTAACTGACCTACATGTCTGTCACAGCAGAATCAAGCTAATAAAATCAATCACTTCAAATTAATTGCAAAACGCACACAAACTAAGACATCATAAAAACTACTGCACAAACTTCCATAATGTGTATGGGTGTGGCTACACTGTATGTCACAAACGGCGACACTGTACAACTAAATCTAATTTGAAATACATTCAGTACATGTAGTGTCTTACTTATTGAACCAAAATATTTTGGTAGCAAAATACTGGTTTCTGCCATAGACTACGGTGCAGATTTTGCCTGTTACAAGTTGACCTTGGGGCTCTTTTGTAAACTGATGTCATGTGTCACATGATCTATACATATACATTGTACAATGTACATTGTACAATGTATGAGATATGATAATAATGAACAGAGAATCATTACATTTTGGCATCGACTAACAACGCTCAGTGCTCATGGAGTTAATTACATTGTAAATGTCGGAGTGTACAAGTAACATGATACATATGCATACTACATGTACAGTACTGACAATAGGAATTGTTCATTTGAGCATGACATGTACATTAATATTTAACATGCATGAACATTCCTTACCTCTGACTCATAAAATGTTTCCTCATAATTTGGTTGTTTTAATTGTGTCTACATTAATTACAGGGATGCCAGTAGCTTTTTACTCCAGAGGCGGAAAAAAATTCCCACAAAGGAAGCACGAACATTCATACTTGCACACGGAAAGAAAATATCTCTCGTTGTCTTTTGATTCAAGCCAACGCCAGTTCAACCTGATCTTTAAACTAGCATCGATTTTTTTGCACACCTCTTCCGACCTCCATTATGGCAGCTAAGTTGAGTAAAATCAGTCAAAAATTTTAGAAAATGAGGGCCGCGAAACGCAATCTTTATGATCACGTTGTGATCACCATGTATACAATGCCCGTATACAACACTACCACAGACCCACACGCACTGTTTCCAATATGGCAGAGCAATGGGCTAGTCTTATCTCAAGACATTGCTCGTTATCTCGCTACTATCGAATGCCCTCTGTCGGTGAAATGTCCGAGTGTATTACGCGATGGCATAAAAAAAGAAAAGGTAAGATTGTTTTGATTACCAAGACTAACTGAGCGCGCGCTCTGTAAAGGTGATTTTTTTCCCCGGCCGGACGAAAGACGGAGCGCCAGATTTCATTGTGAAAAATATGAAAAAGACAGAATTCCGGCAATAGCCGGAAAACTGGCATCCCTGCAACAAAATGACTGCACTGCTATTGTGTGTACATGTATAAAAATGTCTAAAATAGACTGGTAAAATACTATGTAACCTAATTGTTTATGGTGATTTTGTGAATGGTGGTCAGGAAGCCAGACAAGTATGGCCACGGCTTAATGAGGGTAAACATGAATATAATTAAAAATTATTATTGATCCAATTCAGAATATTGAACAACCTACATACATTTATTGAACCAACCTACATGTACATGTACATGTGCACATCTACTGTATGAAATATTACTCAGTTGAATTTTATGGCAGCACATGGTTTGACCGAATTCTACATTAGTTTTTACTTCGCAAGTAAACAGCTTTGCTCCCAGTGGAATATTTAGCACTCTCCTTTCTTTATTAGACTCGGAGGCAAACAATCTCTTGACAAAGGAGTCTGGCATTGAAGCCCAACACTTTCCGTTGAGTGAATCACTCCTACACTTACAACAGTGCTCATATTGAAAGAATCATAATGCATACATGTACAATGCATCATAGTGCATGCAGAATCCCTCATTGACATTACACTATGCAACCCTACCGACTCAAATATTGAGATTGAAAATTAAAGTACCCACATACAACAATGTACATATATGTTGGGCATGGTTGTGCATACTGGGCAATACTTAATAGCACTGTGAAACCATGCAATAGTGGGTGAAACTGGGTTCTCACCATTTCACAGGATAAGATGAATTGTATGGCTGAAACCCCCCCCCCCAAAAAAAAATAATAATTAAATAAATAAATAAAAATAAATAAATTAATTAATTAAATTAATTAATTAATTAATTAATTAATTAAAATAAAAAATAACAATCTAATACTAAATTTGAAAAGTAAATCTTGAATTTTGACTTAAGCAAATTGAGTTAGTTTTGATCGGCAAATTTTGAATGTCGATTTAAACAAATTGTTAATTTTGTGAAGCATTTTTCTACTTGTATGCGACACAAGTGAAATCATACACTGAAAGTTCTAGGCAATATACTGATCCATCCTGTCAATCAAACAGCACTGATTAACCCTAACTACCCAAAATCCTCCCAAATCCTTCTGGTTTTGCCTGATTTTAATGGATTCAGTACTCCACCGTATAGCCCAGTGAATAGAGCATGTAGCCATGTGTACCAAATCCATCAAACTCCACCGGCTGCTTTTGTTGGATTCAGTACTCCACAGTATAGCCCAGCGAATAGAGCATGTAGTCATGTGTACCAAATCCATCAAACTCCACCGGCTGCTGTTGTTGGATTCAGGACTGTGTATAGCCAAGCCGTGGATGCTTTGCACGTTAACGTACTCTACCAATTCCATCAAAGTCCAACAAGTGGGGATACCTTTTTACTGCATGTTGATGGATTCTGGAGGATTTGGGACAGTTTCTAGCAAAAATCCCTGGGGGATTAGGGTTAATAGGGTTAAGCCTTTCCATGACAATTGTCACTATGTCAGTCAAGCGCTTAGCTGCAGTTACTGTATCTCAAGTCAAAGGTCTTGTCTTTGAAGTACAGTAACTGCAGCTATTGGCTTTTAATTCAGATGGCGTTACCAAGTTGTCACCATTGCTATGCCTAATGGTGGGCGGGGACTACGTTCGTTAGACAATTTTGCAAACTGTGACTGAAATTGCCCATTTGGAAGCTAATTTTTAATGACCAGAATGAGGAAGGACTCTTTCAAAGATGTGAAAAATAAGGAGTTACATACAGCGATGCTGTGTGCATTATAAGCACAATATGGTCTAATGATAAAATGCCTTATTTTAGTGGCAAAATTCTCGCTTAAAAATTATTGTTTCCGTGCAGCAGGGTGGATATGTGCAGCAGGGTGGATATGTGCACGCTACAAATCTTTATTATTATTATTATTATTATTAGAATCCAACTGAACCCAGCATGTAACTAGTTAAGTCTATCGTCCATGTATGTATTTCGCCGCACTCGTGAAATGACGCACTTACCTTTGGCTTAGCATTTCTCTGAAACCTTACAAAACTATGACGTATTACTGGTTGCATAAACTTATCTAAGTCGTGCTTGTTACAATGATAAAAATCATAGTGAAATTGTATGATTTACTGGAAAGTTAGTGCTTGTGAAACTGGAAAAAGTTGTTTAACCCTCCTATAGGTTTAACAATCAAAGACATTCAAAATTTGTATGTCACTCCCAACCCATTGACTTTGTGCAGTGCACTCAAATAAATGCAAGGACATGTGGCTATGGTAGGAGGTCAAACCAAAACCACTCGACTGTAACTTATGCAGTACATGCACAGCTCTGTGTGACTCTGCATGTAACTTGTAAGACATACACAAGTGTGTTTGACTTTGCCACTATCTCCAGCACTCTTATACACATGTGTGAACAATTGGCAATGCAACCAAAAATACTCAAGTGACTGTCTGTGGGTGCGGTGCTTACTGGGCCAAATTTCAGCCTGGGCATATGAGGGTTAACCACTGATTTTACTAGATGCAAATTGTAAGGGATTTACATGACCTCAAATTTTTTTTCACGAATATCTATGATTTTATTGTTCTATGCCGTCAATGAGCTGTTGTCTGTGGAAACCAAAAGATATGAATGCTTTGCATTTGCAATGATTTTTTTAAGAAATACTGATCCTCAAAATGGACATATTCTTTATAGAAGAAGCGAACGAAGACTACTCAATTCGTTGGTGAACATTTACTTCGTCGGTAGTGGATAATTACTGAGAAAATGAAACATTAATATCATAATTATGAAAAGAAATCTTTTATTTGACAAAATGTTAACGGCAGTTTTTACACATTTCAAAGTTTTAAAGTACTTTTTGCAAAAATTTTAACCACCTTCCATTTTATTGGTATTTATTCAAGAATATTGATTAAAAGTTTTGAGAGCTTCTCCAAATTATACCATTTTATTTTTAAAAATCTAAAACAATACTTTTATTTTCAAGATTAAAAACAATTTTACCAGCCATCTGGAATAAGATGAAACATGATTCAAATGCTTTTCTTCTTGGGTACATTTTCTGTGCCCCTATCAACTTTAATTGTTTGGGGGTGAGTCATTATACCAACGTAAATTTTTTGATGACCACAATTCTGTGCATATCAAAAAAACTGCACTCAAGACGTCCACGCGTATGATCATGCATTGAAATTCCACATTTTACAAGAGAATCCTTCACTGAAACAAACTGAAACACCAAACTGCTAATTTCATTTGTAAGTTACTGTCCAGTTGATGATATATCCTTAGGTGCGTCATTTAGGGTAAATTGAGGATATATTAAGAGCTAACAGTTAATGTTATTCTTTAACCCTAACCCCTTGGGTATTTTTACTAGAAAGTATCCTGAATCCACCAAAATCCACCATTTTTGTCACACACAAAATGCTGGTGTCCTGAATCCATCAGAATCCGCCAGTGTAGATATTGGATAGGCAGATTCACGCAAGCCGCCGCTGGCGGCGCACTTCAAAAGCTAACTTTAGACATCGCGATTGTGACCGACTCACTCACATCCGGGTTCTCGCGAAAACGTTCCCCCTGGCTAGCTGTTTATATGTCGTCGCAGCTCGCGTTGTCGCTGTGCGGATTAATCGTTAATCTGTAGACGCCATCTTAGATTCATTCATAAATTTTGCTTCGTTTCAATGCAAAATATCCGAACTCGGACGTTAGAAATATCGCCGTGTTTACGACCCGTTTTTCATCATTGTGCATGACGGAAATTCATCATCAATTTAGAGGTATTGGATGGTCTTCACGAAACTTGAAACCACGAAAAAAGGATACACCGTATCGTGGTGCCAACTGTTACGTTGGTGGAAAACAGTGCAACTCGCGGAAAATGACCCGACAGCAAATTAAAAAATCACCTCTATCGGCGATTTGACTCGGTGAATCGGTGTCACGCACGCTTAATCGGGTGTCACGCGACGGTGGATTTTGGTATTCAATGAGATTTTTTGTTATAAAAGGGTACATGCTATATAGACACTTTGTTAGTACTAACAAGGATACGTTGCAGGCAAATGCGGTCACAACTTTTCAAATGAAACTGGCCTCCAAAATGACCAAATATTTAAATCAACAAAAAATCGTAACTTTGCACAGGGTTAACCTATCATGACCATTGACCCCTCATTTTCTTTCTAATTTTTTGCTCTATTCAGTGATATGACATTTAAAAGAATTGAAGCAACTTCAAATTTTCATGAAACTGCCTATATTGGACATATCCTGAATCCGCCAAAATCCACCACTAAATTTCTGGCGGATTTTGGCGGATTCAGGATACCATGCTCACATGAAAATTTGTATAGTATGTTGCTGCATAGAATCCATCAAAATCTAACACATACAAGTGTTGGCTGTACATGTACAGTACATGTAACTAGTATAATCCATCAAAATACATCAACCAACATGACTAAGCAGTTAAAAACTATTGAAATCCTGAATCCATCAAAGTCCGCCATATGCTCAATGTGGAGATATCCTGAATCCGCCGAAATCCTCCAAAACAGGGGGATGGATTTTGATGGATTCAGGGTGGTTAGGGTTAAAATCACATCGAAAGACAGATGTAAAAAAAAAAACTAAAATGTATGAAAAATCTATTACCTTGCCTTAACTAGGCTACAAGGAAAATAATCACATACTTTGTGTAACTGGAAGTGGAATCGCATATTGGGTCGTCTTCGAGATAGGACCTTCTCGTGTGCGCCCAGTGAGTTTCTGGGAAGGTTGATAACCGTCTAACGTTAGTTAGTAGTAGATGGGACCCACTCACCTCCCAGCTAGCTAGCTCTCATTGACAACCGGGGAATTACAACCGAGTTATTGCGGCTAATTTCTACAATGTCACAATCCAATATATCGCCCAATGAGTTATAAATATTCCATACGTCATCAATGATACTCACCACAATATTGCAGCATTTCAGAATAACAGGAAAATTATAAAATCCCCCTCGAAAAGAGACACCCAACTTACGCACAGCTCTTCGTACACGGTCAAGATCAAGCAATTCAGCTAGTAAAGTAATACATTGTTATGTTGTCTTATGTTTTCTATACATCGATGAGATCATTACGATCGACGTTTCAGACGATTCGCTGGTATACCGGTAGTTTACCTTGATTTTTCGTTGCGTCAAATATTTGAGTACCAGCTAAGGTTGTCAACAGTCAATACAAATAGCGCCCTCTTTAGTCATCATATATACAATTAATAGTATTAAAAAAATCAAGAAAAAATATTAATCTCATCCTCTTTTCTTTTATTTATAAATTATATTAAACAAACATTTTAATTAAAGTAAATTATATATTTTCATACTTAATGGGGACCAAAAATTATAAATACCCATATCAACCAAACTGTACAAGTTTGGTGATTTGCACTGCCAGGACCAGTAATTTCAGATTGATAGACGGCGTTCCAGTTCCGAAAGAAGCGCACGGGCGCGCGTAGGGCTGCCGATTCTATGCCCTGTTGAAAGTCTGCTCTAATCGTCACGATACGCCCCCTTTAATTGCTAGAAAGATACCACATGAATCAACTTATAATGTTGATTTTTTTTCGTTTTGTATGATTTTTAAAATTTTTGTTTAATATAGGGGTAATCATTTTTTAGGGGGGGCTGAGAATCAAAAACAATTATTTTTCAGTACTACAAAAATTACAATGAAATAATCAAAGGGAGAGAAAAACAAAGCACACTGTGGGAATGGGAGTGCGTTCTCATTTTTTTTTTTTTTTTAACGATTTTACAGCCCCCTTGCCCCCCCCCCCCCCCCGATCCGCAAATGGGTATGATACATGTTTAATCAGGTGCGAAACCAGGGTTTTTTTTCATGGGGGAGGGTGTATAATTAGTTGCCACTTATATTTGTAACCTCAATTCATGCACGCATGTTGGGTGGGAGTATCCCCCAACACCGCTTAAAACAACATTTTATGTATCATTTTTGTCTTCTTTTGTAGGTCTTCATTCTTTAAAAAAAATCGGCAAGCCAAGTTGGGGGGGGGGGGTGTGAATAACCCCCGTGGCTACTGGGTTTAATAAGGGGGAATTAAAAATGTATAAATCCAATGACCACCCTGCCATCCTTAACGTCCCTTCTCATCCATTGATTCTTAGTGTTTGAAATATAGGATTAAATAAACAATCGGGAATTTGTGGAATTTAATTGAATTATTAAATGTCCGTTCTGTTTCTGGAATGTTTTTCTAATTGTGTTTGTACTAATTAGTGACGAACTTAACAGCCTTGTTCAAATCCTTAGAGGACCAACCCAAATGTTATTTATCTAATATTGTACAATTGAATGATTTTGACGCAATACACATTTTTAGTTTAGAAGTATTTGCTTGTAGGTTACGGAGATGGAGTTACACACTGAATAAATATTTTGAAATTTTGTTGACTTTCTGTAAGACTTGAAAATAATGTCAAGGCCAATTTGGGGAAAATCTCAGAAATTTTCAAAGAATAATAGAGAACAATGTTAACAAAACTGATGTTTTATCATAATAAAAGTAGTACTGACTACCAAGGAGTTTTATTCAATAACTTTGTTTTCCCATGTCCAAAGTTGGGTTGATGATCCTATGAACTCCCCCCCCCCCACCCCTCCCCTGGATTTACATCCATGGGCATCAGTCAATCAAATGCTGGTTTTAGTGACAACGCAACACAATAAATAAATAAAGAGTTACTTAATTTTTTATTTATTAAATTACAAACCTTTCATTCTACATTTCTGGTAACACTTCAGTATTATAAATAACAGTAGTACAACACACCGTTGATGCCCTAAAGGTATTTGGTAACTTATGTTCATTTTAACCCTTTATTTTCAAAAAAATATCTCCTTAAAGATGGACTTCAACGGAATATATTACAGTGTTTTGATGCTGTTAGGCTTACAAGAAGTGTGTAATGATTACTTCTATATGATTAAAATTCAAATAAAGTAATTTCTTAATGTAAAAAAAAATTCATTTTGATCAGCATTTCACTATCTAGAAAAGTCGTGTTTCGCAAAAGCCGAACTCATGAATAATTCATATCGTGGTTGTGACGCATAATCAAGGACTGGCATTCGCTGCTTATGCCCACATGTCATGAGTGTTCCCCAGCAAAGTGCATTAAAAGCTACGGTACGAAACGAAAGCAAGCCTGAGAGGACGAACTCCCAGTCGTACTCACTTGCCTTCTCTCGATATTTGACGCTTTCAAAGTTGGAACAGAGCCTTGCTTCAAACGATATTTGGTATCCAAACCAAAACTTTCTTTCACTTGACTGGAAGAATCTCTACAGTCGCCCGTAAATGGGCTGAACAAATCAACGACCATTTTGTCAACGTGAAATCCTTTCGTGTATTGTTCACGAACTTCACCCACTCCTTGAAGCCGCCGGATTCCGCGAAATCGGAAAAACTAACCTCTGGATTCTTGGTGGCACTTCTTGTACATCCACCAACAGCACATGTGCTAGGCATTATGCCGTCTTACACAAAATCGTCAAAACGGGAAAAAATCATGTGTATCAGCCTTGAGCAAGTAAAATCCCCATTGCCAAACACAAAGACAAAACGGCTTCCTTTATTTATGCCCCAGATAGTACGTCACACTTACGCTGGTTTACGTGGCCGCTGGTATTTCACCGCTCATTTATTGTATTTCTATGGGCCTTTGCTGGTAACCATGAAAGCTGCAGCCAACGAGAAAAACCACTAGCTCAGAAATCTAAGAAGGGGGGCTATTTTTTACAATCAAAATTAAACAAAATAACGGGGAATAAAACCATCGTACTGATAATGAAATAATAACTAAACACAACATAAACAAGACTCAGGAGACGATTTAGTGTACGAGCTCTCGTTGAAGTCCATCTTTAAACTTATTTGAGGGTAAAAACATAAAACAAAATACTGTGAATACATGTTTTTTTTTATGTTTTACAAAGTTGCTGGATGTCTACTTTTTCTAAATTTGACATAACAATTCCTGTGTTCTCTAAGATGATAGCACGCAGAATAATTTGCCAGGATGATTTGTGTAACTTTACAAAAAGTAAGTTTTAAGATAATACTTTGTTAATTTGTTAATTTCATAATCTGGTAATTACCAATGTTGTACCTTCCCTTTAAAGGGACAATATCATCACGATCAACAGGGCATGAATGGGAAAGCATAGCGAGTTATTGTGATGTTGACAATGAAGTCACACTATAAGCCTTATCGGAATTACCGCGTGTGTGTGCATTGACTTGTAAAACTACCTTGAGGTATGGAAAAAAATTAGTACCCTTGCGTACAAGGATGTGTACAAAGTCAATGGGGAGGGGGGGTTTCTTTGATGATAAGTTTTTACATATTATAACATTATGGAGAATTTTTCTTTGAAATTGATTAGATCATAAACAGAATAGTTATATCTGATCAATTTTGAAGAAAAATTTTCCATACTGTTGTCATACTATGTCAAAACTTATCACAAAAGAAAAAAATAAATAAATAAAAATCACCCACCCCATTGACTTTGTACACAACCTCGTATGCAAGGGTACTAATTTTCAATGCACATACACGCGGTAATTCCGATAAGGCTTAGTTATAGTGCGACTTCATTGTGAACAGCACAATAACTCGCTACGCTTTCCCATTCATGTGAAGTATGAATCGGCTCTTATGCTACATTGCTACAAATCCCTGCATAAATTCTCTCATCATTTAAACAAAATGACAGATTAAAAAAAAAACACTCGGGAAGTGCCCCAAATGTTTATTCCACTTTCTTTGTCTTGCTTGGCCGGAACAAAGCGTCCCTTGCCATGTGGAAGATACCGGTGAAAAGCAAAGTCCCACCAAAGACACAGGCGGTCCCGAGCCAATGGTACAGGGTGAAGGGATTCTTGAAGTAGAGGATGGAGAACACCAAACTGAAGAACTTCCGTAGGGTCACGACGAGGGTGACAATGAGAGAGGGACACTCCGTGGTTAGGATGAATACGCCGCGGATACACACATACGTGAGGAAGATTGGGTCAAGGAATAAAATTTGGGTAGGAACACAAAACATATAAGCCACTTTACATGAGAAGCGTGAAGCACTGGACTGTGTAGAAATGGTTCATTTTGCATATTAGTACTACCGCAGTAATGGAAGCATATAGTGAATGGTCGGTAGATCAGTCAATATGATTCATATAGAGCTTTTTCGGGAAAATATTCTTCAAAAGGATATTGTGTGATCATATTTCCTGCTAGATATACCCACATCTTGGGTACAGATGCCTGTAGGATTGGTATCATGAGTGGTTCTGTAACAAATCAGAGGTCAATGATGTACTTCATTGATTTAATTTTTGTCGTACATATCTTTGAAGCACTGTATACTCTGTGCTTTCCACAGACGACTCAGAAAGCAGTTGAACCCACACCCTTCTGCTTACTAGTGCAGACTTTTCAGAGAGCAGATACCAAGTATACAATGCTTCAAAGATGAAGAGCAAAAACGTCAGAAATGTCCACTATATTTTGCACTTAAAAAAAAATAATTTTGTCCATTTCATCTTCTTTTTCTTCCTTTCTTCAACTCCCTGTTTCGTTGGTGATGATGCTAAAACAGAGTCAGGGGTCATTATAATTTGATTAAGCATGTGGAGATCATGAAATTATTATTTTTTGGGGGGAGGGGGTTTTTGGTTATGAATTTTGTTGTTTTTTATATTGAGTAAAAAAAATGGATGCACTGACCATGATTTAACCAGTTCGCGTCGGAGGCCGTGTATACACGCAATTTTTTTTGGACAGCAGATCGGAGAGCGTCTAAACACGCCACAGGATTCTCGGGAATATTTGTATAGATTCCCGGTCGATGTGGCAACGAGCCATAAGCATACGGTGGAAGACGCGGTCTCCCCGGTCACGCTCTGGTGAGCACCATTGGTCGTGTTTGTGCGGTAAAAATAAACCCGCCATGGGGTTCGGAAAAACTTTTTTATTCCCGGTGCGAACTGGTTAAGCACTAGGAAAGTCAAAATAGTCCAATTACAGTTTTAAGGCAATTCACCAGACAGGTCAAAACCAGTCAGCTAGACAGAAGATTACCTCCGGTCAAAGTGGGCCAGCAGTCAAAACCAGGCAGTTGACTGTTTTTGACCAGTGTGGCAATTTGGTGGACAATTGCTTCCAGAGTAAGATGGCTAGGTAATGCAAACGAAATTCATATACAAACCTGAATTTGAGAATAACACTGCATGATTGTAGATGTCCGTTTGAAACAGTGCAAAACCTAAGAGTGGTAGTGCGTGCTGTCAAAAAAAAAAAAAAATTGATCAAAAATCAGTAAACAAGAGATTAATCTGTGATTAATCAAGAGCCTTTGACTGTGAAAGGAAACATATGAATTAAAGATGTCAAGGAACATGGCAGATAAGAAATAATGAGATACAAACATAAAACCAATTTTGACAATTTTGAAAAATCCTGTATACAAGCAAAACACAGGGCATACATTTGAACTGCGTATTTTTGACGACGACACAAATTATTATCTACATGTAAAAGCTTACTTAGGTTTGAGATGGTACTGGTACCAAACATTCTGAGAAACTGACATGATTTAAAGCCGCATTCTGATGACTCAGCCACCAGAACTCGACTCCGATGCGCTAGACCGCTCAGCCACTACACTCCACTACAAGAATGTGCATTTCAAATCGTTCTTGTTT
This sequence comes from Zoroaster sp. YZ-2022, assembly GCA_029582265.1. Classification (NCBI taxonomy): domain Eukaryota; kingdom Metazoa; phylum Echinodermata; class Asteroidea; order Forcipulatida; family Zoroasteridae; genus Zoroaster; species Zoroaster sp. YZ-2022. Next base: position 46,776,360 of record CM055820.1, read on the forward strand.
ATTGAATTTTCAAACTGGGCTACTCACCGAATAAAACAAAGCTTCCCTGGGGTGCTTGCCATATTTGGTATACAGAATTTCCTGGTAGATCCCCATACGTGCCGACATGAAAAGGGCGAAGGTCAACATACATATACCTGCATAGAGAAAGAAATAACATGAAATTCGGTAATATTCCTCATATTTTTTATTTTTTTTTGAAACAGGAAACTTGATTTGTCTTTGGAAGTGTACCTTCATTTCAACCCTCTAGTTTTCAAGACTATTATATCATAAAACTAACCTGTGAAAGCTTCATAACAATTAGGTGCTCATGTTTTTGAGAAAAGTTTTTATGTTTTTCAAAATGTTGAAACTTTTGCGAAAACAGCAATTTTGGAGAAAACAACGAAAAACTAATAAAGGTTTGTTTTTAAATGTTTCTTTTTAATTGTCATACTGCAAGATTTTTGAAATTGGACATAAGTAATTTTTTTTCTCAAAGATGAAAGCTTTCAGATGGAAAAAAATTCTCAGGATGGTTGACAATTGTACCAACTTTGCACCAAATAAGTTTGACGTTAAACTGTGACCATTTACGTTGTTGAGAACACCAATGTTGTATCTTCCCTTTAATATATGCGTGATTGGCTTACCTATAACCCACATGACAATGTCATATGTTGTCATCACTTTGGTAGTCTCTGGTGAATCACCACTCTCATGTTTCTTACCCTAGCAATATGAAAACAAAAGTATCAATAAAATTGAAACTTCACATTTTTTTTGAAAGTGAACATGACAATTTCCAAATATATTTAATATTTATCTTTTTCTGGACGACAAGCCTTTTAAAAGGCTCGCGTGCACGTCGTGTTTTGACGAGCGTTTTAAAAGGCTTGAACGTCATCACCTGACAACGGGTCGCGTTTTGACTTGTTTTGACTTGTTTTGACAACAGAGCACACAATTGACCAATACGAATCATAACATTTATTTTGATACCTTACTCTCTTCAATAATCCAAAGAAACAAATTATTAATAATTTCCACACTTGACCTTGATTGTTTACAGTATCAAATTACAATAACGAAAACAACTAATTCCGGAGAGAGTTAACCAGTTCGCGTCGGAGGCCGTGTATACACGCAAATTTTTTTTGCACCACGTATCGGAGAGCGTCTAAACACGCCATAGGAAACTCCGATATATTTGTATGCATGCTCGATTGAGCCACGCGTGTACAGTGACATGCTCGGAAGACGTGGCCACGAGCTGTGGAAGCTTCCATTAACGTGTGTGTGGGAAAAAGAAACCCGCACAGGGGCCCAGAAAAACATTTTTATTCCCGACGCGAACTGGTTAAACTGCAGCAACCTGATGTAAATTCTACATAACTGTCTGAACAAATTATCAAGATGAGAAGTGTATGTCTGAATAACAGTCTGATGTTATATATTACTTACCGTAGACATTACAGTACATGTACATATACCAATGCTGATCACCAAAATTGAAATGTATTTATGAAGGGGATATCTGCAAAAGAATGGGAAAAAAAAACCAGAATGATCTTCATGAAAAGAAGTTCATATAATCAATATTATCAGAAGTCTATGATCTACATGACACTAACTGTGCCAGCCTGCTGTAATCCAGTCCACAGCATTGTACTCCAAATGTGCACATGCAAAATAAAGAGTTTGGCCAGCCTGCTTGAGAATATCATGGGATAATCACTCGACAACGTCTGTTAGTTCTATTTCCATTCTCAGTGACCCATAATTAGTCAAGTTTGACTTCATTTGTTTTGGAAGTATTTTGGCTGTAGACCAGTGGAATCAGTCTGTTGAATACAACATCATGAATGGCCCAAATCCATTGTTCTTGGAGTACTACGCCATGGACTAGGTTATTACATGACTGGTACACTTCCTGCGGTAATAGACTTCCGATATTATCTATCAACTTTTTTATATAGAAATTCACTGAAAATTTAGAATTTCACTTCCTGTATGTAGGTTTAAACAAACATATTAAGATTATCCTTACATTCAGTCAAATTTAACTGGAAGAAGAAATTACAACCATCCCATTTTGTCTGATTGCCTGACTGCTTATAAAATATTACCATGGAAAAACATGACCATTTGGAAGGCACCACTCTTATTTTGGCCACTAGCCTCACTTTGAGTCTCATAGGATAATGTAGCAGAAAAGCAACGTGGTTCTCTGTGAAAAAGGTCTTATACAGTTTGTATGCAAAATATAAAAATGCTGGCACCCTCAACTTTTTGTTTTTAAGTAAACCAAAATATTCCACGAGCAATATATTTTTATTGAGAAGGGCAATTCTCGGTTAACAAAATCACACCCATCCATGACTGAGTCAACATTCACTTGGAAAATGTTATGCTAGGCAAGATCCAACATATTCATAGGATACAAATGAAATACAAAAAAATCTCACCTCCTGGGTCACTTTAGTGAAGGAACAATTTTGATAAAGGAATTACGACAGAGCATGCAGACTTAAAGGGGTACTGACATCCTTTATTGTGTGTGTACTTAAGGCGTTTTGTAATAAAATATTGTTTTTGAGACCCACCTGTGTCTATTTAATCATTGATTTCTGAGTACAAGTATTTTAAAACAATGTTTGAAGTGTTTGGGGAGGCAACCCCGCCCATGGTGGAAGCTTCATTTGCATAAGATATGTGACGTAAGGTCGGGAAGATCCGATGTGTACATGATGTACATGTACATACAAACGTTTCACACACGTAGCGTCGATTTCATTTCTTCCGTGATTTTTGTTTTCGGAACTAATAAAATGCCGGGAAGATGTGTTTCTGCAGGATGCAACAACACCACCAAAGACGGTGTTAGCCTTCATCTGTTCCCAAGTGACCCAAAAATCGCCGTATTTGGACGAGCAAAGTTCGACTGACAAGAGTAAAGTGGTCAGGTCCATCGGCTCACATAGTTTGTACAGCGATCATTTTGAGCCGAGTTTTGAGCCGAATTTCTCTTACCGACATGACGTCACGAACAGCTCCTCCGTGCAGGGCGTAAAAGTGGGGGGCATTTTTACAATGGTAAAATAACACTCAAAAACAATAAAAACACAAAACAAAAATTGTATTGATCTTTTACTGATATAAAAGAATAAAACGATCACATATTTAACTGTTTGATTTAAATCCATGTCAGTCCCCCTTTAAGTAAAGTTAATAACTACAATGCAAAATAAAATTTTAAATCTTATTTACTTTTTGAAAATAAACACTTTATTAGATTTCTATTGCTCCAAAAGTTTGGTTTATTTCAGATACTTACTGTTTTTTAAGGATAATGATTCCGAGAGCCATGTTGGCAACAAGTGACCCCTGTTAAGAAAGAAAGAATCCAACATTCATTTATTCATAGAATTGATATTGTACCTAAATCAGTGTCCCTTATGGTTTATTTGAATAACTTGATAATCATCATAAAATAGTTACCTCTACACATCATAAAATCGTATGGGGGGGGGGGGGGGGCAGAATCGTCTCTATCCACCAATTTGATGTCTTCCTTTTTAGATTTTACTTTGAAAGGACTCATGACTTGGACTTGACCTTCAGAGTGAGGATTCAAACGAAAAACTGGTATTGATCAATGAGGGCGCTACTTACGCTTCTGAATATCATATGCAGTGGCAGGGGGATGTTGAAATTAAGCGTATAGTTGTTGATGACACTCGTGGTGAAGAAGAAGAATACCAAGGTGGCATAATGCCTGTACAAGAGGAAATTAAAAACCACATTGTGTAAAAGCTGGCATAAACATGGGAAACCATTTAATTCTGGTATCGCCCATGTTTTTCGTTAATTCTTCAGCAATCTCCAGAAATTGTTACTTCCTTCAAAACACTGATGATTTCTTACAGAAAAACAAATACTTTGAAATAAGATATTTAAAAAACAAAAGGTCAAAAGTTTGGTTTAGCAGCAATTGTTTGCCCGAATGAATTTATAATGCTACCTGCAATCATTTCCTTTTGGCAAATATTTACTGTAAAACCTAGCCCTGATAGGACCCTATCTACAGTACACTTACGATAGTAAGTGTACTGTAGATAGGGTCCTATCAGGGTATGTAAAACCATGCTTCTTCCAAATATTTTGAGATAACTGTCATTTTATAGCATTTGTTTTCCTTCGTTTTCCAATGAAAATGACTTTTGCCACCATTGGTAATATCCAGAACAAAAACACTGAACAAATTATTATCTTAAAGCTTACTTGGTTGTAAGATGTCGAAAAAGAAGAAGAAAGATTCATATTGACTCACTTGATTGGTATAACTGGTGCCTTTGTGCCACAATGGGTCGCAAAAATGAAACCCTCGACGGAGATGAAGAGGAACTGTGCGAAGGTGATGATGTTGCCACTGCCTGGCAACTCGCTACATCCCCCCAAAAAATGAAAAACGACTTAAGAAACATTTAAACAATAAAAGATGCACAGGTTTACATTCCATGAGGTTTGTTGTGCTTTAAAAAATATAAGACTAAGAGGCTAAGTCTTAACCCTAACCCCCTAGGTATTCTGGCTTGGAACCTTCCTGAATCCTCCAAAATCCATCAGTGCACTTTTGGAAACATGCCCTTATCTTCAAAATGCACCATGCATTTTCGTTGATCTTTCATATTCAGCACTTATGGCCTGTACTTCTTGCCAGGTAGTAATTTTGCCCCATTTGAAGAGGTGAAAGTACCAGTTTCCAACAGAGCTGATTTTTTCCAAAAAGTGCCCCTTGGAGGATTTTGGGTGGTTAGGGTTAATGGACTACCTCCGTATTCTTGGCCCTCGTCCCATGTACAAAAAAGGAACAATTTTTTTTTTATTTCAACTTTTGAACTGCTAATTATTACAACCTTAAACTTAGTAATTAGGTAACCTTGCCCAAGCAGACACTTTTGGCACCCAGCAGGCGCGCTACAAATCTTTATTATTATTATTATTATTATTATTATTATTATTATTATTATTATTATTATTATTATTATTATTATTATTATTATTATTATTATTATTATTATTATTATTATTATTATTATTATTATTATTATTATTATTATTATTATTATTATTATTATTATTATTATTATTATTATTATTATTATTATTATTATTATTATTATTATTATTATTATTATTATTATTATTATTATTATTATTATTATTATTATTATTATTATTATTATTATTATTATTATTATTATTATTATTATTATTATTATTATTATTATTATTATTATTATTATAAATCCATTATTCTGGGATAGCTCACTTTCATGAAAGCTGTGAAACATTTTTGAAATTAAAACAAAATAATAACATAATTAAAACTAACGTTACCGATCTCACAATAGTGAACTTTAAGTGTCTGTTTGGGCAAGCTTACCTAATCACAAAATTGCCCCTTTTTTTTATACATGTGGGAATAAGGCCTTAATGGCAAACAGTTTGTCGCGCAGTCTTGAACACAGGTTAACCATGGAGGAAGGTGTTCCTTCCTCCATGGGTTAACGACCGGTTTTGGGTGTAGTCATGGGCGATTTTGGATGTGGTCGCCCATGATCACACCCAAAACCAGTCGTTAAGCTGCATTAAACTGTCTTTCCCATTGATAAATGCACGTATCGATTTCGTTTTCAAAATGTTAAAAAAAGGAAATTTTTGTTGAATAAAGCCAATTAGAAATGGGCCAATTCACGTTGTGGGGACACACGAAACACTTCCAAAGGACATGAGTCAGAAGCGTGATGCCAACCTTTGTCACTCTAACACTCTAACCACTCTAATCATTAAAAAGTGTCCTAATAAATCTTGTGCTCTTGACCCCATGCCCACATGGTTGGTTAAACAGCATATTGATGTTCTGCTCCCAACATTATGTAGAATTGTTAATACTTCGTTACACTCTGGTGTGTTCCCTAATGATTTCCATAAATCCATCATCACTCCTGTTTTGAAAAAAACAACTCTCAATCATATTCATAATGAACTTAAGAATTACCGTCCAATAGCAAATCTTGAATTTACATCTAAGGTGTTAGAGAAGTGTGCTTCATCTCAAATAATTGAGCATATGGACTCCCACAATCTTTCTGAGCCTATGCAGTCAGCATATAAGGGTCGTCATAGTACGGAGACCGCTTTGACTTGCGTTCACAATGACTTTTTTGCCGAATTGACGATCAAAAAGCTGTTTTGTTGCTGATGTTAGATCTATCAGCAGCATTCGATACGGTCGACCATGGGATTTTTCTGCAAAGGCTCAGAGATGATTTTGGAATTGTTGGCTCAGCCCTGGAATGGTACAGTACATATCTTGAAAATAGATCTTTCCGTGTATTTGTATCAGGTGCATATTCTCATGACCTTTTTTTGGATTATGGCCTTCCCCAGGGCTCAGTCACAGGCCCTTTTGGGTTTGTAGTTTATATTCATGCTGTTGGAAAAATGTTACGTCATCATAATGTAAAATATCATATATATGCTGATGACATTCAGATATATCTGACAGTTGATCCCAACATTCCTGGTGATGTTCAATCTGCTCTTTTTAAACTCTCCAAGTGTGTAGCTGACATTCAGCATTGGATGATCGAAAGCAAGCTCAGGCTCAATCAAGACAAGACGGAATTTTTTGTTGCGGCATCCCCACATCATCTGAAAAAAATGGATAATATCAGTCTCCTACTTGATGGTGTTGAGATATTTCCGTCGAAGTCTATTCGGAACCTTGGGATTGTTTTCGATCATCAAATGAGTATGTCTGATCATGTGACTAAACTCTGTAAGTCTATAAATTGGCTTATCAGAAACATCAGCAGAATTCGTCCATACATTGATTTTGATACATGTCACAATACAGTTAAGGCTATCATTCTTTCACGTCTGGATTATTGCAATGTGTTGTTTAATGGTATTTCTAAAAAAGATCTCAAACGCTTGCAGAAATTGCAAAATAAGTGTGTACGTTTAATATGTCTTAAACCCAAATTTGAGCATGTTACTCCTCTACTGAGTCAACTACATTGGTTACCAGTAAGTGAAAGAATTACGTATAAAACATTCTTGTATGTAATGTATATAAGTCACTGAATGGGCTCTCTCCCCAGTACATCCAAGACTGCCTACTTGTCAAAATTCCATCTAGTGACATGATGAGAACTCGCTCCACAGGCAGTATCAATTTTGTTGTTCCTGTTACCAAGAAATGTGCTGGAGATAGAGCCTTCTCGGTGGCTGCACCATATCTATGGAACAGGTTACCTGTGCATATTAGGAATGCTACAAGTCTAAACTCATTCAAAATTTCACTTAAGGATTATCTATTTCCATGATGCTTTATTATACTTAAATGATTGCTGTACTGTTCATATCTGCGCTTTGTATCCTTAGGAAAAGGCGCATTATAAATGCAAGTTATTATTATTATTATTATTATGGAGGAAGGAACACATGCTCTAACGTTAATTGGTTCAAACCCACGTCGTGTCGCATTAAAACAGCTGGCTAACACTGCTGTCACATACATGTACGCGCTGTTCTGATTTTGATAAGCCAGTCTATACCATCTGTTAATACACCCCCACGTGATTTTGTTTTGTCCAAACTTTGTTTTGTCAAAACTCTTTTGGGCATTTATGAATGTTTATGTTATGGAGGGAGTCCAGTGTGTTGGCCCTACCATAGAGAACTCTATGGCCCTACAGTAAGAATCCAGACTCACACAGGCGCATCAAATGACTGTCATGACTGTGGATTTGGAAATTCTTACCTTACAATTAACTCCAAAAACACCACATTCGAACAACAGCCAACAAAGACAAGAATACTAGCGTACACTGCATTCATGGTGGCAAATGATTTTACTATAACAAAACGTTCATCCTAGCTAACGTTGTAAAGTTAGACCGAATTAACACTGACACTATGACAGAATAACTACCCGCAACTTAACTTTGCATCCGCTCCTTATCTGATCGTCAGCTGTCCCGGCCCCTGCAGTCTGCTTGCAATTATTTTCCCTAGAGCAATAGATGGTCACATTTATATGTCTATATCTATCCTAGGAAATAAATATTAGATGGCCACGTGTATGTCTGGTATCGCTAATCAAGATGCTAAACTACCTAATACAACAGATCACAGCGAGGAACCATACTAAAACAAATTCTCTAAAGCATCGACCCGTCCCTTCTCAGTTTTTATTTAAAGAGGGACTCACAGCATGCTCTAAGTATTAATTATTAATAATCAGCGGCGTGGGGGCGGGGGGGATTGCTTTTCAGTGGGTGGGGGGGGGGGGGGGGGGCCAGGGGTATGGTTTTTTCCCTTTTCTTTATCTTTTCTGTTTTTTGGGGCACCTGGGGGGGGGGGCACTGGAAATTTTTGGGGGGGGGGCACGTCCCCCCAGGTCCCCCGTGGCTACGCCGCTGTTAATAATTGACCTGTCCCCATTTTGAGAGAAGTTAAGCCACAAGGATAATAAACAAAAAATGTTTTATAATCTAAACTCATAGTAAAATATTGCCAAAAAAGTAATTGTCCGAATGCCTCATATTCAGAAAAGCCTGCGATCCACTGTAAACAATTATGGCCCTCTTACGTTTTAAAATTGCTTCCTGATGTCAATCTTGCCAAAAAACTCTTGTATTCTGGCAAACAAAACAGTGTAAATAACAACGGCCTAGAATATCGGTGCTGTTGTACATGTAAAATAATTAGAGATGTCATTTATTTTATTTACCCCCCCACCCCCTCCCCCCCCCCCCACCCCCGCACACAGTAGACCTTGTGCTGTTCTAGTGAATATGAGGCATTATGGATTCGGCCAAATTGACTTTATACAAATATTTTACAATGGGTTTAGACTATAAAAGTTTTATAAACGTATGTTGTTTAGTTTTCACATGACCGATCTTATCTAAAAATGCATGTTGAAAAGGCAATTATAAAAATTTGTTGAGAGCCCCTCGATCTGTAGGTATTCATTTTTGTGTGGGAGAGTTTTACAGAATGCATAATATTTCGGGGTAGTCAATGCGTGAGATTTGTAAATTTGACATGTATACAAAACAGATTTATTTAAGATGAAAGCACAAAAATGTTTTCTCAAGATGATTGGTACGTGTAACATCTTTACACCCAGTAAGGTTTTTAGATAATAAGTCTTTAATTTGATTATGATTTGATAATCTGGTTATAACCAAAGTTATTTTCCATTTCCAAGTTATTTTCACTTTAGCAGTTCAATGATGCAATATCTTTTGGCGGCCTCCGTATATATCACTGGTATTATGCGCTGCTCTGCTTTTCCATCATAAAGTAAATAGCTAGCGTTGGGGGCCACTGATCTCTATTTTTTTTATTTATTTATTCGAACCTACACCTTAATATCGGTGGCACACAATGATGGTGCGTTCAAAAGAACAGAACAATGGTATAAAATTAACAACACTACACAGTACAATGGAATAAAATTAAGCAACGAACATCAATAACGAAATAAATAAATAAATAAAATCAACAAAAAATAAAACAAAAAAGCAAACATTACGTGTACGCAATAACTAAAAACTAAAAACTAAAACGCTGATAACTAAAACATAAAATCAGCAATAAAATAAATCAAAAGAATTAGAGCAAAGAAACCAAAATACATGCATACAGTAATACAGTTCTAAGCTAAGGATTGAACATGCTTTATTTCAGATCTCTTTTTCCATGTTTTTTTCAAATAGTTTTTGCAAAATTTGTCGAATATTATCTCAACCTCTTTTGGGAGGGACAGTGTTGAAGAGCCTAAAATGAAAATTAATTTTACATCGTTCGTAGCGTATAAATATTGGTTCAAAACGTCAGTGCAATCCAATAGAGCATGTTCAAGTTTATTCAATTCATCTACTCTGATCTGTTGGAGAGCAGGACAAACAAATAAAAAATGTCTAATATCCTCATCACAGTTATTACCACAAAGAGTGCAAGATCCATTAATGTCATCTGACCATCTAGATATTCTACTATCCAATGGTAGGGTATTGGAACGAAGTTTAAATTTAAGAGATACACCTTCAAAATCAACTTTATCTAATAGATAATCTTCTAAGATATACTTTTCTTTAACTTGTGCATAATCAGTAAGTGAGGTTTTGTTTTCAATGTCTTCCCGCCAATCATCTACCGCTAGTTCTTTTACTTTATTCACCACTGACCTGGCCCAGTTTTGGGATGGCTGTTCAAGACCATTAATTAGATATTCAAAATATTTTCACATTCGCATTTAATACATACGTCAAGAACACATTTCAAAAATTTAAATCGGATATCTGTGAAGTTGCAGTTAAGCTGTAGTTTGGCAATAAGAAGAAGTTTAGGCCAGCGATCTGAATCCATCTTAATTAGGCGATCAATGTATTTTATTCGTGAGATGTCGTGCATTGTTTTTATAGGCAACCAACCAAGTTCCCCATATAAAGCAGAACGAGGTGTATTCCTGGAGGCTTTTAAAATGTAACGTGCCAGTTGCAATTGTAATCGTTCTAATTTATCTATATCTGATTTGTTTAAATTACACCACACAGCTGAACCATAATTAATAGAAGGAAGTGCAATAGTTCTCCACAGTATGTCACCATAGTAAACCCTATTAAAGTTATCAAAATTGTCGATAATCGATTTGACATAGGCAATCAACCTGTTACCTTTCTTTATGACGTTTTCATATTGCATATGATCGTTTAAGTTACGAGAGATCAAAACACCGAGGTATTTATATGATTCGGCTTCAACAATATAATTATCTCCTAATTTCCACCGTTTCTCCTTAATGTACATTGACAGGTTGCATGCATGCTTCATCCTCGTCCATCCCATGCAGCGCCCTTACAATCATCTACGAAGAATCTCACTCTGTATCGTATACAGAATAATAGTTTCTTCGTCTATGATTGCACGTTTAGTGATGAGCCTTAGTATTTTGAGAAATAGTATCTGCCTGTAGGCCTATCTGTATATCAAAACCACGTAGCGCAGCTGGTCAAAACAAGCTTTCGTCAAAATTAAAGTTTTTATAATACAACCGTTAGGGACGGGGATACTAATTTGAGTAACGTGTCTGTTTGTTAAAGAAAAACTCCGAGGTGCCGGCACAGATCTGGCTGAAAATTTCCGTGCGGCATTCTTTCGGACCGGTGATCATTCTAAGGGGATACGATTTTTTATCTTGTTCTTCTTTGAAATATTGTTTTTTTTTGTACACAATTTCATTGAAAGAGGATGTGCGACTTCTCGTTCTTTGAAATATTGATTTTTTTGTACACAATTTCATTGAAAGAGGACGTGCGGCACGAAAACCTGGCCGATAACAATTACTCCTGAGGACGATCAGAGCATACTGATCGAAACGTCGAGTTGTACCCCCAGTTCTTTTCAGAACTAATTACTACTCAATTGAGATTCCACATGGTGAATTTCTTTGCACCAAAATATTCACGTGCGGCACGAAAACCTGGCCGCCCGCCCTCCAACCGACCTCATCACATGTTGTGTGTCTGTGTTATTGACAATACAGTATTTCAGGTAAAACTTGTAGCTTTGCATGGTGAGAATGATAAGTAAGACTAATTGCGGTGACACCATGTAAGAATCTCAATTGAGTAGTAATTAGTTCTGAAAAGAACTGGGGGTACAACTCGACGTTTCGATCAGTATGCTCTGATCGTCCTCAGGAGAATGCCGGACTCTTGAAACTGCTGCTGCTTAAGTAGGCTGCTGGAGGATCATCCCCTGCTGGAGGATTAGTTCGTTGAGGCGCGCAGGCGGGAAACTGTGAGACTATGGGACTAGGATCCTAGGTGTAAGGGGAGAGGAGTGTGTGCTCACTGAACTGAATCAGTTGTTAACAAGCACAGGAAGGAGGGTGGTTGACTTAGGATATAGGGGATCCCTCAGTCTGGGGTTGGTTATGGACTTTGGATATAGAAGATCCTTCAGTCTGTAGTATGGGTCGCCAAATGTCGCTGATGAAGAAACCGATGTCCTGTGGCACAGTGTCGTGTTTGACGATCTCGATGGCCTCTCTGATGCGTCTGGGGTGCCATGCGTCGATGGGTGTGATGAGTTGGGCTGCCTGCCAGTCGATTTGGTGGTCCTTGATGTGCGAGTGCTTGACGATGGCGGACTTCTCGAAATCTCCTCTGCGGCCGTGTGCTCGGTGTTCCTTCAATCTGATGGGGAGGTTGCGTTTTGTTTCCCCGATGTACACCTTACCGCACTCACAGGGGATCCGGTAGACTCCCGCTCTGTTGTTTGGGTCCGGTTTGAAATACAGTATTTCAATTATATATTGTCTGGGTCAATCATTTGTGTCGCCCAATCGCCACCGGGTACTAACAGCCTCGCGAAAGGCCGCCGAAAAAGGCGGCCTTTTTGCGAGTCTGACCATGGAGGAAGGAAATCTGTTTTCCTTCCTCCATACCATGGTCCGACTAAACATACGAAGAAAATATTGCTCTGTTCCGTATGAGGGCGCTGCTCAAGAGAGTAGCAAAACTTATTTTGGGATACGTTCATATAATTAACTCTATGGGATACGTAAGCTGGCCATGGCGCCAGCCATGACTAGACTTGCGTTGATCATGATGGAGTTCGAGTAGGCGGCCGGGCATACTAGGTTTCCTATGCGCATATTCATATAAAATATTTTTTTCAAATCTGGGATGCCTATTAATGGGACCGTGGTACTTGTGTCCTTGAGCAAGACACTTTACCATAATTGCTTCTCTCCACCCAGGAGTAAATGGGTACCTGTGAGGGCAGAGTTGGTTGTTGTGTTTGATTAGACCATAAATTATGCGCCGAAATGGCAGCAATTGAGCTGTATACTCGAGTCGTACTCCCCAGGGAGCTGAGATGGTTTCAGGAATGATTTATGCGCCTGATGAGCAGGGATAATAATGTACAGCGCTCTGATACCTTGTTTAAGAGCGCTTTAAAATGCCCGACATTATTATGAAAGACCGTAATTAAAAACATTTTGTATATTAGCCACCATAGTATACCATCTGGGGTGCCGCGTGCTCCTTGAATAAAGGCTAATGTCGCCTCAAAAAATAGATAACATTCTCACAGACGTCTTGACTCAAGACTAGTAGACTAGATACGTAAAAACAAGTGCATAATTTTCTGGCTATGATGGCGGACCGTCGCAGTGGTTCGCGGTCCAGAAACCGCGATCTAGCTGGAGAATTTCGTCAATTTAGCTCTCTTTCCAAGCATTTAAAGAAGATAATTTATGACTCTAACGTATCACTTGCAGAACTGAGGAGTTGTGGTCATTTTGAAGAGGGTAAGCGGCAAGAAATTGTCAAATGTTTACTTGTAGCATTCATAAACTTTGTCGTGTTGTTTGTGTAGACTTTGACTTTGATCATTTAATGATTTAGGTTTAGCCTTCGCATACGGTCGTACTAAAAACCGACAACTCACGACAACTGACGACAACTGACGACAACTCACAACAACACGTTCTAAATGCACTGAAAACTCAAAAATAAAGTTAAAAATATGTTTATATGGGACAGTGGCATACATACAGGCTTTCAGTTTTTGAAAAAGTGGTTTTAATTAGCAATAAAAATGATTTTCTTCGCTGCAGTAGTATTGGCCGCCATCTTGCTTGTGCAACGTAAGTAGGACCCTTCGCATATGGCCGTCAGGGTACAACTATAGAATGCAGGGCCACACCGAAGGTTACTTCTTATAAATTTACGTAATCTGACTTAAAAATACACAACTGCGGTTCCTAGGTCAAATTCAGAAAAGGGGAAAATTTGGCCCTGCATTCTTATTCTGTACTCCTCCATGCTCCAATCAACAGACACTGAGACTGAGTGGGAAATTAAACATTAAACAAACAAAAAAATACACACTCGACGTGCTTGTGAAAAGTGAAAATGCAATCAGAGGTGGTTGCATATAACATTACCAGTTACATTACATAACGTTATTGTTATTAATGCAATAATAGATCATGCCCATTGTATGATTGTTAAGCTATGAATTTGTATTCACATTTTCTCGAAAATGACGACATGTCACTGATGGAATTACATGTACTCCTACTTTAGTAGCTCAGGATGTTTGGTACCATAATTTACCATTTTACAACTAAGTCAGTTTTTTATCTAGATTAACCCTCCTATGCCCAGGCTGAAATTTGGCCCAGTAAGCACCGCACCGACAGACAGTCACTTGAGTATTTTTGGTTGCATTGCCAATTGTTCACACATGTGTATTTTTGTGCTGGAGATAGTGGCAAAGTCAAACACACTTGTGTATGTCCTACATAAGTTATGCAGAGTCACACAGAGCTGTGTATGTCCTACCATGGAGGAAAGAAAATATTCCTTCCTCCATGGTCCTACTTATATGCAGAGTCTCACAGAGCTGTGTATGTACTGCATACACTTGAGTGGTTTTGGTTTGACCTCCTATCAGAGCCACATGTCCTTGCATTTATTTGAGTGCACTGCACAAAGTCAATGGGTTGGGAGTGACATACAAATTTTGAGTGTCTTTGATTGTTAAGGAGGGTTAATTTAATGCTATACCCATGGTGGGAAAGATTAACCCTCCTATGGTTTGACCTTTCAAAACCTTTCAAAATCTGCTTACTGGCCAAAATGGCTATCAATAACTATGAACCCTTTAAAACCCTCCAGAATTTGTTGCTACTGAACAACCACACCTTTCAATACCCTTTGAAAGGTATTGAAACATTTCAACACCAGTTTGTTCAGAGAGTTGTTACACCTTTCAAAACCTTTCATAGGTCCCTTTTGTCAGACAGTTTTCTCACCTTTCAAAACCCTTCAGTACAGCAAACTTGAAAGGTTTTGAAAGGTCTGACAATTCTATGGCAACTGCACTGTACATAGGAGGGTTAAGGTGGGAAAAATGAATTGTATTACTAGTATTTCAGTATATATGGACAGATGGGGCAGACGGCACTCCATAATCATCCATGATTATGTAAATACAGACATGTCACCATACATGTACATGTAGCTATTCAGCACTGTTGGAAACTGGTACTTTCACCTCTTCAAATGGGATAAAGTTACTACCTGGCAAGAAGTACAATAATGTAAGTGCTGAATATGAAAGATCAACGGAAATGTACGGTGCATTTTGAAGATAAGGATATGTTTCCAAAAGTGCACTGGAGGATTTTGGAGGATTCAGGAAGGTTCATAGCCAGAATACCTACATGTAGGTGGTTATAGTTACATACATCTTGTATATTCCCACATATATAGTGTTCTGTTTTACAAAAGCTGAAAGTATTTAATTGGTTTGGTGTTATGGCTTTCTTTCCTAAAAGAAAAAAGGCAGTGACTTGTGTTACATGCCCCTAATAACATCTTCAATAACTGGCTAGACACCCTGCACAATGCAACAACATCCATCACTTGTCCAAGTGTGAAGGCATTTAAAGGGACAGTATCGTCACCATCAGAGCAGACTTTTAACAGGGCATGGAATCGATGTCCTAGTTTAAGATGAACACAGTGACTGAAAATTACTGGCTCATTTATGCAGCAACAACGGTAATATGACTTATCATGTAGGAAATTATTTTCAGTCACTAAGTTAATCTAAAACTAGCACTCCGATTCCATGCACTGTTAATTGTGACGATACTGCGTGCAACAAGATCCATCAACAACAGTAAATGATTTAGCTTGTATCGTAGAGCAAAATGATATACAAATTTCAAGCTGTAACAAAAAGCTAAAAAAAAAAAACATTTCTGCCTAAAGATTTTGCTATACAAAGTTTTAGGCAGAAATCATTCCCTGAACAAGAAAAAAAGTTATTTCCTTCTCTGCTCACTCAACAAGATCCATCAGATTTTTACATTTGTAGCATTCTATTGTGTTCAGCATGGTTTATACTCAGTTTAACACTCCTACTGTTTGACCATTTGAAACCATTCAAAATTTCCACTTACCAAAATGCCCATTGGTTTTGTACACACATGGTGATACCATTTGAACAGTGTTGGTAGCAAGCTTTACTACCATTCAAATCCATTCAAATGCATAGAGGGTCCAGTGATTCACCACTTAGAAGTATCCAAAGAAGGTTTTGTATTAGCTGTACTACCATTTGGAAAGATCCAAACAAGGTTTTGTATTAGCTGACTTACCATTCAAAACCATTTGGGGGAAATCAATACTGCACACAGTTATTTCACCATTCAAAACCACAAAAGCGAATGGTTTCAAATGGTGGATCAATTTGTATGAAAAAGGTACCAGAAGTAGGAGGATTAATACTGACTGAATTGTACGAATAGAGGGACTGGTCCGAGCATGAAGTCCGAGTGCAAGTGGGTCACAGCCAGGAGCGTTGTGTTTTTTAATTTTTGTTGAAATCAATTTTACCCTGCGTACAAGATAGTGCATATTACTGTGAAAGCGTTGATTAAATATGACCAACATTTACCAAATTCATGATTGAATGATTGCAAATCACAGACCAGCAAGCATAATACATGAGTAAAACTATTCATCTTATGGTAATAACATTTATATTGGAGGAATGAATGTTGAACCCAACAGCCACTTATGCACAATGTCTATTGCAAGTGATTTTAGCAGACGACAAAATGGCCAACATCTCACTGGATGTGCATACATTCATTACTCAAAATCTCCCAAAATATCGTTTCCAATCCTCACTTGACTACACTTTGCTCTCCTTAAGTGTAGCCTCTATCATCTTTTAAACGAAAATCTGTGATATTTGTCATTATTTGGATAGAAAAGTGGCAGTTTTATTCTACGTTCTTTCCCAACTTTGAAAGGAATTTTCATCAAAAAGTTCCTCACAAGTATTGCATAGCAAAATGCTGCACATAAATTACAATTTGCTAATCAAAACTAGCGATTTGCTTTTCATTACTATCATGTACACAAACATATTTCTAAATGTTTAGGAATGAAGGACTTCTCTGATTGTGGGACTGCATTTTTTGGTATTTTTTGTAAATTTGTATTGCTTATTTTGGCTTTTGGAGACCGATAAATTAAAAACAAACAAAAAAACTCATAAAAATATCTACATAAAACCCTATTTGTTATGCATTCTGACAATGAAGGTATATTGACCTTGTGAAAAAGTACTGCTTAACCTATGGTACTAATCATATGAATCATCTGCTATGTGAGACAATACCGTCATTCTATATCAAAGTACACACATGTACTCAGGTCCCATGAATACTCTAAAATGTCAAAAGGTCAACTTCCCTATATCTCATGATTAATAATTAACGTATTGTTAACAATGATAAAGACAAGTGACACAGATGACTTGTATTTTGTTTGTTTGCCAATCACTTTTTGTTGTTCTCCAGTCCGGCAGGATATGCCAGTCTTATAAAGTTCAAACAATGTCACAACAGGTGAAAAGGTTTACAGCTGGTTAAAGAGAAGGTGCAACATTGATGGAAGTGTTTGTCTACATTCATTTGAATCCTCTAGTGCTCAAACAAATATATCTCATCAACCTAATATGTGACGCCGTATGTCAAAACCAGGCACAATTGGGCAAGAGGTAAATTTTGAGTTATTGAAATATTAGTAAAGTATAGACCTTGCACTTTACAATGCCGCTTTCTTTTTTCAAATCGGATATTCCATAGCGAAGTTATTAAGATTTGAAATCGGACTGTCCGAAACATCGAAACTGAGATAATAGCCCTTTAACCCTCCTATGTACAGTGCAGTTGCCATAGAATTGTCAGACCTTTCAAAACCTTTCAAGTTTGCTGTACTGAAGGGTTTTGAAAGGTGAGAAAACTGTCTGACAAAAGGGACCTATGAAAGGTTTCGAAAGGTGTAACAACTCTCTGAACAAACTGGTGTTGAAATGTTTCAATACCTTTCAAAGGGTATTGAAAGGTGTGGTTGTTCAGTAGCAACAAATTCTGGAGGGTTTTAAAGGGTTCATAATAATTGATAGCCATTTTGGCCCGTAAGCAGATTTTGAAAGGTTTTGAAATGTCAAACCATAGGTTAAGGTTTGAGTTTAAACAAAACAAGTAGGTCAACAATGTTACCTTAGCAACGGGCATGCAGGAGCAAAGAAACTGCTCTATAGTTGATTTTCAAACTTTTTTTCAGTTATGAAATTGCATTATTTACCAAAGAAAGTAAGATTTTATGTGAAATTATAATGCCTCTCTAAAAGTATTTAAAAAATAATTTGTCGATGAAATTTCAGTTAGAAACTTTTACAGAACATTTAAAATATTTGTAGCATCATAAATTTCCAAAAATCTCAAAATCGCAAAAAATCACCCCCAAGGCATTTTGCAGCTGATCCTCCATTCGTAGCTCTGCCCAATTCCGCCTGGTTTTGACATACCGCGTCACATATATTTGAAAGTGTAAGCAATCATTGCATATCAGAGAACTTTGTAGTACTTGATTCAATGACATTTTTCTGTACTTTACTTACACTCAATTACTCATTCTCATGGAAATATACTCGACTTGTACTCGGCTACTCGTACTCATGGATGGGTATAATCATTTTTCAATGTTTCCCTTTTTCAAATGAATGTACAAGACAAAAAGAAATAAATACCACTGTCTTATAAGTAAGACTAATTGCGGTGACACCATGTGATATTCTCTATTGAGTAGTAATTAGTTCTGAAAAGAACTATAGAGGTTACAACTCGATGTTTCGATCAGTATGCTCTGATCGTCTTCAGGAGAATGTCTTATAAACTGGTCGTGCCGCGGTAGATCTATATGCACCATGCAAGGATTTACCGAACGCGGCGGCAAGATGGAAAATCAACCTTTTCATTTTATTTATGGGTACCCAAGAACCGTACCTTTAAGGTGGCCGGGTACCTGGTTCCAAAAATACCTGTGGATCCTCAGCACTAATGACAACTTATTAAGTTATAAACATTCTCAGGTTGGCTATTTGCATGTCTTGAGTCAAAGAGAGTAAGTGTTCCCATAACAATTTTGCCAATATAACCAATATTGTACAATGTACACTCCCTTTAACCCTGTATTTTGTGAATTTTATGTACACAAATCCACTGAGTTGTGAGCTACTTTTTTGTTTGTATGCAAACTTTGGGAGGCTTATGTGTCACTGCTAAAAATATAAAAATGTACACTTTTCACAATGACATTTGCCAGGTTGTTACTTTTGTACACATCTGTACTGGATGCCCTGAAGGAACAGTTTTAAATGAATTAACCCTCCTACTTCTGGTACCTTTTTCATACAAGTTGATCCACCATTTGAAACCATTCGCTTTTGTGGTTTTGAATGGTGAAATAACTGTACAGTATTGATTCCCCCAAATGGTTTTGAATGGTAGGTCAGCTAATACAAAACCTTGTTTGAATCTTTCCAAATGGTAGTACAGCTAATACAAAACTTTGTTTGGATACTTCTAAGTGGTGAATCAATGGACCCTCTATGCATTTGAATGGATTTGAATGGTAGTAAAGCTTGCTACCAACACTGTTCAAATGGTATCACCATGTGTGTACAAAACCAATGGGCATTTTGGTAAGTGGAAATTTTGAATGGTTTCAAATGGTCAAACAGTAGGCGGGTTAAATTGAATTAAATTTATATGTACTGGACATCTGGAGTTAAAATCATGAATTATTAGACAGGGTTTCTGTCGCCACATGTGTCATACATACAATGTACACTTGATTACTGGTTGTTCATGACAGCACATGTACATGTACTGTACTAAGAGGCCATTCAAAGTTGTCAACATTTTCAAGGTAGTACAGAGAGACCTCCCCCCACCTCAAGGTAGTACTTATCAACATTTTATTTTACATAAATTTAATTTTTCCCGTTGTTTATAAATCAGTATTTTTTAAAGTAGTACTTCAAAAATAAAATTCAAACAAGTAATTAAAAACAAATCAAATGGTCAAATTGTAATGTGATGTACAGCTGATGTTTGTATCAATCTTTCTTAGAATTTTTTTCGTCTTGTCACTTTTGAAAAAAAAGTGAAATAATTTTCAGTTATACATGTACATGTATGTAAATTCCACCTTGGAATAAATATGAGAAATCTACATTCATTTAGACAAGACAGTAAGCATACTTGTTTTGTTAACATTATCATTGTTGTAACTTCCCTTTAATATAAATAAAAAATAAAAGAAATCATTTCCTTTTGTCTTTCCTGTTTATTTTGTCTACATATAAGATTTGAGGCTTTGTCTACATACTTTTCTTTGTTTAAAAAGGGAATTTCCCCAAAATACATTCTAAAGCCATTATAATCCTATTGGTGATCTCTGAAGAAATACATTTTTCATAATTTACATTTGTAAAGGCAGTAAAGGGGTGGAGGTAATAATCATTCAAAACAAGTTGACCAAATGTGGTGAAAATTTCACCAAACTAGATAAATAATTGGGTATCATTGGTAAAATAATTGTGAATAATAGTGTTGTTTTTAAATTATGTGACAAACGATAACAGAAAATCTTTTGGGGAAGCCCTGATACATTCAGTCTGTATAAATGCTCCAACAAAATGCTTTCTGTGTCATTAACCCATACACTATACACATCCAATACCTAGTGCACTATAGGGTAACCTTGATGGACCAATTGACAATAGCATAGGGTAGCTGCATAGTCAAAAATTTTGCCATTGACATGAGTGAAAGATTCACCATTGTTGGTTCACCAGGCGTGTCATATTATTTGGGAATTAAGGATATTGCATATAAGCCTGCCCTTCATATTTGACATTCATTTCTGCCTCAGTGCTGACTAAAATATTGTTGCTTTACTGAGCTATGACCTTGGAAATATATTCAGTGTCAGCTGTGGTTTTTTTGATTGTCTGAGTTCAAGGGCATAATGTTTATCTATAGGCATTAAGTTAATCCCTGAAATAGAAACCTCATAAGTTAAAGTTCACAACACACTAGTCTTAGAGACTACAGAAAATTACCATGAGTTTTTCAACAGCCATAAATCATGATGTTTTCAGATGATGTTTTTCACTGATTACCACAGAGTCTGGTTGGAGTTAGGAGGTTTAACCTATGCAACATGATATGGGATGTCAAGGATGCTTTTGTTATAATTTTGACCATTGCATCATACAACAAAACATAGCGCACAATATTATGTACATGTTAAATGTGCCTTGGCCACATAAAAGAACCCAGAACACTTATCGTAGAAGAGTAGGGGTTTACCCCAGTGTTTCTGGTTCACATAGCAAGCACCCGTGTTTACAGGTTTCCTCAGTGTGTTTAATGAGGGATCATTGGTTTCATTACCAGAAATGTATTAATAATAATAATCATCATATGGACTTGGGGATACACATTTGTTGCTTTCTGTCGGCCAGTTTTACGAGGTAATCTTTTTTTGTCAATGTCTCGACAAAACCCCTCGGCAAATAAAAATAAGTACTGGTACTGATGTATTGTCATTAGCAAAATGATAAAAGAATTAACAAAAAATAAATGTCCGGGAAGGGGGGGGGGGGGGCACTTTCTATGACTGAATGCAGTACAGGTACATATTGTATACGTCGTGAGTATTTGCCCATGCTTTTAAAATCATTGAATGGAATCTGATGAAAATTCAAAGAATTCAGAAAAATAACCTGGCATCAATGTTAAATTTGTTTGTTAGCTGTTTGTGTGCAGTGAGCATCACTTCTGATCAGAGTATAAACCAGAAAGAGGAAAAATGTTGTTCTTTTAGCAAAAGAGTGGCCAAATATAATACTTATTACAAAAAAAACAACCCAGGGTGTCCATCTAGGAAACAGGGCATCCAAAAGACACCCAAAAGTATTGGTGCTTAACACTACGTTTCTGATTGATACAGTACAAGCATTATAAATGTTGTAATTATCAAGTCAACCTTGAATTGAATTTAATTGAAATTTGTTTCCCTTCCATTTAACACAGAGCGCATCTCAGCTCTATTGCTGCAGGATGAAGATGAGTCTTTTATGAAATCGATTGTGAGCGATCCACCTTGCCTGCTGGTCTATGGCCAGACGTACACAGCAAAAGCCACCATTGTCAACAGACTTCTCGGTGAGCAGCTCCTGCGGGTCACGAATGACTCGGACAATGCAAAGAGCTGGCGGCCGTTGCGCTTCCGATACGGCGCGGAGAGGCGGAGTGCCTTGACCACGTTGACTGACAGTTTTGAGTTGCTGAATGGGGATTATAATCATGACACCAACTGGACGGTGCTCCCTCAACGCGATATCGAGATAAGACCGGAGGATTTGAGTGACCCGTGCACAGCGCAGGCCACAACCGAGGTGACTTTGAACCACCCGTTGCTTGCCACTAAGGCGGAGGTTGTCGTCGCGCCCCACAACTGCCCGGACCTGAGCTCGGTCAAGCTGTACAACCAGTACTCATCCCGGATGCTTCCTATTGTACTCTATGGAATAGAAAAGGACTATCTCACCCAAGACGATCAGACTGAACTCCTTGAGTTAAGACTAGCTGTCGCCGATTTACCGGTGCTCTTTCTTGACTGCTGTCCCCATTCAGAGAATATCCCCAGACACTCACACTACAGCGATGATCTTGGGGATGACTCTGCTTACGATAGCAATAATGAGGACCAAACGGTTCAGGGAAGCCACGTGAGGGCTGTATCCCCATCCCAAAGAAACCCCCCGAGATTCCAAGATATCTTGCAGGGACAGCTTCGAGGTCTGGGTTTTTTGAAGGACCCTACTGATGTACCTGTTTTTAGAGGGGGCTTGTCCCCGACCGAGGCAGATCTAAGCCAGAGCCAGCTGGAGAAGCTCTACAACATGCAGGGTATACTGATGTTTGTCCGTCAGACGCTTCAGTTGTACCTCACGCGCGCCACTAACATCCTCCACGACTTACACCTCCAGTGTATGAACATGTTTATCACCAGCGCATTTGATATGCAGCGCGATATCCAGATCACGCCTCGCCGGATCGACTATGCGAGGCAGCGTGAGGCAGAACTATTTGAATCCCTCAAAGAACTAGCCAATCAGAGGCAAGAAGAGATTCGCAAACTGATTCAGGAAACAATGCAAGATATGAAGGAACCACTTCTGCAAGAAGCGGAGAACTTTCAGTTTTCAGGTAAATGAAATCGCCCTTGTTATTTATTATTCTACTGGTAGTTTTCATAAAGTTTTATTTTAATTGGAACAATGGTCATTTCATTTTAGAAAGCCAAACAATTATTTTGAAATGGGATATTTCAAAAAATAATTACATGAAGCTTGGTTTAACATCAGCTTTACGCCAAGGAAGTAAAACGGCTTTAAATATAAGGTATAGAATTGGTAATTTCAAAAATAAACAAATTTTATCCAGGACTTGATCTTGACCGCGGCCACCGTGGCCATTGCCATGGTGGCCCTCCAAGTTGGCCGTAATGCCCCTCCAGGTTGGCCGTAATGCCCCTCCAGGTTGGCCGTAATGCCCCTCCAGGTTGGCCGTAATGCCCCTCCAGGTTGGCCGTAATGCCCTTCCAGGTTGGCCGTAATGCCCCTCCAGGTTGGCCGTAATGCCCTTCCAGGTTGGCTGTAATGCCCCTTTAGTTGGCCTTGAAATTTTGAGGCAGCCAAGACCAAAGTGGCCATGCTCTCTCAATCCTTAAGGTCAAGACCTGTTTATCTATGGTATCTATCTTCCCTAGAAGTCATTTTGTCTCGGGTGCTGTCATTTATAAGAAAAGTGAAATTACTGCCAATAAGTTTATCAGAAAGATTTGATTTAATTTTGCTCCACACCGACGTGTAGAAAGAGTTGTCTTTCCTAAATTCCACATTTTTTGAATGAATACAACAAATCTGATAACATTATCACTATTTTCTTGTTAACACACAAAAAATGATTGAAACATTTATAGCTTGCTTGCTTACATGTATCTTGATTCAAAGTTCATATACATTTTGTCAACATTACAATGTTGTATCTTCCCCTTAACTGCATGATACTGTGTCTATGTATACCATTGGTATGTTAGCCCGATCCTTGATAGTATATATATGCTTTGTGTAAATAAAGACATTAAATAAATAAAGCCAAGTTATATTAACAATGAAAGTTTATTTGGGATGGGTTTTAGTTTTCGTGCAATAACAAAATCAATTGATTTGATTTTGCCCTTACACTGACGT
The DNA here is from genome assembly GCA_029582265.1 of Zoroaster sp. YZ-2022. Lineage (NCBI taxonomy): Eukaryota > Metazoa > Echinodermata > Asteroidea > Forcipulatida > Zoroasteridae > Zoroaster > Zoroaster sp. YZ-2022. The sequence continues at coordinate 46,800,639 of CM055820.1, forward strand.
ATGGAGGAAGCACTGCATGCTCAGTGCTTTCTGATTGTCTGTGAAAAAAACTCCACAGGTGACTCGGGTGAGATTCGAACCCACAACGTCTTGCTTACTAGTGCAGGAATAATCAACTTTAACCCTAACCTTCCAAAATCCTCTTTGCTAAAGTGAAGGATTTTGAAGGATTGAGGTTACATGCTACATGCTCTTTGCCATAAAAGTGAAGGATTTTTGGAGGATTGATGTTATTAGGTATACTTGTAGTGTAGTGATTGCAAATGCAAGGTCAGTGCTTGGGTCAGTGGACACTGTTTATTGCTCCATGCATGCAAGGAGGGTCCCTGGCCATGTACATGTATCACAGATTAGAAACACGTGTGTGCATACATGTCATGTGCTTGCTTTACTACTGAAGGATTTTGGAGGATTCAGGTTATGTGTAAGCAAATGGGCCTAGGGAGTTAGGGTTAATAAAATTATGTACATTTTCATTTCTTGAGATGTGTTCACATGATTCATTTGCCCCATTGAAAACATGTACATTATTTTGTGAAATATCTCATTGAAAATAACATTAGCTTTAGAAACAAAAAAGACATGTACTGTGAATTCCTTCATGTAAATTGTATGTTTCTGGTGCACATTTTAAATGTTAAATCAAAGAAACATGTTCATGTACCAGATAAAAAAACGTCTAGAGATTAAATGAACTGTCACAGTGAAACGGAGTATATAAGCCAGGAATTGGAATATAGAGCATCCCAATTTATAGAGAATCCCAATCTGAAAAACAGGATGTCCAAAGGTTCTTCTTCCAATACATAGTGTATAAGAGATAAAACACATTAGCAAATGGGGGGTCCAAAAGATACCTAAAGGTATTGCTGGCTGACATTGTGAAGCAAAGAGATTCTTGTATTTGACATAAAACACAATAAAGGGGGCCATTTTTCTACCGTCACGTTAGCAGTTTTTCTGATGGTTGTAATTTTTGTTTAATATCTGAAACCACCCAAAAAGAATTTCAACATTTGAATAGACATGCATGCTTATCCTAAAGACAATTTGAGTTGATTATTACTATTATTTTTTTAATTAGCCTAAAATTTCCATCAACAAATGGACGGAAAAGTGAGGTAACTTTTTCCGTCCAATTTTTATGGAAATTTGAGGGTAAAAAAAAATATTTTTTTTAAAAATAAATAAATAAATCAACTCAAATTAGTTCTAGTATAAGCCTGCATGTCCATTCACATGTTGAAACACTTTTTGGTCAGTTTCAGGTACTTAAAAATAAATAACAACCATTGGAAAAACTGCTAACGTGACGGATGCAAAGTGGCCCCCTTTATTGTGTTTTATGTCATTTGTCAGTATTAAGTGGTGCGTAAGTGGAATGGAATTCTTTGCCATTGTTATCAATACGCATGAATAGGCATACAGTGTAGGTCAGAGTATTAGCCAGGATTTGGAGGTAGGGCGTCCAAATTTGTTATTTTTTGAAAAAGAGGGTGTCCAAAGCTTTAATACTTTTGCATGTGTATTTAAAAAAAACCAAGGTGTCTATTTAGCAAACAGGGCATCCAAATGACACCCAAAGGTATTGCTGGCTAATACTATGATGTAGGTGCAGCCATCCTACTTTGCTTATTAACCCTCCTACTAGAGATACACTTTATTGGCAAGTAGCTATAGTAGTCAAAACCAGTCAACTGCCTGTTTTGACTGTTGACCCAAATGTGCACACAGGGGCATTTTTGACTGGTTTTTACTGTCATTTTAACCACCCTCAACAATACAACACAATGCTGTTACCAATCAAAAACGGTTGACTTTGACCTGTGAATGTACTTACTTCACGTAAGGTTTAGTTTGACAGTGTTAACTTCTAAGTGCACTAGATAAACCTTGGCAAGTATATCATCATTTTGACTGATTTTGACCCTTGCAGTCATAGGAGGGTTATTAACTATTCTCATGTATAAAAGGGAAAGTATGTGCATGCTACATCATACAACTAACCTGTCAAAGTTTATTACATTTAGTCATTACTGGGAAAGTAATGAAAATGCAAATAAAAAATTGAAACAACATGAATAATTAAAAAACATGAATAACATGAACAACATGAATAAATAAAAAACATGAAATTAAGAAAAAAGTAATTTTTTTCAAAATACTTGTTGACAATAATTTAACTTTTTATACAAAAATTTCAAATTCTGTACCTTATTTTTAGACTTGACTAACTTAACACGGCCAATTCTTTCTTCGGTAACGGAACCTGTCAATATTTGCCATCACTTGAAAATTACTAGACAAATTTTATAGTGACCAACGTGAATTTGTTTGTGTTTTAAAGCTACTTTCAATTCTATCTCGACTTTGTATCTCGCAGATTTGGAATTCTCCATCGACGGTGAGATCAGCCAGGCCAAAGAGATCCGCGGATGCACCACTCAGATTCAGGACCTGGTCCTTAACCGAGTCAACACTGCCGTTGTGGAGAAACTCATCAGCTCCGTGGACTACTTACATGACAGCTTCGTTGGGACATTGACACGGTGTCTGGAGAGCCTGGAGAAAGGCGATGAAGGGCAGGGAGAGACAACGGCTAGTATGGCATTAAAACAAGTAAGGATGCGTTCCTGTTCGGAAAGGAAAGCTTGGGTTTAAGGCCATTATATACTATTGGTAATCTCAAAGCTAGTTGACTGACCATTCAAAACTAGATTTTAACTGTCTTTTTATGAATGTTGGATAAGCTGTATTAGACAACAGTACTGTGTACAGTTTAGATGCATTCCCCACACAGTACTATTTGACAACTGTCTATGAATGGTGTATAAGCTGTTTAGATGCATTCACCACACAGTACCATTTGGCAACTGTCTATGAATGGTAGATTAGCGGTGTAGATAACAGTATCATGTACAGTTTAGATGCATTCACCACACAGTACCATTTGGCAACTGTCTATGAATGGTAGATTAGCTGTGTAGATAACAGTATCATGTACAGTTTAGATGCATTCACCACACAGTACCATTTGGCAACTGTCTATGAATGGTAGATTAGCTGTGTAGATAACAGTATCATGTACAGTTTAGATGCATTCACCATTTGGCAAGCATTAAATACGCTGGCATAGTACATGTACCTTTATCATTAAAAACCATTTGAATGATATTGGATAATCAATCAACATGTTTTAATTATATTATTTAAAAAAAAAATTGTCCTCTGGAGACATAAATGCAGGAACGAGTAAAAAAAATCTGAATGCATTTTCAATATTTTCTCAGCACATTTTACCAAAAGTGTATACAGTCTTTAATTAGAGGTCTATTTTTAGAATCCATTTACCACGTCAGGCAGCTTTTCGTTTTCTAAAATTTTATGCATTACAGTTAAAACCCTGCGACGTGCCATGACACTTATACTCACACCGCGGTTGCATCGCGCTGTATTTTACAGTAGGTGTGAAAGGGCGCTATAACTTCTGTTGCGTTGAACACTACCAACTGCCAATGGTTTTAACAGATGCCTAGAGGTCCTCTAGACCCTAGACAACAATTTGAAGCAAAAAAAAAAATGTAAGGGCCCTTTAGGTTGATGTTTATTTTAGTTCTGATAACGCTTTTTCCCCTACCCCAAATCGACACAAATATACCCTATTATGTGTACCCATAGCAGTTATAGGAATAAACATCTCTCACCCTCTGGCTGATGGTTCCAGCATGTCTGGATTCATGGTCTAGCACAACATAGTGGGTAACTGATAGCTTTTGATAAGCCGCTCAGAGCCGAAGTCAATGCCCTTGTGTTGACAGATGGGATTACGATTTGTACACGGTACTATGGGACCATGCAGGATGTGTACTATGGGACCATGCAGGATTTGTACACGGTCCTATGGGACCATGCTTTTTGCAGTAGGATTTTTTGGGTCAAGGGTTCAAAGCAGGCTAATGGGAATTAACCATGCTATTTGGATATACCTCAACAGTGAACTTACGGAATTTGAGAAATTTGGGGTGAGCATGAACGGAGTAATTAAATTTTGTTTACAAACCTACTGTCAACAACAGCGCCATGGTACGTCGCAGGGTTGTTAAACATCAAACTTTTCTTGACTTTCAGATTTTGAACTCTGCTTACCAAGTGGAAGTAACGGTGAAGACGAGTTCCTCGTTCATCAAGGTCATTTGGGAGCGAATGAAAGAGGTAAACATAATTTGAAGCATGCATGAATACTAATGATTGTATACAAAGAACGACCGTTCATTTCTACTGAAAGGTCTGGCTACACACAATATATGTGACCCGCTCTGAGAAAAGGTGATATAAGTCGCGCTATGCATTAATGCACAATGGGCCATTCCATGTTGAGAAGGTGAAAAATTATTGCAGATTTGATTTTTTGTTGTCTTGTATTGCATCTTTGATTTCTATTTTTTCAGATTTCATTCACAGAAATGTTTATTTCCATGAATAAAGTGAAAAAAATCCATCATTTTGTGTGCATTGTTGTCTTGTTTTGTTTTAGACTGAGTACGTTACGCGGGACAAAAGGCCATGATTTGTCCCTTCGATTACGAAATTCTTCTATACCCACCATGTAAAGTTTGGTATCGTCTGATAGCTTGACATCCACTATTTCCAAATTTGGTTATGCTTTAGGCCATAGGTCAGATGCAAATGAGCTACGAAGAAAAGAAATTGATAAACAAACTACCCCTTGTTGCTACGGGTGTCGCGATCTCATAACACGTGTGTACAACACGGCCCATACTGGCTACAGCGCATGCGCACTATTGCCAATTTAGCTTGCAGCGCATGCTTCACTCTTTCGTTGTTTACGTGGCTGTTCGATTTAGAAACTAACGTTACAATCTTTCTCAAGGTATCGTATTTTCCACAATTTTAGTTTTGTATTTTCTTTAGTATATCTTCGTAATAATGTGTTCGAAGGATCGTTGTTTTGCCGATGCATTAAACGAAATTCGTGATGCCAACCTTTACGGTATTGAAGATGAGATCGTTGGATTTGTGAATGATTATTTCATGGGCGACGATGTCGATGCATGACGACGAGTCCTCTGAATCGAGTGACGGCAGTGACATTGACAGTGTTACTGTTAGTGAAAATGACGAAGAAAATGACCCAATTGACCCCAGACCAACAAATGTTAGTTGTGGACATTGTTCCCTTCGAGGATGAAAGAGAAAGTGATGGTGCCCTCGAGTGTGATGCCGACGCGTAAGGCCGGGATTTCAACTGCAGTTGCCAGCTTTACCGCGGCCCATGTTCCCAGCGTTTTGTTTCCTTGATATTCTTTCTTTGAGTAATAGTCTTTGTTACTTAGTTTGGGTTTAGTAAGAATTTCTCAAGTAATTTTTTTAACTCATAAAATTTAGTTTTGGGTATCAGGGAAAAAAAAAAAAATAATTAATTAATTTTTTTAAATTAATTTTTTAATTTATTTTTTAATTAAATTTTAATGTATGCAATAAGATAAAATATTAATAGAGTACCAGATTCAAACAAAGTTCCATCATAAGCCTACACCATGGTAATTTCCCCCTTTTTTAAATGTACGTAATGTACTAAGTTGTACACTCTATTCCTTTATTTTACACCAAAAAATATTTTAATGATTATGCAAATTAATTAAAGCTAATGATCTGAATGAGTAAAATCTTAAAAAAATTGTAACATCAATGGAAAAATATTAACAAATCACCCACGAAAATTTCAATCAGATGGCATTACAGGAACATGTTCGTTGCTAGGTGGAATTAATGTGAGCTCTTCAGCATCATTTTTCAACGGCGCAAAACATTTTAAAGGCCGTTTTCTCTGTTATGTAAATCAGTCATCATGGAAACTATCAATATGCAAATATGCAATTATCTCCATAACGGTAAGGGCTACAGAGCTCTACCATATACCAAATGAAAGCTTATGTTGTGTGCTTTCCAGCCATATATAAAACTCAATTTTAAATTTTTGCGACATATATCACCTTTTCTCAGAGCGGGTCACATATACCCTTACCACACTTCTTCCATATTTGTCTGGTTCCCTAACCACAGAGTAAACATCACCATTGAAAAACCACAGTTTAAAAAGGACCAGTCTATTTTGGACACCAGCCTCACTTTGATTCCAATAGGCTTGTAGAACTAAGATGGTCACTTATTGATAAAGGATTGAAATCAATGTTCAAGTGATATCCAAATCCAGAAACATGTTCCTGTTTACGGTTGCCAAAACACAATCTAGTACATGCTATGAAATTGACCTCAAGGATTGTTGTTCCACCCCACATCAGATCTTGCAATCTATGAAGCCGTTTAAGGTCCCACCAGTCGTTGACAAGGATTGGAAGAGGAAAGTTGCCCTCAACTTAATGAACAATCTGGACGATTCAAAGCTGGCAAAGAGTATCTGCTCACAGGTATGAAACCTCGGGGAAATTTTTCTCTTGGGAAGTTTGAAATCATGCGATTAAAAAATATTTTTGTAAATTTTTGGAGATAAAAAATTTTGATGTGTGTACATGTGTATTGAAACTAAAAAAGGTATGGTTTTACACAAAAAGTAAACAGAATGTGAACATTCATTGGCTGTTTTTAATAGATACAATAATTATTTATTAGTCCTGCACATAGATTAAAACATGACTACCTAGATATTTTGGCTAGAAATCATCCCAAATCCTCCAAAATCCATCAACATACAGTAAAAAGGTACCCCATTTGATGGACTTTGATGGAATTGATACGATAACAAATGCAAAGCATCCATTGCTGAGCTATACACAGTCCTGAATCCAACAAAAGCAGCCGGTGGAGTTTGATGGATTTCGTACACATGGTTACATGCTCCATTCACTGGGCTATACTGTGGAGTACTGAATCCAACAAAAGCAGGCGGTGGAGTTTGATGGATTTGGTACACATGGCTACATGCTCTATTCTCTGGGCTATACTGTGGAGTACTGAATCCAACAAAAGCAGGCGGTGGAGTTTGATGAATTTGGTACACATGGCTACATGCTCTATTCACTGGGCTATACTGTGGAGTACTGAATCCAACAAAAGCAGGCGGTGGAGTTTGATGGATTTGGTACACATGGCTACATGCTCTATTCACTGGGCTATACTGTGGAGTACTGAATCCAACAAAAGCAGGCGGTGGAGTTTGATGGATTTGGTACACATGGCTACATGCTCTATTCACTGGGCTATACTGTGGAGTACTGAATCCAACAAAAGCAGGCGGTGGAGTTTGATGGATTTGGTACACATGGCTACATGCTCTATTCGCTGGGCTATACTGTGGAGTACTGAATCCAACAAAAGCAGCCGGTGGAGTTTGATGGATTTGGTACACATGGCTACATGCTCTATTCGCTGGGCTAGACTGTGGAGTACTGAATCCAACAAAAGCAGCCGGTGGAGTTTGATGGATTTGGTACACATGGCTACATGCTCTATTCGCTGGGCTATACTGTGGAGTACTGAATCCAACAAAAGCAGCCGGTGGAGTTTGATGGATTTGGTACACATGGCTACATGCTCTATTCGCTGGGCTAGACTGTGGAGTACTGAATCCAACAAAAGCAGCCGGTGGAGTTTGATAGATTTGGTACACATGGCTACATGCTCTATTCGCTGGGCTATACTGTGGAATACTGAATCCAACAAAAGCAGCCGGTGGAGTTTGATGGATTTGGTACACATAGCTGTACATGCTCTGTTCTGTAGAGTACTGAATCCACCAAAGTCAAACAAAACCAGGTGGTGGATTTTGATGGACTTGGAGTAATTAGGGTATGCTGTCAACCCACTTGTATCTATTTCTGTTTAATTCTGTAAATATGGTAATAGACTGATCCAACCTGTCAATCTAATGGCACAGATTAATCAGTAGGAGTAAGCCTTTCTGTGACAGTTGTTACTATGTCAGTCAAGTCGTGTTACTGAGTTTTTAGCATTGCTAAGGGTGAGTGAGGACTATGGCTATAAACTGAATGGGTGTATTTTTGGAAAGAAAATCAGCACTTTCACCTTTTCAAATGGGGCACAATTACTAACTGGTAAGAAGTACAGGCCATAAGTGCTGATTATGAAATATCAATGAAAATGCATGGTGCATTTTGAAGGTAAGGGCATGTTTCCAAAATCATACTGATGGATTTTGGAGGATTCAGGAAGATTCCTAGCCAGAATACCTAGGGGGTTAGGGTTAAGGTATACTTTAGTTAATATCTCAGATTTTGTACTCAGTATTTATATGGTTTATATATTCTGTCTTTCTTTCCCCTGTCTTAGTTTCGGTCAAGGCTGAATAATTCTCATGATATGTTCTCGTCGTCGCTTCGTCAGTTGGAGAACAAGCACTCGGGACGGCTGGAGAAAACCGAGGAGCAACGGATGAGAGTTCGTAAGGTGCATGCCCCACGGCTTGCCAGACTGGCTCTGGATAGCACATCACTCCGAGACATGGTTCTCTATGGTGTGTTCTGGTTCAAATTCTGCTTTCTGAAACCCACAAATCTTCTGATTTTAAAAATGTATATTTTTTCCTTCTTGTTCATCCCGTTTTTCCTTAAAAAAATAACACCCTTATCATACTTTGACAATACGGTGTCTGGTTTCCTGACCACCAACGAAAGAAATTACAGTTAAAATATTTTGAAAAGCACCAGTCTGTTTTGAACACAAGCCTCATTTTGACTCCCATAAGCTTGTGCATTAGAAATTCAATATGGCCGCTGTGTGATAATGTCAATAGGCTGAATAACACTTTATACAACGAAATATTATGACAACATTAAAAGATTTGGAAAAAGGAATTTTAACATTTGTAGGTTTTTTGTCATTAACATTTCTGTCCGTTTTTCACTAGGTATGCCAAAGTTGGAGAGGGAGGTAGGACGGGGTCAGTACGGAGTGGTTTACTCTTGTCGGTCTTGGGGTGGCCTGACGTCATTGGCCGTCAAGTCTGTCGTTCCACCTGATGACAAACACTGGAATGACCTAGCTTTGGAATTCCACTATACAAGGTTGGTGAAGTCTCTCTATATAGTCTCTCTATGTAGCTCCAGGCTATGAGTGTACATCGTAGCCCTCTAGTGATAAAAAAAAATGGTCTATTGGTGAACGCTTATGTTGTCTAGTTCTTAGTATTAAATTCATGCTACAGAATGAGCTACAAGGACCTCATCTGGATTACCAGTCTAATTTCTGGGTTTATTGCACTGATGAGGGAACATTATGCAATATTTCATGCTCATTTAGGAAATTCAGAGTATTTTTTCCTAAATTCAGTCTGGAAAAATTCTTTGGGAAGATTAATACCACCATCAGCTTTACACGAAGTATTAATTGATGAAATTCTTGCGTCGGGTGATAAACAATTGATTTGATGTTTGCCCTACACCGACATATATATGAAGCACTGTATACTCTGTGCTTTCTGAGTGTTTGTGGAAAAAATCCACAGGCAACTCGGGAAGGATATGAACCTAGGTCCTTCTGCTTACTAGTGCAGACGTCTTAACCACTCGATCTCCAAGCTTGCTGATGATGGCAGGCCAGCTAGAATCCTATAGCAGCGGGTAGTTAAGTAAGATTTACATTGAAATTTGACCTTTGATTAAACTTCATAGATCGATATCTGAACATGAGAGAGTTGTGACTCTCCGTGGGTCTGTCGTTGACCACAGCTATGGCGGTGATGGCTGCTCGCCGGCCGTCTTACTCATCATGGACAGACTGCAGAAGGATCTCCATGTGGCCATCAAAGGCGGCCTGGACTTTCCCGGCCGGCTTCAGGTCGCTCTGGACGTGGTGGAGGGCATGAGGTATCTACACAGCTTGGGGCTTGTGCATAGGGACATCAAACTCAAGAATGTCCTGGTGAGTTTTCATGGTTACAAACCAAACAAATTGGATTCGATTTTGGATTTGTTGTTGTTTGGGGTGGGGGGGGGGGTGGGGGGGGGGAGGCGGGGAGAGGCGGGGAGGCGGGGAGGCAATGGATTAGAATATTCATTGGGGAATTTCTCATTGAATATTCATTGAGCAATGTCTTATTGAATATTCATTGGGCAATTGAATATTCAAATCCTTCATAGTAGATTATTTATGAAGCACTTTTCCCCAAGAGGTTTCAAAGTGCTGTTCATTTATATATTTATGTTGGGTAGCCTTATTAGTGATTATCACTAGATCTCTAATGGCCTAGCTTTGAGTTGGAAGAATAAATTTCAGTTTTAGAAGTGGAAGGAAAAACACCCACAGAAATATTCTGGAGAAAAACCCACACGATCAAATAGGTACTGAAACCCAATCCACATGTCGGCTTGGGTCTGAGTGGGATTCGAACCCGGGTCCACAGAGGTGAAGGGTGAAGAAAGTACCAATGCACCAACCTGTACCGATACATACTGTTCACTGGTCCACTGGCTAGGCAAACTGACTAAGACACAAAATTACAAGAGATATACTTATACCACAACAGTTGGACAAGCATGAACGCGGCAAGATCACCGACCTGGGCTTCTGCAAACCCGAGGCCATGATGAGCGGCAGCATCGTCGGTACCCCGATCCACATGGCGCCCGAGCTCTTCTCCGGGAAGTACGACAGCAGTGTAGATACCTACGCCTTTGGGATTCTCTTCTGGTATGTCTGTGCCGGTCACGTCCGTCTGCCAACATCATTTGAACAGTGTGCTAATAAGGATCATCTGTGGAGCTCTGTTAAGAAAGGTATCCCTTGTCTTTGTTAACCATAGGTTCCTAGAACAATTTTATTTATACCAGTGGCCTCCACAAATAACTTAAATGATTTATTATATCTCAAAAACATAAATGTGACCTGTTCTCACAATTTTATTTTCTTGTATGGACTTACAAAGTCGAAATGTTACAAATTAAATTATTAGAAAGTATGACTTTTTAAAATGTTCTCAGATTTGGGACATTGTTTGGTACTGTTTGAAAGCTCTTTCTACAGAATTTGTACATACAAACAAACATACAAAGATATGAAAAATGGCAACTTGACTCTCACATTGTGGGAGCAGGTCACAGAAGATAACAGATTCACATAACATTTACTTGGTGTAACGTTAATGATAGTGTCAAACATGGCTTCACCTTCTCATGGGTTTTCAAAAATATTGAACCAACATGACTTCTCATAAAGAACGATCCAACATGGCTTCTCATAAAGCTGGATCCAGTATGGCTTCTCATAAACAAGGATCCAACATGGTTTCTCATAAAGAAAGATCCAACATGGCTTCTCATAAAGAAAGATCCAACATGGTTTCTCATAAAGAAAGATCCAACATGGCTTCTCATAAAGAAGGATCCAACATGGCTTCTCATAAAGCTGGATCCAACATGGCTTCTCATAAAGAAGGATCCAATATGGCTTTTCATAAAGCTGGATCCAGTATGGCTTCTCATAAACAAGGATCCAACATGGTTTCTCATAAAGAAGGATCCAACATGGCTTCTCATAAAGCTGGATCCAACATGGCTTCTCATAAAGAAGGATCCAACATGGCTTCTCGTGTAAACTCACTCTTACATGTATTTGGTCTTTTTATTGGCAGGAGTACGTCCAGAGAGGCTCAATGTCTTTGATGAGCCCTGCTGGGATTTGATGACCGACTGCTGGGCTGGCGAGCCAGCTGACCGACCCTTACTTGGCAATGTACATATCCGACTACAGGAAATCCACCAGAGGGCGCTAGAGTCTCGAAGCAGGGCAGCGGTAAAACTCAAAGATCTAGGGACCAATAAACAGACCGATCATGACAAGGGTTGACCAGGGGGAGATATGACTTGGTTTGTGTGGTTTGCAGGCCTTGTAATATTAGTTGAGGTTACGGAAAGTCATTCAAAAATGATAAATTAGAAGTGTTATTCTATGAGGAATATCCTGTTTTTCATACTACCCCATCTAAACATTCACAAGATGTGTCCAGCATGATATTTGGGAAGGTAGTCAAGTCACGCAGATGTTGTAGTCATTAATGTCTTCTGCTGAGGTGCCTATCTTCTTTTGGATTGCCCTAGGCCCAGCTCTTAACCAGTTCGCGTCGGGAATAAAAAAGTTTTTCTGGGCCCCTGTGCGGGTTTCTTTTTCCCACACAAATACGTTTTTGTTTGCGTGAATTTTTTTTTGGTTACGTCAATGAAACTAAGACGGGAAACCCACATTTAGCTTACTAGCATATAAATTGGCGAGTTTCCCTTGGGAATTATAGCCAGGAGGGCGTATTTCGTGTTGCGTCTTTAGAAGTCCACCGAGCCCTCTAAAGAATTCTTCATCGTATTTACACGTCATCCGAGCATGGAGGAAGGATTCCTTCCTCCATTATCCGAGTGGCATGGTACCGAGTAACAATGGGACAATGGTGCACGGAAATTGGTGTATAGAAATCTTAGTATACCACAGCTTTACAGATTTCAATGGAGACAAAGAAAAAGGTGTGGAACAGGTTTACGAGTGCCCAAACCCCCCCAACCACCAATGCGAGCGTGTTTACACAGCCCCCGCTATCGTGCCGAACAATTGTTGCGCAATAACACGTCAACCGAAGCACAAGCACTGCCAAAATGGCGTGTTTTCATGTCACCCGAAAGGACAATGGAAGTTTCCACAGCGTGTGGCCACGTCTTCTGAGCATGGCACTTTACGCACGTGGCTCGTTATCACGTCAACCGAGCATGCATACAAATATTCCCGAGTTTCCCATGGCGTGTTTAGACGCTCTCCGATCCGCGGTGCAAAAAAAAATTGCGGGTATACACGGCCTCCGACGCGAACTGGTTAACAATCTTTTCACGTTGATTTTTGTTGTTTTATTTCATTGTCTGTCACATAGTTTTTACAGATTCTGCTCTGCGGTTTATGTTGGCTGCCATGTTTCACTCTTAGTCTCAGTTCCTACTGACAGCCCCTCAAAGTGTATACTCTGCCTTACCCGAGTTACTGCTTGGGTCATAAACCTCTTTGCAAATAGCACAGTGTCTACATTCTTTGAAGCTACCATTGTTGTAACTTCCTTTGACAAGAGAAACCTGTTCAAACACCCACCCCAAGTGGGCCATTGGTGCCAGATATTTACATTTCCCAATTTATAGCTCCTAACAAATAGTACACTTTGTCTTTTATTTACAATCTTGTAGGTGTCTGTGGGATTTAAAACCAGATTATCGTTTTCTTTTTTCTTCTTTCCTGAAATATGTACGAATGTAATTTTGTAACTGTCAGTTGTTTAATAACTAAATAATGTTATAAGAAGTAATAATTATGATTGAAAGTTTTATGTCACTTGGGTTAAAACTGAAAATATGGTTGTTTCTCATGACTGTTTCATTCAGTATTTTGAATATATGCCCTCCATTCTAGAGATGTGGACCTGTAGGCTAATACTATTATATTCTCATTTTAGAAAATATGGAGATTGTTATGTGTGGAACTACATGTATACCCCATTGTAAGAGGTTGATTCAGAATGCAATGAGCCTCCCGCTAGTGAGAATGCTATAAGACTACGTGCATTCCCCACTGTAGATATCAATGAGGTGAGAGGTTCATTCAGAATGCAATGAGCCTCCCGCTAGTGAGAATGCTATAAGACTACGTGCATTCCCCACTGTAGATATCAATGAGGTGAGAGGTTCATGCTATAAGACTACATGTATTTCCCACTGTAGATATCAATGAGGTGAGAGGTTCATGCTATAAGACTACGTGCATTCCCCACTGTAGATATCAATGAGGTGAGAGGTTCATTCAGAATGCAATGAGCCTACCGCTAGTGAGAATGCTATAAGACTACGTGCATTCCCCACTGTAGATATCAATGAGGTGAGAGGTTCATTCAGAATGCAATGAGCCTCCCGCTAGTGAGAATGCTACTAGACTACATGCATTCCCCACTGTAGATATCAATGAGGTGAGAGGTTCATGCTATAAGACTACATGTATTTCCCACTGTAGATATCAATGAGGTGAGAGGTTCATGCTATAAGACTACATGTATTCCCCACTGTAGATATCAATGAGGTGAGAGGTTCATGCTATAAGACTACATGTATTCCCCACTGTAGATATCAATGAGGTGAGAGGTTCATTCAGAATGCAATGAGCCTCCTGCTAGTGAGAATGCTATAAAACCAGTGTATTCCCCCATTGTAGATATCAATGAGAGGTTCATACAGAATGAGCTAGTGAGGGAGTATTATCACGAATGCATGCATTTAAGCAGAAGCCTATTACCTACACAAAGTATGCACTTCTAATGCACGCACGCACAATGAGCATGGTAGCGAGTTTTGGCTACCCTGCTTAAAAGCATCTAAACAGAAGGTGAACTAGATGTGACTGGGCTCAATGCAATACACATTAAACACACATGTAAAGCAGTTCTCACACATGCTGGCAAGTCAACCAGTGCAGTATGCGCTCTTTCTTTGGAGACTTGTTGGTCCATAGAACACCATGTTATGAATGACCTAAATCCATTGTTCATGGAGTACTATGCCATGGACTACTTTAGTTCACAACTAACACTCGGTGTAGATAATAGACTTCTGATTCAAGCTATGAGGAAAAAATGTGCATTTTTGGTCAAAGTGACAAGTGTACAATTGATGTATAATGACTATGTTACTGGAATATAATTACTGTATATAAAGTAACGTAAAATATATATTTAAAATTGTTGTTTCAATTTCAGAATTTGTTTGTTTATAATGAAGCCTTTTGTGAGTTTTACTTGAATTATGTCTGGTACACTGACTCAAGTCAGTGGCTAGTGCTATTCCAATTTGACATCCCAGACTTAATACTGTTGCTATGTGGATTTGATGCAAGGTCTTGCATGGTATCCATCGAGCTTGAGAATGTCTAGTACCTTTGTGCTGTACACATTCATTGTAAACTGTGTATAGGTGCTGGACTTCTCTAAGGTTAAAGGAAACCAACTGCAAAAGGCTTATTGCAGGTGCCAAACTTATTTTGTTGAATGCTCATTTTGAATGTTTTTTTTTGTTGTTGTTGAAGTTTTCAAGCTAAATTATTGTGTTCTTGTTTTAAATGTCACATGAGTTAGCAGTGTGCAAATTTGTTATATAGACCTGTTATATTGACGTCACAGACTGAAGGGTGTCTTCATTCAGAGGCCAAAGGTCACTCATTGGTTCATGTATGCATGCTGTGCACATACCACATACCCACAGCATGCATACATGAACCAATGAGTGACCTTCGTTTGCCTCTGAACGATGGCGATCTTCAGTTTGTGACATTGTATGTATAAAGGTCTATTGGTGATAACGTGCGCCTGAAGGCAAACAAACCAGACTCTAATCAAGGGTCACGAAAAAAGGGGAGGGCACACAAAAAATGCATAGTAAATTTACATGCATGACAATAATAAAAAGGGGATTTGCGTATACACATATATGTACCAGCTCCTCTGTGTTAGTGTTGATTTGATCAGGTGAGGCCAACAAAAAAGTCTTGTGCATCAGAATTTGTAGTTTTCTTTTTTTTTGCTGTGAAACGCTGTCTAATTGCAATATGTTGTGTGGCAGTTGTCCAATTGTAGCCAAAATTGCTGGATCCATTGGAATTTTGCCATGCTGTTTTAAACCACTTTTTTCATATGTATATTACCAACAAAAAAAATGCACCACTGCACCGATTTTGAAGCTGACCTATGACCAAAAAAACCAGAGACTTTTTTTTGTTTGCCGTAGGGATGACTTAGAAGGGGTGTACACAATTGGCAACTAACTGAACAGAAACTAAGAGAATTCATATCTAATAACATCTTAGTAACATTTATACAATTCAAATTTGAAATGGACCACCTGCCAGTGATCCATTTCCACATTAGAATGAATACAAGTATTGTGAATGTATTTTCACTCTGTGCTCCTTAAACAACACAACAAAACATATGCAGAAACTTTCACTGGTCAGTTTCTGTATGTATCTCTTGGTTCTGATCAAGTATGGATATATTTACAGACATTTTACCAATGTGTACACTGACAATTATGTACTACACAAACTTATAACACAAATTATGCCATACACATAAATATTGCAGTATTTAATGAATTGGAAGTTTGGTATAATGACACTAAAATAAGTTTATTAAAGCTTTTGTATAATTTGAAAACCTTGCACAATTAATCAAATGTTAATCCTTCTCGTTTTTATGCATGACGATACTGTCCCTTTAACCCATTTTCAAGCAGGTAATAGTAAATTTTTTAGTAAATGTATGTGTACAGGCTGCATTTCTTGCTTACTGGAGAATTTTTCTTATATCTAGCAGATTCATTCTGCTATAGTTACATGTAGCATACAAATTGCTTATGGTAAACAGTGCAATGGAATTGTACCCAGTACACAAATCAATGAGAATCAGAGTAAGGCTTGTATCCAAAAAGGTCTGGTGCCTTTTATAGAGTAACCCATTTCATGGTGATCAATACCATGCGATAAGGGAACATGACAGTAGGTATGTATGATAATATAGGTTTATATTATTAAGGATGAAATCAATTGCCTTGAATTTCCGAGTGGTCTATTAGAATAGAATTTCAACACTTAACCCGTTGTATAAACTATGTCAGAATGATTTCTTTAACCAATTTTAGAGACATTTACTCTGCCTTTCATCAAATAAACTAATTTTCATACAAATATTGTTGTGCTTCATTGGCTGCGTCTGGTTTGAAAGATGGGCAGTGCATGTTTGTGCACAGGTTTGTCAGAGCCATAATGAGGCTGGTTTCCAAAATAGACTGGCGGCTTTGATGTAAGAATCCTTGCCATTGTGATTTTATTACATGACCTTTGGGATCTACACTTCTGGTTGCATGGATGGTTACCATGATACAGGGAACGATATTTAAAATGTGTATGTAATGGTAATTTTGAATTAAGCCTAGCATTTTGCCAAGTGATACACTTACATTGCAGTAGGAAATCATAAATGGACACTTGGAGGTTTGAAATCACAATGGATGAAATATTTAATGTCAATCTGTATGTACAACTATAATCAGTTCAATATGGATCACAAATGTATTTACAATGTTCTCACCTGTGTTTGTAAGTTTAACATTTTTCACGGAATTCCAAAGTTGCTGAATATATTTATTTTCCTCAGTAAAATTATCACTCCAATCCATGCAGACTCCTTTGGAAAATTTCATGCAACAAAGGACATGTTCTCGGTACCTAAATTTCCTCAAATTCTTTTTGGATCTGTTCCAGTGATAAAATTCACGTGCTTGCTACCGTATGTCACTTGCATTAACAGAATACCCAAATACATATTTTTGTTTCGAGGACGTAGACGTGTTTACACAATAACACTCGCTCTGTTAATGTTGATAAAATAGGACATTGCAGAGATGAATTTGTGTTTAAACAAACAATGAAACAACCAAAGCAAAATCCAAAACCTCTGAATGCTTATTATTTTTTAATTTTCCTTCTAATAAATAACACACTTTAAACTGTAAATCACAACGGTAACATGGTGAAAGAATGACTCACTAATGACAACACAACCGCATTGTCTTTCACAAAAGATATTTCTAAGCCCATATAAACCTTTCACATGGCTTGGCTATCTTGGATTTATGACTAATCCGTCGACCAGTTTACTGGGTGCCGCCATAACTGCGGTGGTACCTCCATTCTGCATCAAGTATTTGTTTTCTACACAATCCAGTGTTCTTTAACCAATCTGAGCACTATATTTGACAAAACACTAGCGTACCGCGTATTTAAGAATGCGTGTGATGCGCGCATGCAGTGTACCACCACAGTAGATTACTCTATATTAGTAAGATTTGCATGGTGAAAAGGATAAGTAATGACCGTTTGCAGTTACACCATGTGAACCAAGGTGTTAACCAAGATTTAGAAATGGTTGTCCAAATTTTCTGGAAATTTCAAAACAGGCGGTCTATACTGTTCACTTACAATACTTTTACATGTAAATGACAGATGAAATAGTGTCCAAAAGGCACCCAGACGCCCCTTTGGCTTACACAATGAACTTTGTTTCACATGGCGTCACTGCAAACAGTCTTGACTTAACCTTTTATATTGTTGATGCAAGCAAATGGTAGCATTCTAAACGCAATAGAGAGCTGGTCACCTCGATCGTAGTCTTGAATAATAGACTACTATTTCAGATCTACATAAGGGTGTGAGTGCCCCTCTTAGATTATTATTGTTTAATTATTGAACCCCAAATAATGGACAAACCGGGGTGAAGCTGCATGCAACTTGTTTGTTTGTGCTACATATTTTTCCTAACAGTGCTCCCCACATTTTAGATCTGCCACTGAGTTATTAATAATTTTTACGATCACTATTGTGAATGGAAATTGTCCTTTAAAAAAAAGGTGACAACATCAGTTGGTGTTCTGCGGGGGTACCCATTCGTGTATTTTCTTGGGGGTTGTGGTGGATGGCACATAGCGTCCTTTCGTCCCTGATAGATTGTAGGTATGTTCAGCGAGGAACTTGCGCGGTGTTGGGGGTACTGTGGTGGGTGGGTCGTCTGTCATCTGATGGAGCCATCTGTGCCTATGCAGAGTGATAAAACAAAGGGTAAGGCTTGCGGCCATCTCTACCAATGTTGAACCTTCTCTATTAAAACAAAGTCAGGGAATTATCTGGCATGTGTAAGTAAAAAGGAATTGTCTTGCGTGCTTACCATTCAGCTGGTACCATGCTGGCGTCAAGGTCCCAGTATTTGTCTTTTCGGTACTCTACCCAACGGTTCCTTGCTAAATATTAAAAAATAAAACAATAAAACATGATTATCAAAGGTAGAACACAAAATGATTCTTAAAAGATGAGAATCAAGATAATCAGATGGTGAGAAAAATTCAAAGATGTTTTTTTTTTTGGGGGGGGGAAATAGGATGTAAATTTGTTTAAAGATATATTGCCCACGTTTTTTCTTTATGCATTAGCTAGCATTACATGAACTCTCACAAGGTTCCTTCTACTTATGCTAGTCAGTCAGTATAAGAGGTCAATGACTGCATTCATTACAGGCACGTATCGCTACCAACAACATTTTCTTTATTTTACCAGCAATTTCCTTTTTCCTTGTAATATTGCTATCTTCCTTGTAGAAAATGCAGTAAATTACTGTTACATGTAGGTAGGATGGGAATAAGATTGAGAATAACTACATGTATACAAACTGTACGTCCCATGTGTTGTATAATGCATGTAAAAGAACTCGGGACATTTATCGTGAAAGAGAAGGGGCTTGTCCCGGTGTTTCTGGAATGGCAGGAAAATGCGCCGAAAGCACTCCTCTCCAGAACAGCAGCAATGCTTATTAGGAAAGTAAAACATCCAAGATCCAAGAAAATAACAGGTTACAGGAGTTGTAAAAGCTATGCAAAAAACAAAAGACAGTGATATGATTCTACTTACTTTGGAAATATCTATTATTTTCAAAGTATTTATTGCCGTATTTGTCAGTTCCTACCAATGCACCGATCCGCAGGTCATCTCCCCTGGAAAGAAACAAGGACAAGGGATGGGATGACATTTGTTAAGAGTTTAAGACCTAACATGGCTTAGCATGTCGAGAATTTCAGAAATTATATATCTGCTGACATTTTCATACATTAAAAAGTTGTAGAGCCATCTATCGTCACAAGTTAGAGATTTCCTTCAATAACATTTTAAACTAAACCTAAAGTGGGATGGGCTATAAAACGTGTTAATTTCAATGTTTTTGCAAACTAAATATTGACACAAATGATGTGATTAAAAAAGCTTAATAAGTAATCTTTCTTATTTACCGCAAAATCTTCCAGAAGCAACCCTTTATACCACCGTTTTCACGAAGAGTTTGGAAAAACCGCCCGCCCAGCGCTCGGTAACTAAAGTTCGCCATCTTGAATTTGAAGAGGTCAAGGTTCACGTGCGCAACAAACGGTTATGAAAAGCAAAATGTTCAATAAGTAATTTACTTGACCGTAAATGTAGAAACGTCCAAATAATATTGTGAGGGATAAATCCATTTATTTAATGTAAAGTTCTTCAAATTAAAGTATGCAGTCGATCATAATTAATCGTTGAGGTTTCTTTTTATATTTTGTTTTAACATCATAAAATGATGCATTTTTAATAGGTTCATGATCATGTTTAATTTTTATGTTATTTTTGATAGAATCTGCATTCCATACAGTAAACACAACATGGCGGGGAATTCAAGAGCGGCGCTCGCTCATTCATTCAAGCAAAGATTGCAGGTAAAACACATTTTGTTCTCATCGTCATTGGATCATTTCTATCTTTTTAATATTTCAACAGATTATATTTATACAAATACTATCGAACTTCATTAATTCTGGGTTTAAAATACTTCAAAGACACAGACAGTCAAGTGAGTGTGAGCTTGGGAGTTGGGGATGTCACTCAGAGTAGAATCTGTCACTCAGTCAGTCTGTGCACACCATGTTGAGGGCGCCCTTTATGTGGCTGGTTAATGCGAGCTTGTGATGTTGCCTCAATTAATAAAAAAAGGGAGTTGATATTGCTACATACTTAAAAGGATACATTTTTCAGTCACTTGAACTTTTCAGGGGAAAGAATGTCGTATCCGACTACCACTTTTTAAGGGATTTTTTGGATTTTTTTTGCAACCACTAACCAGTTAAAAAATGATTCTATCGAGTTTTGGTGGTACAGAAAGCGAAAACTATCTTTAAAATCCACTTTTTTATGATGGTTTTCAGACTTTATTTCCCTTCTAAAAAAATCCTCCCCTTCAGAAAATAGAAGGATCCTATTATAGTTGCCACTGCGCATGTACAATGTCAATGACTGTGTTGGTCACTAATTGGGGAGTTTACAAGATCAGACTGACATGACTGAGGAAGTCATCGTATACCAAAAATTGCTGATTTTTCATGAAATAAATATCTGGAATAATTTGAAGTATATGTCCATCATCATCCACATTACTGGGTAGGTAAGATTACATTATATGAGAAAAGGTGGCGGTCGGATACGACATTCTACCCTTTTCAGGAAATTCAGCCATTGGCTGGCACAAGGTATTACACTGTACCATGTTTATACACATACATGAACCAATGAGTGACCTTGTCTGTGAGTTAGGGCATCCTTTAGTTTGTAACATCATATATGCATAAGGTCTATACTATTAAGTACCAATTTGTTCCATTATACGACAAGCAGAGCCATGAAATTTGGCTCAAGTATTCATGTTTTCCCACTTGTAGCAGTTGCCCACAGCCACAATAACAGATTTTTTTTAACTGTATTCTTATTCATTATTTCCATTTTAGGATCTTGACTGTCCCTATGTGGACGGTGTGGATGAGACGTGGATTTCTGAGTTACTCTTTCAGCCTGGCGAGGCAAGGATAAGACTTCTTCAGTGGCTGTTTTCAAGGTGAGATATTCCCACGTGCAGGCAACAATTTCAGTGGTTTTGAATTGTACGTATACACAAACACTGAGCATAAAATGGCGTTGTGAGTGCACGTACTAGGAGTGTACAAAAGTACTGGGAAAGAATGTTGTATCCACCACTAATCAGTTTAAAATGATTCTATCGATTTTTTGGGGGTACAGAAAAAAATCAACTTTTATGATGAATTTCGGACTTTATTTCCCTTCTAAAAAAAATCTTCCCATTCAGAAAATAGAAGGATCCTATTATAGTTGCCACTGCGCCATGTACAATGACTGTGTTGGTCACTAATGGGGGAGATCACAAGATCAGACTGACATGACTGAGGAAGTCATCGTATACCAAAAATGCATGATTTTTCATGAAATAAATATCCTGGAATAATTTGAAGTATATGTCCATCGTCATCCATGTTCTCCACCTTACGAGGTAGGTAAGATTACATTATTGGTTATATTGAATGAGAAAAAGTGGCGGTTGGATACAACATTCTTCCCAAGTACTGTTTTTCTGTGAAATTTATGACTAATGTTTGCGACTAATGTTTCAATGATGTGAAATTATTAACATGTTTGTATATTAAAAGTAACGTTATATTCTGTGTAGGTTTGATGGTAAGCTAGCTGAGATGTTGGACAATCACTATGTGCTGAGTGAGACACAGATGGACTCCAGGCTACAACGTGAGCAAATTCCACTTTTGTTGAAAGGTTCCATTGTATACACATATAATGACTGGCGATGAGGGCACTAATGCATGTCTATGTGCCCTGGAGGACTGTGAGTGAACACAATGTGGTACTATTTCCCAAGGGGCATATAGAGGTGCATATAATTGTGAGCCATGATATCCCATGCTAAAAATGATAATGACTGGCAATGAGGGCACTTGTGTGTGTCTATGTGCCCTGGAGGACTGTGAGTGAACACAATGTGGGTACTATTTCCCAAGGGGTATATAGAGGTGCATATAATTGTGAGCCATGATATCCCATGCTAAAAAATTATAATGACTGGCAATGAGGGCACTAGTGCATGTCTATGTGCCCTGGAGGAATGTGAGTGAACACAATGTGGGTACTATTTCCCAAGGGGCATATAGAGGTGCATATAATTGTGAGCCATGATATCCCATGCTAAAAAATGATAATGACTGGCAATGAGGGCACTAGTGCGTGTCTATGTGCCCTGGAGGACTGTGATCGAACACAATGTGGGTACTATTTCCCAAGGGGCATATAGAAGTGCATGTAATAGTGAGCCATGATATCCTATGCTAACAATAAATGTTTCATTTCCATCAGCAAAATGCTTTAATTAAAACTCTTTACAACTCCAAACCAAGTTAAAACTACTGGGGTCGCTATAACTACAAGAAGACTCGTGCCCGACACTTACAGACATTTTACCCAAAGTGTATACTTTAATATTTTTAATTTTTGGCATAAAGAGTGATGGTTTAATTTAAAAAATAAATGTACACTACTTTTTCAGGGCTTCTTCAGATCGCCTCAGTCATGGGTTTATGCAAAGCTGATGATATTGACATTGTGAGGGTGAGTTTTATATTTAAGAAATCAGTTAAATTTTGTGATAACATTTTTAGAATTTATTTTATTTATAAATTATTTTTACATCGTAATTCTTTGTAAATTTTATACAGTGGGTTGGTTAGACCGATGCATATTGTGCATACATTTAATGCGCATATGTATTGTTATAGTACTAGTTGCCTATATACTTCTCCCAGCCAATGATCACTGGAGAAATTGCACATGTACATGCGTCAACTGCAATATAATGCCAAACGCAATGCATTATAGCTGTTCTATCGATCAACAGAGATCTTAAAACATACGCATTCAACAGTTCATGCACGTCATGGATAGCCTAAATGCGGACATATTTCCGTCTGCTCCTACAGGGTGCCTCGTCTTCCAGCAAGCAGATTGCATTCTGGGATCAGTTGCTGGACATCATGTGCATCGCGGATGCTGCCGACAACCCTCAGAAGAGAGCCATGGCCAGTCCAGGTATAGTCAGGTATGTGAGCGTCACTTCATATTCTTATCAAAGGGTTGTTTATTTATTGATGAATTCTTGCATCGGGATGTTAAGAAATTGATTAGATTTTTGACCAACACTGACACTTTTATCAAGCACTGTTTATTCATGGCGTCGGTGTAAGGGAAACTCAAATCAGTTGTTTATTATCCTGACGCAAGAATTTCATCAATAAATGAAATAAATTGCAGTAAATTGCAAAATTCTTTGGATGGTAGAAGCTCATAATAATAATAATAATAATGTGGACTTATATAGTGCACGTATCCACCAAACTGGTGCTCAAGGCGCATTACATTATTACCCCTGCTCATCAGGCTCATAAATCATTCCTGAAACCATCTCAGCTCCCTGGGGAGTATACAGCTCAATTGCTGCCATTACAGCGCATATAGGGCTAATCAAACACAACAGCTAACTCTGCCCTCACAGGTACCCATTTACCCCTGGGTGGAGAGAAGCAATTATAGTAAAGTGTCTTGCTCAAGGACACAAGTACCCCGGTCGAGGTTGAGATTCGAACCCACATTCTGACGACTCAGCCATCAGAACACAAATCCGATGCACTAAACCGCTCGACCATGGCACTTATGTTGGAAATGATGTCATTAATTTTACTAAAAAGATACCTGGGAAATAAATATTTCGAGGGATGTTTGATACCAAGTGAGTTTCATGTAAAAATGTGATCATAAATGTTTTTCATGAAAACAAAATAGCTGTAGCTGGATAAATGAATGAGTTTTCAAGACTTGTTTCATCCAGTGTTTAACTTTCCGTTAATCAGTGAGAGCATGACCCTAGATGATCAGTTTGACCACGATTGTCAGTACATCAGCAACCTGGCCGGTCAGCGGGATCTCAAGGACACGTTCTCAACGAGGCTTCACCTGTTACCCCCTGACCTCCTGAGACTGCTGGACAACACCATCAAAGAACAGGGTTTGGAGGGACAGAGGTAAGCAGAGGTGGACCTCTACACCCGCCCACCTACCAGGGGCAGGTTAATTTGCCATCGGGCAGGTAAAATGAAAACATTACCAGCCTGGCTAGCCGGTTATATTGTAGAGTATGGCAATGGTGGCTGGCCTAATTCTTCAGAGTGAAATATAGGGAAAGTATAACATTGTTATAGTTACCAGTTTAGGCATTTTTAATAACCTGTATTAGGAGGATGCCCTCAATTGTTTTGTTTTCTTCCCCGTTACCCGCCCATGGAAAACAAGGTCCGTAATCCAAGTAATTACAAAGACTTTCTCAAATTAACAAATTATTATCAACAAACTTAGCCTACTTAGTTGGTACACTAATATTGGTCATCCTGAGAAATTGGTTCGTCCGGAGTGCTTTCATCTGAGAGAAAATAGGAATTGCTTTGCCCATACTCTTGGTAGTTTCCAGCTAGTTGACTGACCATTCTAAACTAGACAAATGTCTTTTTATGAATGGTGGATTAGCTGTGTAGGTAACAGTACCATGCAGTGTTGGAGTGAAGGCCGGGACCCTCTAGGCTAAGGCCAAGACCCTCAAGTGCAAGGCCAAGACCCTCAAGGCCATAAGGCCAAGACCCTCAAATGCAAGGCCAAGACCCTCAAGGCCAAGGCCAAGACCCTCAAGGCCAAGGCCAAGACCCTCAAGTGCAAGGCCACGAACAAGTCACATCTTTACAAATCGCTTGTATATATGTAACAACAAAGAAAGTAAAAAAAACTAAAAGTTTACTTTGTCAAATTTTGACAAAGTAAAATTTTCAAATTTGATTTGTAAAGATGTGACTTGTTTTATCATAATAATAATCTTGGCCTTGGCCTTGAGGGTCCTGGCCTTCGCTCCAACACTGTTACCATGTACAGTTTAGATGCATTCACCACACAGTACCATTTGACAACTGTCTGTTTATGAATGGTGGGTAAGCTGTGTAGATAACAGTACCATGTACAGTTTAGATGCATTCACCACACAGTACCATTTGGCAACTGTCTATGAATGGTAGATTAGCTGTGTAGATAACAGTACCATGTACAGTTTAGATGCATTTACCACACAGTACCATTTGGCAACTGTCTGTTTATGAATGGTGGGTAAGCTGTGTAGATAACAGTACCATGTACAGTTTAGATGCATTTACCACACAGTACCATTTGGCAACTGTCTGTTTATGAATGGTGGGTAAGCTGTGTAGATAACAGTACCATGTACAGTTTAGATGCATTTACCACACAGTACCATTTGGCAACTGTCTGTTTATGAATGGTGGGTAAGCTGTGTAGATAACAGTACCATGTACAGTTTAGATGCATTCACCACACAGTACCATTTGACAACTGTCTATGAATGGTGGATAAGCTGTGTAGATAACAGTACATGTACCATGTACAATTTAGATGCATTCACCACACACAGTACCATTGACAACTGTTTATGAATGGTGAATAAGATGTGTAGATAACAGTACCATGTACAATTTAGATGCATTCACCGTTTAAATATACCACTTAAAACAATTTAGGGAACACCGGATTTTTAACATCAGGTGGTCACACCCGTTATTGAAATGTTTCATGAACCGGGATTTTCATTTGCAACCCCCTCTCTATTTCAGTAGTCATGTCATGAAATGTGTAATCACTACATGCATCCTTTATCATCTGTTTCATTGTGCAGTTGTTTCTCATCAATTCTGTGAAACATTGTGTTTATCTGAAATAAATGATCTTGCTTTAACTGAGATTATTCCGGTGTTCCCTAAATTGTTTTGAGTAGTATATGCTGGCATAGTACCTTTATCATCCAAAACCATTTGAATGATATTGAATGATCAATCAACAAGAGGTTAATACCATCATCAGCTTTACACTAAGTAAGTTTCACTAATTAATGTTCAACCATGTTATTAATTATAGTTTACCAATCCTATAACTTACCTTGAATAATTTTATAAAATCTGATTTCAGGCCACAGGCTCCAGAGAGAGCTAAACTGGACGAAGTGATCGTCAAATTGTCCAAGGAACTGGAGTCCTCTGAAACTCAACTTGAGGCAATCCGAAAAAAGGTAGGAATTGAAAATAAACAATTCTTGAAAGGCAAGGAATGCATTTGGAAATATTGGATGAAATTATATTCGATGGGAAGTTATTCATTAAATTATTCATTAAAAGATTTCTTCCTTTTTTTCAGAAAAATGCATAAGTTATCAATATTGAAAGTATTAATGCCCTTGTTTTGATAGCTGCAGCAATAATTTTTCTGAATTAAAATTTTTGCTGCTGCAGAATTCACACTGCACAGAATATGGGGATTTCTTTGGCAGAATTTCAGGTATTAAACATGCGTAGCAAACATTTACAAAAATAATTTCTGTGTTCCTGTTCCATTTTCCCACTCATTTTCCGATCACAGTACGATTATCCAAGAAGTGACCCCAAGGCCATCGCCAAGGTAACCCAGACACTAAAGCTGGTACTGTCAGAGCTGGCTCAGCTGGTAACCAGCTTCTCCTATTGCTTTGAGAGTGAGATGCAACAGTGGTGTAACAAGACACCACCCCAGCTGACGGGGCTCGGTCCGGCTGTCAAAAGGGTCCACTCATTGCTACAGCAGTTTTCTACGGTAAGTTTTAAAGATTTATATTCAGGGGTCTCTGGTTATTTTGTCAAAATTGCCATCAGTGACATTTGAGCATAAAATGTACCAATATGAAAGGCGTCCAATACTATCATTTATATACTGAGAAATGGATATAGAGTTACAAAGTATGACATCATGTTCCCATGACATCACAGCAGCTATTTCTTTCATTAACCGTAACATCACAGCAGCTATTTCTTTCATTAACCGTAACCACCCCCAAATCCTCCAAAATCCTGCACTGTTGGAAACTGGTACTTTCACCTCATCAAATGGGGCAAAATTACTACCTGGCAAGAAGTACAGGCCATAAGTGCTGAATATGAAAGACCAACGAAAATGCATGGTGCATTTTGAAGATAAGGGCATGTTTCCAAAAGTGCACTGATGGATTTTGGAGGATTCGGGAAGGTTCCTATTCAGAATACCTAGGGCGTTAGATTAATGTTCTGTGATGCAACACTTACAAAATGGTTCCATGATTTTGTTATCATGATTCTTAGATATGTTTTTACCTTTTGGTGTTGACTTATCCTTTCATCAGGTACTAGACGGCTTGAAGGGTATACAGACTTCATACACTAGCATTTGTACACTTGGCAATCAGAGAACAGATAAAACTGAGACATCAAGAATCGACAATCTCAGTAAGAATATGTTAAAGTTATTCAAAGAAGATTACTTTAAACCAGTAATTTAAGAACCAGGAAATCTGCTCTGTGCATGAGCTGTTGAGGGCGCATGTTTTTAGATCACTCCCGATGGATAGGGCAATAATGGGATGTCGCATTCAGTGAATTTTGCATTTGTGTGAGTATGCTTGCAATTTCTCCATAGACTGGCTTAAGTATGCACATACCGAACTGGTGAGTCATTGCCCTCGCATAGTTGCAAGTTTGGTTCGGCTGCACAAACAACACCCAGTTCGCAGCAATATACTTTATAGATTGTGTTTCTTTGACCATATGAGTTGCCAAACTCGCTCATTGTTGTGTAGTTAAGCTTATATTGTGATCTCACAAAAGAGCGCCCTCGAGTGTAAAACAAAATACACTCAATCTTCACTTTGGGTCACAAATAGACAAAATTTCCATTTTTGTTTCAAAAGGCCAGTACCATGGTAGCATGGATATCTTCAAAAATATATCCTTATAAATATATTTGTTGCTGGGTGCAATTTTTTGCATAGGTCTGCTTGCCAATCTTTAATCAATGCTTCCAACCCTTGTTTCCATTCTCATTATTAAGTGTCGGTGAGCCAGGCGACTTTGGAAAGCTTCCAAGAATGCGTGAGCATCATGAACGAATCCCTACAGAGATGCGATGAGGAATGGGACGCCAGCACCACCCTAGGGGCAACATTCATCAGGTAGTGACACGTTCCTCCCCACCCCCCTTGAATTTATCCCTAGAACCACCCCCTGGGGAGGAATGTCAGTATCACCCCGGGGACACTTCAGGTAATGCTTGTCCTATTACGCATCTTTTACACCATCTGATTTTCCTATTCGATTTATGCGACCACTCGTAATTCAATAAATGATTTGGGTTTGCTCGCCGATGCGACTTATATCTAGAAAACAGATCAGACCTCTCACAAAATGTTGTGTGCCTTGTAATGGCAGAAGCAGTGTTTTTTTATATCATTGGCAAACCATTGTATTATCGCACAAGTTTTTATCGTATGCAACTTGTCAGAAGAATACCTGAACGTTTCCTTTGCGATTTTTTTATTTTTTATTTATTTATTTTTTTGGTCGCATACAACAGCAGTCGTATCGTGTGAATGGAAAATCGTAGGATTCAGACAGTGATTGTTTGTCATGTACTTTGCATGTACAGGACATTACTCCATTCTGTTCTGTGTACATGCGTATTTAATTTTAAATTTGATCATTTTAGGATCTTATCTTAGCTAATACCCATAGGTTTAAAAGATAGCACCAGAAGTCTATTACCTACATGAAGTATGCCACCTGTGTACTAACCTAGTCCACAGCATAGTACTCCAAGAACAATGGATTTGGGCCATTCATGACGTATTATTCCATAGACTGATGTGGAAGGTCTTAAAAAGAAGCAGTGCAGTCTGGGAGACTAACCTGGTGTGTGAGAGAACTGTACCTCATGCGCGCAATGTAGCGTTTGTGCATTCTACCCACAGCTGATGGTTTGCCCGTGTCTAGTTTAACATTGCGTCTCGTTCTCTAGGAACTAGCTTCGTGTGGAAACGCCTATTCCATGATGCCCAATGGCAGGCCGGGCAGGGGGAGCAAAACTCATAACCATGCTCGTTGTGCATGCATGCATTTGGAGTACAATGCCATGGTGTGGATTACAGCAGGCTGGCACACTTCATGTAGGTAACAGAATTCTGGTATCACTTGATAAACCTTCAGACAAGTTGGGATTCTACTTAACCCTTCAATCAATTTTGTACCTTTGAATATATTTTTGTCACTGAAAGCAATTTTGTAAATAACACATGTAAATAAGTTATCAATGCAGATGTTGCACAAAATCTTTAATAAAAATGTATTCTGTCATTTTCTATTATACATATATTCCCATATAAGTCATAAAATTAACTTACAAATGCCAACACTTGGCATTAGAAATTCATTTGTTAATTTGATAATCTTGTAATAAACCAAAGTTGTCCATCCCCTTTTGGGAATTTGCTGGTAAAATTTCATGAAAATGCTATTTTTAACATTCATTTTAAGGTAGATAATACACCCTTAAAAAATAAATTGTTATAGAGCAATGCAAACTCTTTGTACTGTGAGTGAATTTTCATCTAGCCCATCTGTTACAATCACACCCAATACAATGAATTTCCAGGTCACATCTTAAATTATCAAATTGATTGAATTAGTAATCAATGAGGTTTTATCTCCATTCACAACCACATACAATTTAAATAATAGTTTATACGTGTACACTGTAAATTAACGACAGTGTACACTTTTGGTAAATTCCAAAAATTTTAAATACCAAATAAATGTACGATTGAAATATTTTTGTGGAAGGCTGTCAATTACATGCCAAAATCAATTAATGATGGAGTTTCCTTATAAATTCATTTCAAAATTAGTTATTTTGTGATAGGTCACATTTGGAAGAAATTTAGTATTTCTAAGTTTCTATAAAAAAGGGGTTTCTAAGTTTGTATAAAAAAGGGGGAGAAATGAAACTTACATTGCCATTAAAATAACAAAAACATCAAGGGATTGTACACCATGAGAGTATAAGCCAGGTTTGGGAAATAGGGCGTCCAAATTTGTCATTCTTTGAAAATCAGGGTATCCAAATATTTACCTTACAATACTTCTGTATGTGAATTACACATAAAACAGGGTCTCCATTTAGCAAACTGGGTGTCCAAAAGACACCCAAAGGTATTACTGGCTAATAGCACCATTGGTAAAATGTCTGTAAATGCATCCATACTTGATAAGAATCAAAAGATATATAGAAACCAACCTGTGAAAGTTTCAGCTTATTTCATTGTGTCATTAATAACCCTCCTACACATGGAGGCCACTCCGATCCACTAAATTCTGTTCTTGAGCAACCTTCAGTACATACATGTACAAGCTTGCTGTCCTTTCCAAGTAATCTTACAAAAATCAACTGTGTGCCACCCAAGGACACTGTAAATGTTTGAACATATTAGTATGGCCTGCAATGTATCAATGGGAGACCACTTTACCCTGTAATCTCAGTGGTGTGACAGTGCACAGAAGGGTAACCATAGGAGGCCACTGGCAACAGCTAATGGCTTGGGGTGGCCTGAATGGGTTGTCTCAAAAATTGCACCGATTGTAGGAGGGTTTTAAAGGGACAATATCGTCACCATCAACAGGGCATGGAATCAGTTCTAGTGACTGAAAAAAAAAAAACCCATATGGGAAGGTCATACATGTATTACCGTTGCCCAATTCCATGCCCTGTTGAAAGACTGCTCTGATCATGACGACAGTGTCCTTTTAACAAGAAAATATTAAAAATGCAGTCATTTTTAGCAACCGTTCTTATGTGTAAATGAATCACATCTATGTTTTCTCAAAAATGTCAGATGGAATAATTTCTCAGGCTGTTTGGTAGGATCACCAACTTCACATCAAGTAAGGTTTTTATATTACTATTTAGGTTGTACTGAACTGTTAAGCTGTTTTTACATTGCACAGTCAATGTATTGATATTTCCTTGTACGTCACTTCCTATACATTTCAAGTACATGTATTAAATCTATTGTTGAATGCCCTTGGTGGTTTATCTGAGCCACAGATACATGCATTGCATGCTAGTGCTACGTTGTTACTATACAAGGACGCGTATAAAGGATGACCAGCAGAAATGACCATTATTGATCAAATATGCTAGACTTGTTCTAAATTTGTGTATTAACCCCAACTCCCTAAGCATTGTTACTGAACAATAAAAATCCTCCAACTGCTTTTGTTGTCTAGGGAGTTAGGGTTAAATGTTCATGGATGTGATTTGACAAAAGTAAAATATCCTGAAAAATGGGTAGCTGGCCTGAGTCTCCCTTTGGTCTAGAGGACAAAGTCTCCTGAACCTCCTGGATGTTTAATTTTCAGACTCCACATTCCCACAAACAAGAATGTTTGGATACAATACAGGTTAATTCTTTCTTTTTCAATCTGAATTTTCAGATGTGAATTTATTTCATCCAAAACAATTACATGAACATACATGTATAAATTTTGTGCCAGTTTTAAGGGGAAAAGGTGATTGGAATACCTATAGATTGCAGGGCCAAAATTTTCCCTTTTTATGAATTTGACCTAGGAACCGCAGTTGTGTATTTGTAAGTCAGATTACGTAAATTTATAAGAAGTAACCTTTGGTGTGGCCCTGCATTCTATAGTTGTATCTGAAAATCATTTTGATATTTAAGAAAATAAAAATGCATTTTGATAAGCCATTTCCTATGATGATAAAATATTGAACATTTACATTTAATAAATAAAATGCATAGGAACATAATACTAATTGTATTTTAGTGTTTAAATATCCACAATGTCTGTTATTTTCCCAAAATATTTTGATATATAAAAATCATGCTTCAACAGTTATGCCACCCACAACACAGTTATTGTTAGAGGTAAACCAATTGTGTCGGCATTCCACACACCCATTTCTCTATTCAAGTGAAATCAAACAAGTCAACCAAAATAATGCCCCTTCAATAAAAACAGTCCATAGCTTTTAATGGACCCACCCATGAAAATTGTTATAAATGCAGTTTACTACATGTACAGAAAGTTGTAAAATGTTTAACTAGGCAAGGTACGACATTGGTACAATTTGAAACATGTTTATTTCAACCTGCTAGTTAAACATAATCATAAAACTAACATGTGAAAGTTTAATTAAAAATAAGTGCCTAAGTTTTTGAGAAACTTATGAATTTTTTTTTAAGTAGCTACACAATTCCTAAGATGAAGGCACATCTCTAAGATACCAAATTTACACCAAGTAAGCTTTTAGGTAGCAATTACTTAATTTAATAATCTGGTAATAACCAATGTTGTACCTTTCCTATAGGTTTTTTACTTGTTGAAATTCAACAAATCCTTTCTCTCTAAGATAAAAGCACTTCAGATTGAATGATTCTTTGACACAATTTACACCAAATATTAAATCTTTTTTAGGCAAACTTTTTAATTTAGTAATATGTTAATTACTGATGTCGTACCTTCCCTTAAAAGAATGACAATCTTTCGCAAATAGGAAGCAGTTATTTCATTGGATATGTATTTAGAAGAACCACTGGTTATTATTTCATCTGGTATTATACATGTACATGGACCTAAATATAGGCTGTAAAAATCAGAGGGCTGATATGTAAAGAGTGGCTTGCTAAACTTGAATTGTGGACACTAAGCTAAAAAGTAGAACAAATTGTGTGGGGGGGGGGGGGGGTGGGCCACACTGATCCAACTCGGGAAAATGCTTAATGTTTATGTATGGACGATGATTAAGATGGGGGGGGGGTGCCTTATTGATCTTCTACTGATATATAGCCCTATCAATGCAACGATATCTAATACACAGATTACTCACAGTCCTGCCTTTCCTTTGCCATCACAGCATCCCATCTGCTTGGCTCTGGCATATGACTGCATGTATTCCACATTTTAGATATTGCTGCATTATTGCAGAATGGGCAGGCCTTCGGCTAGCATGAATAATCGGTTTGGGGAAATAGTCAACTTTTTAGTAATTCCGACAGGTTCAGGATGTTGACACCACAACTCGGTCCGATCTTTCTCCATCATTCCCTGTAAAAACAAACACTCGGTGATAATAATTGGTTTCATCATTTGAAAAGTTTTCATGCGAACACAAAGTGAACTGTGACATCAAAACCCGAGATTCGCAATTAGAAATTGAATGCACCTCAACTTCTGCGGATCATTCTCCACAAAACTTGCTTCACATGAAGTTTTAACTTATGAAAAGATTTGAACTAGGGGTAAAATTTAAAAGAATTACACCGATTAAATACTTTTAATTGATCTGTAAACTTACATTTAATTACATGATTTATTGTCAACTTTTGTTAAACATCAGAGAGTACATTATGTATGCATATAATTCAGAGTTTTGTTTGAATACATTAAAATTTGTACAACTAAACAAATTAAGTAAAACTTGTAGCTTTGCATGGTGAGGATGATAAGTAAGACTATTATTCTTAATAAATTCACAAAGAGTAACTTAGTTTTTCAAATATTTTCCCCCAAGAACCAATTTGATGTGGTTATTATACTGTTTACCAGAAATGGTTCCTGATCGGGGGGCCCACTGTATCCTCATTGGGGATTAACGGGACATTAATCCCAATCTGGGTAGTATTGGTGATAACAATTCCCAACACATGCCAAATTGCAGTATTACATCCAATAAATTACCTGGAACTCTGTTCGCATCCAGATGACCTCATGGGGGTCAAATGAGCAGTTGCCATGACGATGTAGCACTCGCATACTTTCAAAGCGAGGTTCCGCTGCCCTTGCAGTACACTCTGAAATGATAAAATCCTAAACACCATGAGAAAAACATCTCAAATTGTACAAACAAGAGGTTAAAAACAGCAAAATGCTGCATAAAATTGACTTATCAAAGTTCAGGATTTGCTGTTAAAAACTAGCATTATATACAACAACAAAAAATTGTCTTCACACACTACTTGAATTTTATCCATTTTCCCTGTTTTTGCCCATTAAAACACAATAAAACACAAAAAACCATTTTCATTTCGTACGGCATCACTAATCAACAGGAACACTTTTAAGCGTTTCTTTTTATTTGAAAAAGACAGAAACTGAAATGATGACACCTTAAAATTGTCTCCAGAATCCTAAACATTTGTTTTCATTTATATATTTGTTTTTTTTATTAAATTGGTTTCCTGTACAAACATCAATCTTGTTTTCAATTTCTCGCACCCGTTTTGCATTCGGTGTTAAATTTGTAAATTGTTCTGAAACATGTTCACAATTTTCCATTTTTGTTTAACAGAATGATAATGTTAAATTTATTGTCCAGATATGTTTTACTCATTGTACGTACTTGCACAAAACAATGACAAGTCTTTCAACCCATTTCATTCAGGGGTAACAGTTTATTTTATCAGCTGACTGTTTCAAGACGTCATCACATCCAATGGATTATATCAACAGGAGAATCTGGCTCCTCTTGAAATATCAGACAATTAATCTTGAACAGTTCCTTTGCTCCAGTTGCTTCAGTTTCTCCGTAAGTTTCATACACTGCGCTATCAATTCTTCTTTCGTCGCTTCCTGAAGACCCCTGGTGATGTTGTTTGTGTACTCCTCCTCAAAGTTTCTACGCAGGAAATTGGAATCTGTGCCATCAATGATAACTCCTCTCCCACACTCAAGTTCAGCCACCGCGCCCTCTGGATGTGGTTGATGTGATGCAGGGAGAGGTTCTCCGTAATGGTTCACAACATCTGGGGAACTTGATAAGCTACTGTAGTCTGAATAGATGCTTTCAAAGCTGGTGACACTCTCATTAGGGGAACTACTTGGGCTGGAATTAAGATGGCTCGCAGCCATGGCAACGCCATCCTCCATCCCCGTAAAGATACAGTTTGGGTAGGACAGTCGTGTGTGTTCATCATGGGTTTTGGGATCATGTGTTTCTTGAAGATGCAGTCCCTCGATGTACTGACTCATGATGAATTCATTATCGTTCCGTGGTGCTCCGAGGACTCTCTGCGGATTACCCCCGCGCCAGGTCCGAGTAAGTTGGTCTCTCCGGTGTTTTGAGAGCCGGTGTTTGTGGAGACTCTTACCGCGCCGCTGACGCCTCCTCCGCGGTCGGTGAACCTCTACAGATGCGGCTACTGATATGTTACATGATGAATCCATTAATAAAGCTCGAATGTCCTGTGATTTTTCTTCACGATCTGATCTCATGCCTGCAGTTGGGTGTTGTCGCGGTTTCACGCAACAGTTGTTCTCATCAGATTGCGCAATTTCTTCGCCCATTTTGAAATACAAAAAAATAACGTTAACGTTAGTGAGCGCGAGCGTACTCGGGAATGTCTCCAAACTATTGAACGGTAGAAATACCAAAATAGAAGGTTGCAATAATGTAATGCACACAATGGTGTGCTCGGAAAATGCTAGGAGATTTGTAGTTAATTGATAACTTTATAGCCACTTCTGTTTCTAAAATAAAAATCGGAGATGTAAAATTTCACGTCTTACATGTTCGCTTGTCAACACTTATTATGGCATGCATCGCACGGTACGCGCATGCGCTGCGCGATCGATGCGCATCAAAAACGTGGATCGTATATGATGCGTACTTGTTCGTCGTTACTACTACGTTTCAGAAATGTTGTGAATGGAGAGTTGTAAATAGTTGACGTCATGATTCTATATTGTTGTGATTGGTTTTCGTTGTACATAAATAAAGAGTAGTCTGGTAGCCAACAGACCAGTTATAATTAACATTTAACCTGTGTTAGCGAAGCAGGATTTTAAACAATATTGTGGGTGATGTATTTTGTAGGATGGATAAGGCCAATACATTGCTTAAATACCATCATATAAAAAAAGATTAAACTAGTTAAGTTAACAAAAATAGTAAAGTTTTAAGTGGGAACAGATTACAATTTCTACAAATTAAAAGCAGACAGTGGTCAGTGCACTGAACAGTGGTGGGACCGAAGAAGGTACTTAATGCTCTGATTTTGATAATTTACAAATTTAAATTAATTTTTACGTAGTTGTATCCCGCGACGCTCGGCCAGCGTTACTATACTAGTAAATACTAGGCATGGGCCGTGGGACTTGAGGGCGTTCTTTAAAGACCGTGACGGTGTAGGGTCCAGTCCTAGTAAAGTAGTATTAAGTAACACTCCATGGAGGAAGGAAGAGACCTTCCTCCATGGTAACAACAGTTACTCCTAGTCCTAGTGAAATGAACTTGAACTTGGATTTGAATGAAGACAAAATAGCTCAGCATACAGTACACATATAGTAATAATATACTCTTTTTTTCACATTATTTTACATTTTTTGTTGATTTTAAATAAGTTTTCCTTATTAGGCCTATTTTTTATAATTAACGTTAACGTTAACGTTAGGCCTGGCATGGCAACCAAAATTCTGATTTGGCTAATTTATCTGTCATTGGTCGGTACATTGTTGATGCGATCGTTGTCATTGACTAGCACCAGACTAGCCTTGATCAACTATAGCAGCCTGTCATAGTGTAGTCTTGGTCCAAGACGTCTGTGACAATGTGTTACTGTTAGATGGCCCACCGCACTGCACGCACTATATAATATATTTGATTTTTTAGGTGTGTTCCATTTCACACAATGATCTTGGTACTAATACTATCTTGTATTTTGGATCTTCAGGCATAAGTGCGACATTATGAAAATCGTTTTTTCCCCAAATTTTGCACAAATTTTATATATTGCCTTGGCACACATATGAATGCAACATACAATAAAATCTAATTGTTGATTGGTTTCATTTGAAAAACGATGCTTATAATAAAGAAAAAGTTAAGAAATAGATTAGGACAAAAAAAATCTCCAGTTTCTGGTCATAGGTTGGCTTCAAAATCGATACGGTGACGTGCTTTTTATTATTTTCAGGTAATCTTTTTGCCAACCAGTGGAATACGTGATACATGTATACGCAGTTATAGGAACCAGACCAAATTTCCATACACAAAGTATGGTGGCTAAGAGTAAGAGAGGCCTCACAAATCGGGAAACATTCATACCTCTGTGTGAAAAAGTTGTTTAAAATACGGCACAGCAGAATTCCAATCAATCCAGCAATTTTGGTTGTAATTGGACATCGTTTCATAGCAAAAAAAAAGAAATATAAAAATGCCAACACACAGGTCTGAGATGACTCTTGCGGAGACCAGAACCCAGAGACTTATTTTTTTTGGCCTTGGAAGATGCCAAACAAGGACATATGTGGAAGTCCTTTGTGTCTTGCTTATTAAAATGCACAGTTCCTACAAAGCAACCACAGACATTTTGAGCCAAGACTAGTCATAGTGTAGACCTTTGTTTTAAATTGATCAGGGCCAATTTCAAAGAGCTGCTAAGGTGAAAATACTCCTTAGCAAAATTATCCGCTAAGCAAAATGTTGTACTTCCAGTTCTTTTCAGAACTAATTACTACTCAATTGAGCATTTCACATGGTGTCACCGCAATTACTCTTACTTAAGCAAAATGTAGCTGAGAGATCCTGCCACATGCAATATACATGACAATTTGGCAAAATATTTTAGCTATGTATAATTTGTCTGTGTTTAGCAAATTATGCGTGCTTAGCACCTCGATGAAATTGACCCAGCTTCGTTGGAAGCCAGCCAGCTCCTTGGCATGTGTAGTGTCAATAATTAGTTGTACTGGCTTGGAATAATATACTTTATTCTTGTGTGCCACTGTGGACAGTCATTTGTATGTTGCCATGGAGATCACTGAGCACTATTCAACACAACATATTTTAATTTTGTGAGGTTTTTGGTTTTGTTATTCTGATGTATACATAAGTACAGAGCAATACACATACTTTGGAAGACATGGGGATTTTGGTGAGTGATATGTTAGATATTTACTGTATTAATTGTGTCTATTACCATGAAAATTATAAAGGCTTTGATATGGAGGAACTGTTATGAAACACAGCCATTGAAGGGTAGACCATGATTTTTTTGTTATCAAGGCAAAAGCAGTGCATTGTAAGTTTTGCTCAGTCTAAAATTCAAAGATGAAATGCAGAGAACCAAAACCATTTTTCTGAATTGGGAGAAAACCATTTCTGTTTCAAAAGCCAATAATGTGTGTTATACTAGCAGTTTCTTCCCTCACATTGCCTTACTCTTGAATTCCTTGCCTAGCCTACATTTTGACTGTTTTTGACCCTGGTAGTAGGGGCGTTAACCCTAACGCACTAGACCCTAGTTGCTGGGTACCATCCTCAATCCTTCAAAATCCTCCGATTGCCCTACCCCAAAAAATGCATTCATCCTCAATCCTCCAAAATCCTCCAAAAATTTTGCACTATGTTCAAAATGAGTGGTACTCGTCTCAATCCTCCAAAATCCTGCAACCATAAAAACAGTGCTGGGAAGGGGGGGAATGGCTCATACATGTACCATTGAATTGACTATGCGTTATTGCAGTCGTATTCAAGCAATCATAATCATTGCCTTGAGGAAAGGGAGTGGGCTAGGGACGGATGGGTAGGGAATGGTAATGGATAGGGTAGGGTAGGGTAAGGTAAGGGTTGGGATTTTTAAAATTTTTAAAATTTTGTATTTTTTTTTTTTTTTGGTGTGGTTTTTTTCTGGGTTGGATGATGGCTTGGATGTTGGGCTGGATGATGGATTGGATGATGGTGTTGGATCTCGGGTTGGATCTCGGGTTGGATGCTCGACTGGATGCGGGGTTTGATGTTGTTCAAATGTGAACTGGGGCGAGTTGCAGTTTTCACTCGTATTTATAGGAAAACTGGCTGGCATATTACATAACATTACATAATAACAAAACCTACCATTGGCTGAAAGTTTCATTTCAATGCAAAATTTCATTCATAATATTACATAATTTCACAAAAGAAACTTTTCCCATATAATACTTACCTGACAATAAATGGAACTGTCCACAAGCTTTACAACTACCCAATGTGAAATATGAGCTTAGGTCAGGACACAGTGCAGTAAGGGGAGTACCTTGTTTATGACCAGTAATAACTATAAACAATGGGAGACTTGTCCTTGAAACAATGGTACACAGTGTAACGTCTGTCTGTGTACTGGTACACTAGGTCACACATGTGTGACCTAGTGTACCAGTACATAGACAGACTACCACTGTGCATTAATACTACTGGCTGCATGTACATGTACAGCACTGTGAAACAGATGGAGTACCAGTACTTACCTTGCCGAGTAAGAAAAATGAAAATTAAATAGTACCACATTCCAGCAACTCCTACCACACCAGTCCTCCAAAATCCTCATGTTTTTCAAACACCATTCATCCTCAATCCTCCAAAATCCTCATGTTTTTCAAACACTATTCATCCTCAATCCTCCAAAATCCTCATATGCTTCAATCACCATTCATCCTCAATCCTCCAAAATCCTCATGTGTTTCAATCACCAATCCTCCAAAATCCTCCAAAACTGCAAGGAGGATTTTGGAGGATTGAGGATGGTTAGGGTTAATGATTTTAATGAGTTTTTAATTTGTTTTTAATGAGTTTTTACTATTTTAAAATCAAAGCAATAAAGTTTGATGAACAGAATTTAATTTGTTACATTGCCAAAAACTCAAAAAAATGAAAAAGTGCTTTAACCCTAACGACCCCATCCAAACCATTAATTGGTTGTATTAAAAAGAAAAACAAACTATTATTGTACAACATGCACATGTGACTGGTTATGTTGGTTGTATTATATTTCAGTAATTTTTCATTTTTATAAAGCATTTTCATGCATAAATCAATAATATTAATCCATATGGCCCACTGCAATAATAACTGCAGCTAGCGATTATCATGGAGAAATTATACACATGCCAGCTGTCCCTTGTGATATATGCACATACATTGGGGTGTTTCATTTGTGGAATATTATCTATCAGTTGTCTTAGTTTATTATATCTTTTGGATACAAGAATGGCATTTCACAAGGTATAGTCATTGTAAGCATCCAAGAAGGAAGGCAGTGCATTGTTCACCATTAGTATCTGCTTCAAGGAGTATGCTTCAAGGAACAATATCATCACAATCAACAGGGCATGGAATCGGAGTGCTAGTTCTAGATTGACGGAAATTAATACCCCACATATGATAATGTCATATTACCCTTGCTGCTGCATAAATGATTCAGTAATTTTCAGTCACTGTATTCATCTTAAATCGCGGACACCGATTCCATGCCCTGTTGAAAGTCTGCTCTGATCGTGACGATCATGGATGTTGAGGTCAATGTGTATAGAATTCAAATGCATCGCTAACCAACCCTTTTGATCGATTAACCATTACAAAGTATTACAAAGTACTTTGATTTATTATTATTTATTTTTTTGCAGTCCTGGACAAAATCTGCTCAGCAAAATTGCTATGCGAGGAAGACACGTTCTTATTGGAGGAAGTTAGGAACAGATTGTAATGGCTTTTGTGGTGATCTACTCTACAAGGTAGCGACCATGCTAGTCAGAAAAATGTGCCGGATCAAATGTGAGTCACAACTTTATTTTATTTTTGAACAATGTTATTCCATAACCTGCTTATTTTATTTATTTAAAAAAAAAAAATTTTGGAAAGGGGTTGGGGTGTGGAGAAAGTTATTGACAATCAAATTAAATTCAGATTTGTATTTGAGCCCTCGCCCTCTCGTTCGAGTCCTGAGTCATACAGGTTGAGACTTCTGAGTCTGAATCATGAGACACAATAGTAGTGTATGAGTCATAAGTCCTTTATAAGATGAAACATGAATATGTACTGTGTACCAAATGTCTGGATCCATATATTCTGTATGCCATATTATTGTTGTTTTAGGAGCCAATTT
This sequence comes from Zoroaster sp. YZ-2022, assembly GCA_029582265.1. Taxonomy (NCBI): domain Eukaryota; kingdom Metazoa; phylum Echinodermata; class Asteroidea; order Forcipulatida; family Zoroasteridae; genus Zoroaster; species Zoroaster sp. YZ-2022. The sequence goes on from CM055820.1 coordinate 46,841,992, forward strand.
GACTTCATTCACCCCAAGGTTTTTATAGAGTGCAATGCTGCTTAAATGTAACTAATATCAACTTAATCCTTCTACTATAGCTGCACTTTAGTGGCAAGTTGCTATAGAGGTCAAAATCAGTCAACTGCCTGCTTTGACTGTTGACACAAATGTGCACACAGGGGCATTTTTGACTGGTTTTTGACTGTCATTTTGACCACCCTCAACAATACCAGACGATGGTTTTACCAGTCAAAAACAGTCGACTCATTTTGACCTGTAAATGTACTTACTTAACGTAAGGTTTGACAGTGTTTGATTTTTAAGTGCACTAGATATACCATGGCATGTATATCAACATTTTGACTGATTTTGACCCTTGCAGTAGTAGGAGGGTTAAGTTGTCATCTCCAATCCAATAACATGAAAATTGTATAGACATTACACGTTTACAAATGAGCCCCAAAGATCAAACTGCGCCGGCCACAAAATGTACACTGGTCTATGACAAGAAACCATAAAGTCTGATATTTTGAGATATCAGCAGAGAAATTCTTACTTTTATTTATTTTTAATAAGGCACTGATTAACATTACATATCTCAAATCTTATTCATCTGAAAATTTAAAACATTCTTGATTTGATGTGGAGAAGTACAAAATTTACAAATTCTGCATACAAATAAACACACTTTTGCCCGGCAGGAAATCTCCTGGTTACTCTAAAGGTCACGCAAACTGTAAACAAATCACATGGTTTTTATAAAGTGTTTTTATGTGAGGTTTCAATGCACTGTCACCTCGAGTCCAAGTCTACGTTGTTAGTGTTTGCTGTGTCCTTAAAATGTGACTTTATCCATTTCCATTTGGCGTTTTTCAACACTCAATTTTGAAATTTTGAAAATGAAATTGCTTGGAGCATCGATTTTTATGAACGGGAATACAAGTTGAGGGTATGGTCTTTATTCCACAGGGGATAACGGACCTCACTTTTTGCTCAGTACTTTATCACCCGTAGCACGCCCACGGATCAAACTTTTATTCCCTCAAAAAATAAATCAGGAACTAATTCTACCAAGTCAATGCTGATATTTTGATGTATTTCTAATTGCAGTTCAGTATACTGTCTTCACTCTGCTTGCTATTGGCTTTATTTTCCTATGCTTGGTTCGAGTTTTCACTGGTACAGCATCAACGGATGAACAACATCATAACGTTCAGAAACAAACACAGCTACATTCATCGTTATCAAGTATGTATGGTTTTAAACACAATAATATTTTCAACCCTAACCTCCTAGGCATCCCAAATCCTTCAATATCCATCAACATGCAGTAAAAAGGTACCCCAATTGTTGGACTTTGATGGAATTGGTACAGTAGCTAATGTAATGCATCCATGGCTTGGCTATACACAGTCCTGAATCCAACAAAAGTCAGGCAAATCCAGGAGAAGCATTTTGGAGGATTTAGCTAGGGTTAAAGATATATTAATTATTAAGACTTAAGGCTGTGCATGGCTGGAATTGCCACAAAAAAAGGCCCAAAGAACACAGATCATTATATAGTAAGATTTGCAGTGACATCATGCATTGAAATACTCTCTTTTGAGCAGTGAAGGTTCTGAGAAGAACCTTTAGTTAACTCGACGTTTCGATCAATATGCTCTAATCGTCTTCAGTTTGTCTTGAACCCTCACTACTCAAAAGAGTTTATTTCAATGCATGATGTCACCACAAATCTTACTACATAAAGATATATTGCTTGTGTTCTTTGGGCATTTTTTGGGATGGTTTTTCATTCTGGATTGATACTTGTTCGTGTATTTTTCTCATAGACAGGAAAATAAATACATTATTAACCTTCCTACACATGGAGGCCACTCCGATCCACAAAATTCTGTTCTTGAGCAACTTTCAGTATACATGTACAAGCCTGCTGTCCTTTCCAAGCAATCTTACAAAATCAACTGTGTGCCACCCAAGGCCACTGTAAATGTTTGAACATATTAGTATGGCCTGCAATGTATCGATGGGAGACCACCTTACCCTGCAATCTCAGTGGTGTGACAGTGCACAGACCATACACTACAATTGTATCCCCTAGCTGTACACTACTGGTATTCTAAAAAAAAAAACATAAATGATCACAGATTTACATGAAACTTAATTTCTGTCTGAGGTGCTATCATTTGAGTACAATCAATCAAATCATTTTGCAAATGAATGTGTTGTCCTCCGGAGATGTAAATTCCACTTTGGAATGAAAGCAAAAAATCTGAAGGCATTTTTACTCATTTTTTTTCAATATCCCTTCTACATTCTGTGCATTTTGAAATAATATAGATATTTCACCAAAAATGTATACGCTTGCTTTTAAGTCCTAAAATGAACTGACGGCAGGCCCCACCATTAAGTGCAGCTCTATTCGGCCAATTTTATTGAGCTTCTAAGCAGAGAATTTTGCTTTCGAGGAGGTATATCTTCTAAGCGATATTTAACAGACAAACCAGCCCAAAGTGTACACAATCACTGTGTGTTGTTTTCTAACCAGAGGGAAAAGTAGTTTATGAGGAAACGCCGAAATGCAACAACCGGCACACATGCAGGCGGGGTCAGCTTGCCTTCCATCTGATGTCAGGTGTGGAGACCTCTGGGAAACCATACATCTGTCTGGGCGGCAAAGTGTGAGTAACAAACCACCACCACCAATGCTGTTACCCTTTCTGTTTGTGCACCAATGAATCTAATGAGGTGAACAAACCATCATTTATTGAATTCACCCTCCTGTGACTGCAAGGTTCAAAATCAGTCAAAATGTTGATATACTTGCGAAGGTATATCTCGTGCACTTAAAAGTCAAACACTATCAAATCTTACGTGTAGTAAGTACATTTACAGGTCAAAATGAGTTGACTGTTTTTGACTGGTAAAAGCATTGTCTGGTATTGTTCAGGGTGGTCAAAATGACGGTAAAAACCAGTCAAAAATGCCCCTGTGTGCACATTTGGGTCAACAGTCAAAACAGGCAGTTGACTGATTTTATTAACCTCTATAGTGCAGCTATAGTAGGAGGGTTAATGGTGGTGTGTTTGCCTCATATTTACCAATATGTTTATTGATTTATCGATTTGTAAATGATTTGCACAAGTAGTGACCTGGGCCCAATTTCATTCAGCTGCTAAACAACCAATTCCTCGCTTACTGTGGGCTTTTCATTTCATAGCATTGCTTACCATTAAGCATAGGAAATAACATGCCAACTTGTCCACCATTAGTGCTACATGTAGCAAATGAGTGACGTAACAACACAAATCCACATTGAACGCTCACACGACTCACCAAATTATCTGGCTAGCAGATTTCTTTTGCGATAGTTAGCAGAAAAAAATTGCTTACCGGTAAGCAGCGCTGTGAAATTGGTCTGTGGGCTTAACTTCATTAGCATGCTACTGGCTCTGACTATCCCATAACTATGAATATGTATCGAGACATTTATGTAGAGGATTAGCAAGCTTTAATTGTATACATAGATTATGGTTTGTAGTTTTTTTGTTTTTTGTTTCAGGATTTTGAAGACTGAGGAATTGGGTAGAGGTCTTAACTTGGCAGTTGTGGACGGTAAGATGAATTTAAAGATAAGGTACGGAATTGGTACAGAATTGGTAATTGAATAATTACTAAATGGTCCAATTTTAATGGACACCTTACTTAATCTAAAGCTGATGATAGTATTAATCTTCTTTAGAAATAATTTTGTCATTTTTTTTCTCAGAAAAGTGAAATTATTGCCTAAAAGTTTATCAGAATAAGTGTTCTTTCCTAAATTCCATGTTAAAATCTGAATGCATTTTCACTATTTTCTCGGTAACGACACAACGTAATAAACTAAAACTTTTCACAGGTTAATTTAATATAGAAACCTCGATTCAAAAAGAGTAAGCATACCAATGTTGTACCTTCCCTTTTATTATCTAATACCATGGCGAGGGATCTGCAAGGTCAATTACCATGGCAACGAGGTCATGAAAACAGTTTCTGTTCCATTTATAACATGAGTTGTACACCAGATATCTTTCCCAGACTTCACAGGTTGGATTTTCATTGGACATTCTAAAAAGAGAAATGTAACTTTTGGCTCAGCAGGTCAAACGAATCAAACTTACTCTGGGTACAGTTGATGACTGTACCAAACACACCTTGAAATCTCTTTGTCTGGGTTGAGGTGCTTTTCATTTGAGTAAAATTAGTAAAATAACTTCACAATTGAATTTTTGACAACGTTACAAAGAACACACAAACTCTTAACGCTTTTTCACTATGTTCTCTTTAAAGACACAAAGTCATTAGCTGAAACCTATACCGATTGTTCATATCTCTTGAATCTTACAAAGTATGGATGCATTTACAGACATGTTACCAAAATTATGTACTGCAGTTAACCAAAAAATGGCACCAATGGTTTGAAGCAGGTACAGACCATGGAGGAAGAAAACAGAAGGAGTCACAACGAAGGCATATCAAAGGTTCAATGTCTTTTGCCGCGGTCGTAAAACTTCCAAGCCAGCGCTAATCGTTTAATCCGATTATCGAGAAGAACTACAGCCTCTTATCTCATAACCAATTAGCACTTCGGAGTGGCCCATTGAAAATACGTTACGGCCGCCCGCTACGCTTACCAGTTTTACGACCGCGATAATCCCCTTGTGTACAATGTCTTTTGCCGCTCGGCCTGCTCGCGACCAGCATACATAATTGGAGGGTAGAAATCTGTAGCAAACGAATAAACACAAAACGTATGCGCACTACTTTTCGCGGGCTTTTTATATTGCGCAGTTCATTGTCTTCAATAGCGATTTTTCCACCGAGTATTTTGGTGTTTTGATCGTCGAATTTGGCGAATCCGAAGCTGACTTACGGTAAATATAACATTCAGATGTTACAATAAAGTGTCTTTTTAGCAACTGTTATTTTAAGGATATTTCCGGTGATCTCCGGAAGCCAACAAATTGTCAAATTCAAAGACGTGTTGTTTAGCTTTTTATCATTTCAATCCTCATATTTGTGCGATGCTGTGCAATGAAGATATTGCAGTGTTGGATTCGTAGGTCGAGTTGGATCGGGAGCCAGCCTTCCGTGTAGTGCAATAGGACAACGCGTCAGCAATGCGCGCAATGCGCATGTGCAAAGAAAGCCTGGCTGTAGTTCTCCTCGATAATCGGATTAAACGATTAGCGCTGGCTTAGAAATTTTACGACCGCGGCAAAAGACATTGAACCTTTGATATGCCTTCGTTGTGACTCCTTCTGTTTTCTTCCTCCATGTACAGACTTACTAAGCAATTTTAAACTTTATGATCTGTGGGGACACTGAAGTGGGGGTGGGGGTACATGACCAAAAGGCAGGAGAAATGCACAAATGTGTGGAGAAATGTACAAATTGGGGGGGGGGGGGAGGCTTGGATCCTCCAGTTTACTTGACAGTATACATTCATCCTTTGTGTGTTTGGAATTTTGACATTATGTGTTTTCCTCTCAGGAAATGTCAAGGAAGTGATAACAACACAACGTTCGGATACTTACGCAGGATGTGAGTAATTATTGGTTTATAGACAAATCCCAAGGTGACGAAATTAACGTTCATCTGCGCACTTCCGGGTTTGATAACGAGGCTCTCCGTGTTGACACATGCACTGTATGATGGGAGCATGAGTTGTTCTATTGTCTACCTCGCATCGGCGTTGTGACTTGACACAGAGAGCCTTGGTTTCAATGCGGAAGTGCGCAGACTGGGTCAATTTGAAATTCGTCTATCGGTGGATTTTGTTGCCCTACTCAGCCGGCTTCACACTGATGGATGTTGTTGCATTGAGTTATTGAAGGGGGTTAGGGTGTAAGGCATGGCATGGCTAGTGCAGGCTCAATTTGACCATTGTGGCAACCAGAGGGATACAAGATTTGATGGTACCTGTCTTTGACAACAAAACGGTCGAGAGCATAGATCTTACGCATTGATCAGAATGCCAGCGTTGGGTTACATTAGCCGATACTAGATTAGAGTGGTACACCATGTCAGGGGTACATCCAGAGGGGTCAGAAGTCCTGACCCCTGACCTCTCCCTTTTGTTTGCAATTTCTTTGCTGTTTTACCTTCTTGGAGAGACCATAAGAAATTTTACAGAGAGACTTACTCATCAGAACAAATGGTGGGTTGAATACAAGTTGAGGCTATGTGTTATATGGAACCTCCTCCTTCTAAATAAATCCTGAATCCATCCCTGCATTGACTCGTGACCGGCTTCCTTTATTTTGTCTGTCAGCTTCCACCTTTCTCGTAAAGTTCCTCTTAAAAATCACCCCCGGAGATGTTCTCATTGCGGTCACCTCAGACGACGCAGCACGCATGCTGTCCAAGGACGTCAAGGATATCTTAACAAGAGATTTCAATAGTCGGCTTATCAATGGCCTGACCTTTAGGTCAACCTGGGTCTTCATCGGACAAAAAGGGGTCAAGTCATCCATCATAATTGAAAAGGTAAGAAATTGATTCAAATTTTTTGGGAGAAATTTTGAGAAATGTTAGTGAAGGTAATTATCTGATTGCATGGCCAAATTATTATCCGAAAGCCAACTTCATGTAAAGGTACCAATTATCCTAAAAAGTATTCTGTCTGAAGTGTTCTCGACAAATTCTCTTTCACACTTTTCTGATGCAAATACTCCGTATTGAGCTGAAACTTTCACAGGTTGGTTGGTTGTTGGTTGTTTTTTGATTCAAAAAACAGTAGCAGTAGCTTTGTCAAAATTACCAATGTTGTATCTTCCCTTTATTTTGAATGAAAAAAGTTTCCGACAATGAGAAGAAAAGTAAAAGAAAATTGCACACATCACTTCATGGTACAAGTGGCGAAATCAAGCCTGAAATTTCACGGAGGCCATAGCCTCTGTTACCCTGATCTTGGCCTTGGTACCCCACAAAAAATGTTCCTATAGACATTCTGATAGAAGTGCCCTTTACTCAGGAACACCGGGCCTTGCCCCTACAAGAATGAAATTCCAGGCCTGCAAAGCATGCAATTACATTTGGATTTGACCTTGATACTGATTTCTGTTTTTGTTGTTTTTCTGCTTAGCTGAACATGGTGCATGGTCAATGGGCTAAGATGGCAGAACTACATGGATGCCTGTCTCTACCAAGTAAGCAACAGTTTTAGAACATAAACAAACATAATTTGTAGTCTTGAATGGGTTGCTATTTGACCAATTGTTTCTCTTTACCCAGGAGTATAAATGGGTACCTGTGAGGGGAAGAGATGGTTATTGTGTTTTGTTAGCCCTGTAGCATTAAACAAGGTTAATCATAACTTTATTTTCCCGCAGGTTGCACATAATGGGCTGTATACTCCCCAGGGAGCTGAGAAAGATTACATGAATGATATAAGCCCAGTGACCATGGGAAATAATGTAAAGTGCATTGTGACATAACATGAAATGCGCTTCAAAACATAGCTGCTAGAATTGTAACCCGGACTAAACCAAGAGAACACATTACACCAATATTGCGAGATCTTCATTGGCTCCCGATTAAGGACAGGATTGTTTTCAAAATCTTAATGTATGTTTACCGCTCTTCCATTCATATGTCACCATCATATTTATCAGAATTACTTCAACCGTATCACTCAAATCGTGATTTCATGAGATCACATCATAAACTTCTTCTGAGTAAGAAATTGACAAAGAGATCCTGGGGAAAACGTTCTTTTGCTGCTGCTGCTCCTTCTTTGTGGAATGATTTACCTGAGCATGTCAAACAATCTCCATCTCTTGCTTCATTTAAAACTGCTCTCAAAACTCATTTGATGAAAATTAATGTATAATTTACTTATGTTTAACTATTGACTTTCATGATGATGTATTTATAAGTTTTTTTTTGTTTAATATGTCAAGAATATCGCTGCGGTGTTTATATGTTTATATTTTTTGCAAATCAACCTTGTTTGCATGGTTGTGTATGCAGGGTTTTCCTTGTCAGAATATCGTCTTTGTCTAGCATATTCTGACCAGGGCCAGTCAGCCTTTTTACAATCATTGTTCCTTGTAATTTTATATTGCATTGTTCTTACCATGTATTTTGTTTTATTGTTTACTCTAATGTGTCACTGCGCCATGAGCGTCTCTTTTGACGGATACCGGCGCATTACAAATGTTCATTATTATTATTTATTATTATTACATCATGTATATGCACTATGAACAACTTCACCCTGAAAATCAGTTTTGCCGTGAAATAACAGTTGACCGTAATTTCACTGCAATTTCATGGTGTCTCTTCCTCTCAGATATTGGCACTAATGTCCACGGTGATTTCACGGCAAATTCACGCGGTGCTCTCAAGAGTTAATGAGCTGCCCCAAAACTGCCACGAGAAGTTGGCATTTTCATGGTGTTGTGTCGTCGTGAAATTGCCATGAACTATTTATTTCACGGTAAAACGGATTTTCAGGGCATTTTCAGGGTAAAGTTATTCATAGTGATACAGAATTAAATATACATATATTAAATATATCTCCCTGAACCACATTCTCACTTAGCGATAGTTGAGAAACGAATTACTCGATATTGGTTCTCCCAAAAAACTTGCTTAGCGACAGTTGAGATACGAGTTGCCTGATAAGATTCTTTTCAGAACCCCGTACCTCACTGAGCGATAATTGAGATAAACACATGGTGTTACCGCAAACCGAAACGATATCAATACTCCACCATACAAAGCCTTAAACTAACCTGTGAATGTTTCATAATAATTAGTGCGCACGTATTTTAGAAAACAACAACAAACTGTTAACAAGGTTTCCGAAATTCAACATAATTCTCTTTTATTCTATGAAGAAAGCACTTCATCAGATGGCCTGTCAGATGGTATATCTCAGGTTGATACGTGCAACAACTTAACACCAAGTGAGCTTTTAGATAATAATTTGTTAATTATTTTGTCTCGTTGTAGTGGACACCAATGCGAGCACATTAGAACAGCGTGATGTGTCCAACAACTGCAACGTACAAGAGGACTGTGGGTATAGTATGTTTCCCATAGCCATCCAATCAGGAGTCACCTCCAGTGGGGTCAAGGCTCTGCCGTCTGTCTGTGTCGACGGCAAACAGTAAGCTGACATGTTTCTCCTAATTCAGATCCAACAATTTATTTCAATAAATACCTGGTCAATTTATTCTTTTCTAGTTGATGAGCCCTCTCCCTGAGTTACTTCCCGACAGCTGTTTCCCAGATGGAGGGTGTGATCCCTGGCTACACAGTATATATATGGGTTTCATGGCTTCTGCCTTACAGTCCCCCCCCCCCCCCTCAACAAAGATCCTGACAAATTTGGAAACAGCCAACCATGCCGGTTCATCAATAACCTGGAAGTAGGTTGGTGCTGCATTGTGCAGGGTATCCAGCCAGTTATTGAAGGGGGGTAAGGGTTAAAGTCGTTTCCACGTTGGCCCCCACCATAATATGTTCACTAGCTTCATCAATTCATTTCTAACATGTTTCATTCTCCTTCCTTTGGTTCGCAGGGTGATGGGGTCTGTTAGGATCGGAGATTTCGACCCAGCCTCCCGGGGCTTAAACTGTATCGTCTTTGACCCGCAAAGGATGAAAGTTGTCAAAATTGGTCGTTTTGACACTTATAATTCAGGTAACAAAATATTTAGTGGCTTAATTTATAATTCTATCTCAAAACCAGTATACACTTTGCTAAAATGTCTATAAATGCATCAATACTGATATATGAGAAACAAACCTGTGAAAGTGTCAGCTTAAGTCTTTGTGTCATTAACCTCCTACAATCACTGAAATTTATGAAACAACCAATTTAGGCCACTCCATTGCAGTTGTTGCCAGTGGCCTCCTATGGTTACCCTTCTGTGCACGGTCACACCACTGAGATTGCAGGGTAAAGTGGTCTCCCATTGATATATTACAGGCCATACTAATCAGCTGTAATCTGACCATGTATTTTTACTGTAAACACACCTACACAAAACCACTAAAGACTGTGGTTTGTAATGGCATTCAGTGTTCATACTCGTAGAAGCGTTTTTGCCATTGTTGTAATTATCTATGGTCAAATTTTGCTTTATTTCGTCAGTTGTTGATGACACACTAGCGTATTCATTCTTAGAAAGTTTGGAGGATGGGCAGATTATAATAATTGTCCTCTACGATGAAGCCTCCAGAAAGTAAGTAGCATTCATCAATGAAAAAAAAAAAATGCCAGTATTTTTAATATCAGAATTGAAAGGGATCGTACACCATTGGTATGGGAATGCATCCATACTTTATAAGAATCAAGAGAGATTTACAGAAACCAACCTGTGAAAGTTTCAGCTTATTTCATTGTGTCATTAACAAGAAAATAGTGAAAATGCATTCAGGTTTGTTTGCATTCGCTCTCATGTGGTAAGTGGATCATGGCCGTGATCAATTTCAAATTTGTAATACATGTTTTCACATCAATGATGGCGTGTCAGACAATAATGTTACTGGATGTTTGGTACCATCACTAACTTCACATCAAGTCAGCTTTTACATTGTAAGTCAGTAATTTTGTAATCGGGTAAATTATCAGTGGTGTACACTTCCTGTAAACCAACACACTTGTTTACATTCTGTTTTGTTTGCATGTTTGGACACCATATACAGAGCTGCCAACTCTTCCGGATTCTGCAGAAGACTTCGCGTATTTGACGGTAATTTACTTACTTAAAATATATGCAAGGAGGCCTCTCCTTTTGGTGCCAAACGTAGAGGCCTCCTTGCATATATTTTAAGTAAGTTAATTACCGTCAAATACGCGAAGTCTTCCGCAGAATCCGGAAGAGTTGGCAGCTCTGCATATATTGCTGGAATAAAAACATTTGTGGTTTGATAAATGAAAACAAATATACTTGGTTTCAAAATTTCGGTCATTATTCTATCACTGTACAATTACACCGAACAACCATTTAAGACCGCTAAAACTTACAAACCTGACCAATTCTGAACCGTCTTGGGCATTTATGAATTGATTTTCTCCACACAGGTTGTCTTCCAAAACGAAGGGTATGATTCGCTCTCTGGGGAGCAGCAAGATTGAGGATTTCAATTTCCGCGACAACTGGGTCCTCGTCAGTCAGAAGGGAATCAAGGGTTTCACCCCCTATGAGAAGCTGGGTTATCGGCAGGGTACTGGATGGGGAGCCAGGTTGGAGCTGAATGGATGCATTCCCCTCAACAGTAAGATTCATTTATACCATCAAATTAAACTACAGTCATACCAGTTTTCTAACCAAGATGTTTTTTCCCGAAGTCAAGTTAGAGGTTATCTCTCTGTGAGTCAAGTCACAAATAATTTGTTTTCTTAGTGAAAGTTAGTAACAAGTCATATTGTTAACCAACAACACAAGTCTGTCGTCTTGCTGTTTGAATGTTACCCATTCTTCACTGTCATGTAATCAAAAGTGCGACCTTATTCCTTCTTTGCAATCTTGCTAATGGCTTATGAAAGTTTGATACATTTTGGTTGCATTTTTAACAAATATTTTATTTGTTATCTGAAGAATGTGGACATATAATTTTTTGTCCATGTCAAGTCGAATCGCAAGTCAAACAACATGTGACTTGAAGTCAGATTCAAGTCAAGTCACTGACACAATTCAACAAACGGAGATATTGTACCTAATGTAAGGGGATTTATATGGCTAAGCATGTTTCTAAGCTGATTGACTTGATTTTGTAAATAAATGAAACATTATAAATGTAATTCTGTTTTGTTTGTAGTTGAAGGCAAAGCACCTGTTTCATCCATTGGTAATCGTAAGCGGGTGGAGTTTTGCAAGCAATATCATGTCTATCCAGATCTGTGTTCCGGTGAGTTAGTTGTGTCACGGGTCATGTCTTGTTATTTTTGTCAGAATACACACAGCTTATTCAGAGATCTTTGTTACCTATCTATTAAGAGTTTGCTGTATCCCGTAACTGTTTTTCCCCCCAGAGGAACACGTGAATAAATCCATGAAGGCTGAACCCCTAGATGACTTGGCACTGAGGAGTAATATGGCGTACAGTCTGCCTATTGTTGTTGTCCCAGGTAAGTCTATCTCCACCCATCCCAACCTCTGCCACACCCTATGCCCCACCCATTATATGAAAACCCCAACTCTATGCCCACCCCACCCCTTTGTCCCAACATTAGCATTGCCCTGCCCTATTCCCACTTCCGTTCTGCTACACCCTATGTCCAACCCCACCCCTCCCGATGCCCTACCCTATATTAACAGCAGTTTTACCCGACCTTATTTCTACTCCTACCCCTTGCTCCACCATATGCCCATTCACCCCTTTTCTCACCCTATGTCCAACCCCACCTCTGCCGCACCCCAACCAGTCTTACCCCAACCAGTCTTACCCCAACCAGTCTTACCCCAACCAGTCTTACCCCAACCAGTCTTACCCCAACCAGTCTTACCCCAACCAGTCTTACCCCAACCAGTCTTACCCCAACCAGTCTTACCCCAACCAGTCTTACCCCAACCAGTCTTACCCCAACCAGTCTTACCCCAACCAGTCTTACCCCAACCAGTCTTACCCCAACCAGTCTTACCCCAACCAGTCTTACCCCAACCAGTCTTACCCCAACCAATCTTACCCCAACCAATCTTACCCCAACCAGTCTTACCCCAACCAGTCTTACCCCAACCAGTCTTACCCCAACCAGTCTTACCCCAACTATAGTCTTACCCCAACCAGTCTTACCCCAACCAATCTTACCCCAACCAATCTTACCCCAACCAGTCTTACCCCAACCAGTCTTACCCCAACCAGTCTTACCCCAACCAGTCTTACCCTAACCAGTCTTACCCCAACCCCTGCCCCACCCTGTGTCCCCCAACAGTGAACAATCCCTTTTAATTATTTTTGACTGGTGTTCCCATTTTTCATTTACTTCAGGAGTTGACCTAGACCCCTTACAGAAATGTTTGTCATCATTGATTGCTGTGCCAGGTTTGAAGCCCAATAATGTGGTGGTAGGTTTTTTTTTCTTTTTATTTTTCAGTTAAAATCTGTTGGTAATAGTCTGAAAGCATTTATGGTGCCGAGGTTTGGTTTTCTAGTCAATCAATGGGTCTTGCTACTTGCCTGCCATCTTGCCTGCCATCTTGCTTTTTAAAAATTTATTTCCCTTTTTAAATGTTTAAGCCACTATATGACACGAAAAAACAAAAAAACATAAACGGTTTGACATGACACGGTGTCAAATATCCCTTGAAATTTTATGTGAGGCATCTTTGAAGGGTGGTCGGAAATATTGGGAAACAAATGACCTGTCAAATTTTTAGCATATTATGCTATTATGCTCCTATTATGCTTCTATTCTCAAAACCATTCGTTTTTCATAGTGTTTTGAGGGATCAAACTATTCATAAGGGTTGATTTTCTCTGTCATTTTGGTTGCATTGTGTATTTCTGTTGTACACGTGTTTAATTCTACCTGTCAGCGTCTCTGTTATGTGTGGGGCTGACCCACATAATTGTGTTTTTCATTTTTTTAAACTTGGTTTCTTGTTCTCCTTGTATTCATAGTTTTGTTATGGCCCCATCCATTGTTCATTCCTTGTTTTTTGCTTGGGCTGACTGTACATTATGCCCTTTTGATGTTGTATTTGTTAAGCATCTGGTTTTACCTGGTGTTGTTATTCCTGTTCATGTACACTGTACATTTTCCATGTTTTGGTCAAATACACTCACTGGCCAAAAGTATTGCAACATGCTCAAAATAGCACTTTACAAAATAACAGGTGAGATGATCATTTAATCCGATTTCATCGATCGTGTATTACATAATTTCCAAGCAAGAACAGTAAAAAAGAACATTGACTTCAAAACACAGGCACTTTCAAGAAGTCTTAAGTAGTGTAAATAAAATAAAATAAATTATTGTAACACAGTTCTCCAAACTGAACTTTGGGGATGTTGCAATTCTTATGGCCAGTTAGTGTATAATAATAATAATAACTATTTTAACGGTGTGGTTTCTTTCAAATATAAAATTCTCCCTATAATACCTTGATACACCTTTCAAAATCTTTTTTTTTTTCAGGCATTACAAGATTTCCACTTTGTGAAAATACGATACTTTCATTTTTCTTAGGTTATTTTGGATGCCAGTTTTCCTGAACCCAATGAGTTAATTGGACTGTATGAATTTGGCATTGAATACATCAAGGCCAATACAGATTATGCCGGTAAATAAATTCCTTTTTTTAAATTTTATTTTGTATTTTATAGGACAAGGAAAAAATCCAAACATTTTTTACACCAGTCTGTGGCCATAAGGATTATAATTCTTTACCCTCCTATGACTGCAAGGGTCAAAATCATTCAAAATGTTGATATACTTGCCAAGGTAAATCTAGTGCACTTAAAAGTCAAACACTGTCAAACCTTACGTGTAGTAAGTACATTTACAGGTCAAAATTAGTTGACCGTTTTTGACTGGTAAAAGCATTGTCTGGTATTATTCAGGGTGGTCAAAATGACAGTAAAAACCAGTCAAAAATGTCCCTGTGTGCACATTTGGGTCAACAGTCAAAACAGACATTTGACTGATTTTGACCTCTATAGCAACTTGCCACTGAAGTTCAGCAATAGTAGGAGGGTTAATAGAATACAATCTACCAAATACACTGCAGTGTTTCCTTTTGCTTGTTTTAGTTTTTTGTATGTTTTTTTCACCAAGAAAGAGGCGTTTTTGAGATTCCAAGGGCGTCGCTATTTTGGCCCAAAATACATAGATCTGTCTTGCAGATAGATCCATCTGTAAGACGTAGATCCATCTTTCTTATAGGTAGATATGGCTGTGATCCATTTCAAATTTGTAACACATTTCATGTCTGACAGTATGTCATTGTCAGATGGAATAATTTAACTTCGCATGGTTTTGTGTGTCTGAAGTCTTCCTACATAATGCCATCTCCCGAGCTCTTCAGCTGTTTAAGGACAAGGAGTACCTCATCGTCTTAGAGGACCGTCTGGAAGTCACGCCAGATTTCTTGAGATATTTCTCCCAATCAGTGTATATGTTGGCCAAGGATCCTACCATCTTGTCTATCTCGGCATGGAACCCAAACGGTGAGATACAAGAGAAATGATTTTGCTTGTATGGTACAACAAAATGCTACGCAAAATTTTTCACTTTTGCTAAACAGTTAATCACTTTTGCTAAGTTAAAGATTTGTTAGTGTTAGTGTTACATACACACACACACAAACATTTCTGCCTAAATATTCCGCTATGCAAAGTGTTGTGATTGAAACAGTTTTAACACTGTTAGTCATTCATATTCCATGTTGCACTTCAGCGATTTAGCTGGCCTCAATTTGTGTTAGTTGTGAAAGCTTTGCTAATCTGATGGTTTTTATATCTAAAAAGAATGGATTCTTTCAAATTTCAGACTGAAAGTTTGACAAGCTGGTCCCGAAAAATGATATCCAGACATTGGCCAAAGAGCTTATACTGTAAAATGTCTGTGAATGCATCTTTATTTTTATGAGAATCAGGACACAGATTGCAGAAATCAACCTGAAATTTCAGAGGCATTCTTACGTGGAATTTATGTCTCCTGAAGAAAAACATTTTTTTGCTAAAATGGTAGCACCTCAGAGAGAAATATTCCAAGGGATGTTTGATACCATCATCAACTTTACACCAAGTGAGTTTTATGTAAAACTGTCATCATTTATTTCATTTAAGCTTACTGCTAGTGTATAGGGGCCTTAGCTCATTATGTGCTTCATCATAGTAGGAAGATCTCCTTTTGAGACCACGTAATCAATATGCATATTAGGCTTACAAAATTTGAAATGGTCTGCAGATTGAACACAAATTGATATAATTTGTATTGACATAGGATTTGGCAGAACATCAGGGGATGAGGCTCTACTGTATAGAACGGAAGATTTTCCAGGTTTTGGGTAAGTGCTTTATAACTTATTAGAGCGGTCTTCACCGATCATGTATATGTTAAGGCCACCGGCCCGAATGCGAAGCGAAATTCGTGACGTCGACAATGGTTCACAGCAAATGTTCGCGGCGAAGGTTCGCAAAAGTTGAACACATTTCAACTTGCGCGAATCATTCACCGCGAATTTGATGACGTAAAATTCGCTTTTGCGTGAAGTATGAACCGGCCTTAACTCCACCATTCAACAAACGGTCAGTCAACTCGCTGGCAAATTGTACCGAAAATTGGAGGGTTAATTACTTGTTATCCATACCCCAGTCAAATAACTCATATCAACGTAATCTAACTTCCTTTCTGCTAGAAATAGAGCAATTTACAGATTTAAACCCAAAATGATGGGAAAATAAAGTTTCACATGGAATGGGCATCATGTATCCTTGATTACTATTCAGATGGATTCTTCGTCGAAGCTTGTGGATAGACAGAATGGAGAAACATCAGAAAAAATGCTGCAACCAGCCGACATGGAGAGGTTGGTTCTTGGGGGACATCGTGGGCGGTGATTCCATCATACCTGACGTTTCAAGGGTGAAAAGGATTAAACGAGAAAGTGGCTTCTACGAAGAAAAGCGCTTCATGATGGATTACTTGGTCAACAGAATGAGCTCAAGGTAAAACTAAAAGAGGGATTTAATGCTTATTCTTGATTGCAGACCTGTGATTACTCAGGATTTGTCCTGATTTCAGGATTTTTACTAAAAATGCATGAGACCTGAGTTAATTATAATAGCTGCAGGCATGGATCAAGGGTTTCAAAAAATGGGGAGGGGTTGAACACTGCCATAAAGGGAAACACATAAACATGTATGGTGAATTCACATACATAGCAATAAAACAGAGGGAAAATGACCTTTGTCCCCATCCCTCCCTGAATCTGCCAATGAATCAAAAGCATCGGAAAGTGCACTATTTCAGTATATTTGAGTACAAACATTCTTTAATGAATGGTTAACAACAAAATCACACAGAGAATGTAAATCCTTCTAATAAACAATGTCTTCTAGAAATTGCAGAGCCTGACTGACATAGCAGCAGTTGTCATGGAAAGGCGTAACCTCATTGATTGACAGGCCATCAGATTGGTATTTTGGGGGTAATTTGGGGGTTTCATATATGTTCCACTCAGTGGTAATTTTGGGGTTATTTTTTCCACTGTATACAGTGCTGGCCAACTATCTGAACCCACCGAAGTCTACAAACTTGAGACTACCGAGTACGAAAAGGAAATTGTGCGACTTGTCACCTCCAGCATATCGGTCACACCCGACTCATTCACAGAATGTTTGAAGGGAGATATTCTCGAGTTAACACTCCCTTTTTACACAAGGTAAGATTGAAAATTTTGTCTGCTCTGTGCACATTGTAGCCCTCTAGTGGTGAAGATGCTCCCAGTCACCCGAGGGCACTTTCGCGGTGCCATTTCATGAAATCTTGTTTGTCCATGTCCAAACCCCCGTAGTCTGTAAGCACTAGAAGTATTTCAAATCCAGTAAAAACTCTTCCCTGGTAACCGTTTACTCTGGAATGCAAATGGAGTCAATACTGCATGCATAACCAGCGATATACAGCTGCCCTGTCAAAGGGCGCCCTCTACAGCTTGTGCATGGAGTAGATACTCATGGTCAATCTAATCCTGGAATAAAAAGAATCCACAATAAAATCTGCTTCTATGAGGGTGCTTGAATCATGATATACATAAGGGAAGGTACAACATTGGTAATGTTGGCAAAACTGCTTCTATGAGTTTGCTTACTCTCTTTGAATCAAGATATACATAAGGGAAGGTACAACATTGGCAATGTTGGCAAAACGTGGAATTTAGTAAAGAGTTTTCTTTCCGATAAACTTATTGGCAGCAATTTCAATTTCCATGAAAATGACTTTACGTCAAGTAAGTTTTAAATTAATATTCTACCCACTGGTTATTGTTGAATTACCAATCCTGTACCTAATCCCCAGCAAATGGTTTATTGTTATGATTCGGTAGAAGAAAGTTGTGTTTCAAACTGTAGTTGTGAAGATCCATGGTTTTTAGCTAAAATAAACTATGTGAGATTTGCTTATTAAAGTTCTGTGTACCAATTCTATACGTCATCTTAAAATAATTAATAATTTGTTCATTCATTGTGTGTCTGTTTTTTTCTTTAGACAAATATATGCAGTTTTCTTTGAGCAAGACACGCTTGATGACCACACCCTTTTGAGACAATTATGCAAATGTTTTGGCCTGTTTGTGTTTGAAGACTTTCCATTATCCAACATGCACAAAGGAATTATAAGGTAGATTCATAAATAAAGCTGTGTTAGATACCCCAATCCAGTATGTCAATCAAACAGCACAGATTAACCCATGACAACTGTTACTACGTCGGTCAAGCACTTGGCTTTTATGCACGTGGTGTGACCGAGTTTTCATATCTAAGGGTGGGTAGGGACTATGGCCAGGATTGGTGTTAATTGAGTGTCTGCCTTTCCTGTAGTCTTAGACACAATCACTTAAAATGAAGGTACAACATTGGTAATGTTGGCAAAACTGCTTCTATGAGTACGCTTACTCTCTTTGAATCAAGATATACATGAGGGAAGGTACAGCATTGGTAATGTTGACAAAACTGCTTCTATGAGTATGCTTACTCTCTTTGAATCAAGATATACATAAGGGAAGGTACAGCATTGGTAATGTTAGCAAAACTGCTTCTATGAGTATGCTTACTCTCTTTGAATCAAGATATACATAAGGGAAGGTACAACATTTGTAATGTTGGCAAAACTGCTTCTATGAGTACGCTTACTCTCTTTGAATCAAGATATACATAAGGGAAGGTACAACATTGGTAATGTTGGCAAAACTGCTTCTATGAGTATGCTTTGAATCAAGATATACATAAGGGAAGGTACAACATCGGTAATGTTGGCAAAACTGCTTCTATGAGTACGCTTACTCTCTTTGAATCAAGATATACATAAGGGAAGGTACAACATTTGTAATGTTGGCAAAACTGCTTCTATGAGTACGCTTACTCTCTTTGAATCAAGATATACATAAGGGAAGGTACAGCATTGGTAATGTTGGCAAAACTGCTTCTATGAGTATGCTTTGAATCAAGATATACATAAGGGAAGGTACAACATCGGTAATGTTGGCAAAACTGCTTCTATGAGTATGCTTACTCTCTTGAATCAAGATATACATAAGGGAAGGTACAGCATTGGTAATGTTGGCAAAACTGCTTCTATGAGTATGCTTACTGTCTTTGAATCAAGATATACATAAGGGAAGGTACAGCATTGGTAATGTTGACAAAACTGCTTCTGTGAGTACGCTTACTCTCTTTGAATCAAGATATACATAAGGGAAGGTACAGCATTGGTAATGTTGGCAAAACTGCTTCTATGAGTATGCTTTGAATCAAGATATACATAAGGGAAGGTACAACATCGGTAATGTTGGCAAAACTGCTTCTATGAGTATGCTTACTCTCTTGAATCAAGATATACATAAGGGAAGGTACAGCATTGGTAATGTTGGCAAAACTGCTTCTATGAGTACGCTTACTCTTTGAATCAAGATATACATAAGGGAAGGTACAGCATTGGTAATGTTAGCAAAACTGCTTCTATGAGTATGCTTACTCTCTTTGAATCAAGATATACATAAGGGAAGGTACAACATTTGTAATGTTGGCAAAACTGCTTCTATGAGTATGCTTACTCTCTTTGAATCAAGATATACATAAGGGAAGGTACAGCATTGGTAATGTTGGCAAAACTGCTTCTATGAGTATGCTTTGAATCAAGATATACATAAGGGAAGGTACAACATTGGTAATGTTGGCAAAACTGCTTCTATGAGTATACTTACTCTCTTTGAATCAAGATATACATAAGGGAAGGTACAGCATTGGTAATGTTGGCAAAACTGCTTCTATGAGTATACTTACTCTCTTTGAATCAAGATATACATAAGGGAAGGTACAACATTGGTAATGTTGGCAAAACTGCTTCTATGAGTATACTTACTCTCTTTGAATCAAGATATACATAAGGGAAGGTACAACATTGGTAATGTTGGCAAAACTGCTTCTATGAGTATACTTACTCTCTTTGAATCAAGATACATTGAAGGGAAGGTACAACATTGGTAATGTTGGCAAAACTGCTTCTTTGTGCATGGTTACTCTCTTTGAATCAAGATACATTTAACAACCAACCTGGGTGAGTTATGTCTCAATTAATGCAGAGTCTAAGTCGTTAACAAAAGCATTCACAACTTTTACAGCAAACACTTCACATTGAATTAGCTTTTCAGATAAAACTTCAGGTAATTACCAATGTTGTACAAACTATTCTGGGTGGAGAGAAGCAATTATGGTAAAGTGTCTTGCTCAAAGGGCACAAGCACCACGGTCGTGGCCAGGATTTGAAACCACATTCTGACGACTCGGCCATCGGAACACAAGTTTAACGCACTAAACCACTAGGTCATGGCACACCATTACCAATCAGTATTAAGCAGGAATGGCACCGTTCAAGAGCTCAAAATGAGAGCATTTTGGAGTTCTTCAGTTGTAAAATTGTCCGGTGATTGGTGCGCTATGCGCATTACTCTAAGCCAGTGAAATTAAGTTAGTGTTGTTACTTTTTTGTTGCAGATTTATCCATAAAGGAAACCAGTTCATCTTGGTTGGCAGTAAAAGCATTTATTTTAACAACAAGCCGGCACCAGCAGAGGTTTTAACCAATCATATTAACATATGTAAGTAATAAATTATAAAACAGCTAGGGTGTGCATCGTACTGGGTGTCCCACAGTTTATTATTTTTTTTATGCAATGCCGGTCCTGTTTGCGTTGGTCTAAATTTGACAATAAAATGGACACGCACAGCATACATTGTGATTAAATTTACATGGCTTGAGTGAGAAACATGGCATGCAGTTAGTGTTATTTTTCTTAATTTTACAACTGCGCTAATACATCTCTTGTGTTACAAACTTGCCTTTGTTTTCAAAACCAGACAAAACAATATGACAGAACCTAGAAAAATAATTGGGAAGCTATATAGTGTAATAATTGTAGAATCATAGCAGGCATAGAATGTCATTCTTGTAGGGGCAAGGCCACTTTTCCTGAGTAAAGGTCACTTCCATAAGAATATCAGAATGTCTATGAGAATATTTATAAGGGTGCGCAAAGACCTGGGCAACGGAGGCCATGGCATCCATGAAATTCCAGCCCTGTAAAAGTATTTTTTGAATTATGTTGCAATGACAAACAGGGAACATATTTTGAGATATTAAAACCACTTAACCATAGGCATTTGAATACTTCCAAATTGAGCTGGGAATATTTCCCTGTATTTCAGATCTTGTATGGTGTTTCTCCAAGTACTCCTGGTAGATGTTTTAAATGGAGACGCAGCAAGAGTGGTTTATTTTGGGAGGCAGGCATAGATTGACATCCATTTACCCTATTTAGTTCCTTATATTAGCTAATAATTCTCCTATCTATTATTTGTGAAGCTAGCATATTTTCAAGACAAGTTTTTTTTTTTTTTTTAATATCTGATTATTTTGTTTCTTTTTCTTTTTTTATCCACAGATGACAAGGTATGACGGGCTACACATTTTTGACTTATGTGACATTTCAACAAGGTGCTATTTTCCTGTCTACTGTATGTATATTTCTACTGTAAAAGCTATTATGCGCTTCAGTAGCTCTCTCTCTCTCTCTCTCTCTCTCTCTCTCTCTCTCTCTCTCTCTCTCTCTCTCTCTCTCTCTCTCTCTCTCTCTCTCTCTCTCTCTCTCTCTCTCTCTCTCTCTCTCTCTCTCTCTCTCTCTCTCTCTCTCTCTCTCTCTCTCTCTCTCTCTCTCTCTCTGCCATGTCCTTGCAGGGCGTTGGTGATCATGGACCTCCACAGCTCCCTCTCCTTTGTTGTTCTCAGTAACTCTTGTTCTCGGATACTCATCCATTTGCTCAAACTGCCCATATATGTCAATCTCTGTCTTCCTCTGCTTCTTGTTCCTTCAATTCTGCCTGTCATTACTAAATTTTCTAATCCTTCTTTTCTCATGACGTGTCCAAGAAACTGCATTTGTTGTCTTATTATTATGAGAAAACTTCTTTTCACGCCTGCTCTTTTCAGAACTAGATAGTAGATAGTGCTCTGTTATGACTATGAATATGACGGGACGTTTAATATCCGCCATTGCAATTTGTATTGCCCCCTGCCAAAAAAGAAATGTGTGGTTCCAAATTTGAAGAATTTTTTTGGAATTGGATGCCTGCTTTGTGCTTGATGCTTGATTTCTCTGGTTATTTATCTCACTTTGTGCAATGTTACATTCGCATTCATGTTTTTAAGTGTCTGCCTGATCTGTTTGTGATTAGGACTTCACCCAAAGATGAGCGCCCTCTATTGGCAGCAAATTATCATCTGACGGTGAAAATACACCCATGTCTTATGGATAGGGTGTCCAGTTGAGCATTGTTAATACTTTATGTGCATTTACAAAAGTACTGTGCACGTGCGTAATTCACATTTTAGCCTGTTTTAAGGGAAGGTACATCAATTATGTTAGCAAAACTGCTTCTATGAGTACGCATACTTTCTTTGAGAAAAATATTGGACAAGCAACCTGTGAGAATTCTCTTTTGAGTAGCTTAAAGTAGTTCTGAAAAGAACTGGTGGTTACTACTCGATTCCGATCAGTATGCTCTGATCGTCTTCATTTCTCCTGAAGAAGATCAGAGTGTAACATACTGATCGAAACGTCGAGTTGTAACCACCAGTCCTTTTCAGACTACTTACTACTCAAAAGAGAATTTTCACACGGTGTCCCCACCAAACAGTCTTTACTTTATCCTTTTCACCATGCAAAGCTACAAATCTTACGTATTCATTATTATGTGGAATTTAGGAAAGAGTTCCACTTTCTTAAAAAAAAACTCACCTCAGATAGAAATATTTATAGGGAAGATAGATACCATCATTGACTATACAGTAAATTTTACTTACAAATTTGTTTATTTTTTTAATTGCCAATGCTATGCCTTACAGTTAACATTATGGATACCTATTCACACTGCTAGTGTTAGTTTATGCCTTCATATGTCAAATGTGTCATTTGCTGACACGTCGTATTTCTAAAAATATATATTGACCTCAGACAAAATTTGTGTGGGTTATAATTAATGGCAGAAGCAGTGTATTGTTGCTATTGTATATATTCTTGGACAATTTTTTAAACCAAATTATTGTTTTTTGGGTTTTAAATGTTTGTAATATCAAATTAAAACAAAAAACATTTCTAAACAATATGAACTTTTTAAATTGATTTTTTTTTGCCATTATGTTTTCTGCTTTAGTCTTTGGACTGGGTTTTAAAAGATCTATTTTACAATTATTTGCTTTAGTTTGTAAATAGAGCCCATGCATATTCACATAGAGAAACTGTGGTGTATTCAAGCCATAACACTATTGGTAATGTTGGTAATACTTCCTACTTTCTTTACATTAAAACAACCACTCTGTGAAAGTTTCAGCTGATTACGTTGTATTATTGAGAAAGCAATAAAAATGCGTTCAGATTTGTCATATTCATTCAAGTTTTGAATGTTTGCCATCGTTTCCGTTGGGGAATTGTTTGATTTTACTAAAATGATAGCATCTTGGACCAAAAGATTTCAAGGGATGTTTGAGACCCGGGGAAGAATGTTGTATGCGACCGCCACTTTTTCTCATTCAATATAACCAATAATGTAATCTTACCTACCCAGTAAGGTGGAGAACATATAGAAGATGATGGACATATACTTCATATTATTCCAGAATATTTGTTTGATGAAAAATCAGACATTTTTGGTATACAATGACTTCCTCAGTCATGTCAGTCTAATCTTGTCAACTCCCCAATTAGTGACCAACACAGTCATCGTACATGCGCAGTGGCAACTATATATTTCCTGAAGGGGAGGATTTATTTTAGAAGGGAAATAAAGTCCGAAAACACTCATAAAAGTGGATTTTAAAGATAATTTTCACTTTCTGTACCCTCAAAAATCAATATAATCACTTTTTTACTGGTTAGTGGTTGCAAAAATTCCCCAAAAAACCTTGAAAAGTGGCGGTTGGATATGACACTCTTTGCGAGCCCTGATCATCAACTTTACACCAAGTAAGTTTCATGTTAAACTGTGATCATTTTGTTTGTTTGAGATTACCAATAGTGTACTGGGGCTTTAAAGATGTGAATCAAAGATGTATTAGTGAAATTAATTGAATATGAGTTTTCCTTTTGTTAGCAATCAAAGATCCAAAGATTTTTTATAATAATCGATACATTTTCATACACAAACCATTTATAATTAATCAGAATTAAAATGTTTATCTGTAAATATTGTAACTCTGTTACAAGTGAGGAATGTGTAATTATGTCAATAAAAATGAAAGTTAAAACAGAAAGATTTCCACAAACGTCATGTTGAGAAATTGTTTTATTTTGTTTGTTGAAAATAACTTTTATATTAACAGTTTTGACAGAGAGGACTGGAATCCTTAGGGTTCGGAGTCAGTGGATGTGCACAAGTAGCCGGAAGATCTGACATCACACTTCAAGGCTTGCAAAAGATGCCAGATTCTGGCCTCTCAGTTTTAGGGAGATTCAACTTTGACCTTGGTTGGTAGCTAGCTTGTAAACCTGTCTCTTTCCTTGATAGGATAAAGACAGGGAACCAGTCTAGGGTATGAATGACATTCCAAATGTTTACAACCAATTAGCACCTCTGTATTGATAAAATGATTCAAGGCATTGGCATAATTAATGTGAGAGGCATTGCTTCCATAGTTTCCTAATACAAAAATGGGTTCAATATTTTCTGATATTGAATTAATTTTTCTTGATGCTCTTTATGTTTTTCCATCAGCGATATCCCGTTCAAATGGAATTTACAGGTAGTATTAATTTTTATTTATTTTTTTAAATTCTTGGGTAGAGAAACAATTCGAAGCATCTATTTGATCTAATAATCGACAGTCATCTTGGTTTGGCAGCAGTATTTTCTAATGAAGCGCTGCAGATTTCTAAATGAAAGAGGAGCTCTAATTGAATATTACTATAATTGACCTGAACCCATTTTTTAGAGAGGTTACAACAAAATAAAACTTTATTATCTAACCTCGTGGTCATTTACTCCTGACCCCTTTTTTTCTATGGTGCATTACATACGTAGGATAAAACAAATAGCCCTTTTACAATTAAAAATTATTTTTCTATTTGACACCGAGAATATTGGTGCTGTTGTATGTGTAAATGTAATTGATAGGCCATTTGTTTCACCCCAGTGAACCTCAGGTATTTATAAATTGAGACAAAAGGGATTCAGATAAAAAATGTACAGTTATTTCTTCCAGTGTGGGATAGGATATCAAACTTCTATTGTTTAGCTTTCTAAAGACAACCTCAAAAAGTAGGTTTAAGCCAATTATTGATGTTTGCTTATATTGAACCTTTCTCCCAAAAAAAACAACTCTTGAATCATTTTGGTTAATTTCCTTAGAATTTTTATTTCCTGAGAAATTTATTTTTTAGAACATAAACATTTCACAAAAATATTAAAGTAAACTTAGAAACACACAGCGCCCTCTATTGACGGTAAAATCTGTTGGACAACCCAAACACGGGAAGTACCAGTTTTGCTGGCGTAAAATCTTTCAACAAAAATCGTTTCTCAGTCCAAGAGGCAGTTAAGAAGTTACAGTACCTGCATTTCCTCGGTTCAGCCAACGAAGACAGGTAAAAAAGGACTATGGCCAAGGATGCGGAGGGAGTCCAGTGTATTGGCCCTAGAAATAGAATGGGGCTAGTGAATAAGGCCCGAGGGGAAACTGGGGGTGATATTGTTAATTTGGCTATGAAACTTTGCGACAAGTACTCAGTTCAAGTAGTTTTCAAAATACTCAAAAATACAAAGCAATGCTTCCAAAATACTAACTCTCTCCAGATTTGGTTACCTGCACATTTGTTGAGCAGGAGACACAAGACCATTGCCACATGTGGCGTGTCGTGGCTGAGCGGTTAAGACTAAGAGCACCGGACTCTAGCTCTGGTGTTTCTGATCAGCAGAGTGTGGGTTCGAGTCCCGGTCGTGACACATGTGTCCTTAAGCAAGACACTTAACCATTATTGCTTCGTCCTTCGGATGGGACGTAAAGCCGTAGGTCCCGTGTGTTGTATTAAAAACTATCAACACACGTAAAAAAATCCAGTACACTTATCGCTAAGACTAAGAGAAGGGGTTCCGTTTCTGGCAGGCCCGTATATATATATACCTGCCCGTGTTGCTCCTAGTCATGCTAGTATAGGGGTGTTGGGCAGTATTTGATCCAGATCCATATATCCAGATCCAGATGAAGAAACTGGGGATAGCCTATAGAACTTTGCAACAAGTGGTTTTCAAAATACTAAACAACATTTCCAAAATAGTACACAGTTTGCAAATAATGCCAGACCGTGTACATTTATTATAAACATCATTTTCCCCTAGTTTAACCCTCCTACTTTTGGTACCTTAAAGTTTTTCATACAAATTGATGCACCATTTGAAACCATTCGCTTTTGTGGTTTTGAATGGTGAAGTAACTGTGTACAGTATTGATTCCCCAAATGGTTTTGAATGGTAGGTCATCTAATACAAAACCTTGTTTGGATCTTTCCAAATGGTAGTAGGGCCTACAGCTAATACAAAACCTTGTTTGGATACTTCTAATAAGTGGTGAATCAATGGACCCTATGCATTTGAATGGATTTCAATGGTAGTAAAGCTTTCTACCAACACTTCAAATGGTATCACCATGTGTGTACAAAACCAATGGGCATTTTTGAAAGTGGAAATTTTGAATGGTTTCAAATGGTTTATCAGTAGGAGGGTTAATACAACTAGGCAGTTTCATGAAAATTTGAAGTTGCTTCAATTCTTTCAAATGTCATATCACTGGATAGAGCAAAAAATTTGAAAGAAAATGAGGGGTCAATGGTCATGATAGGTTAACCCTATGCAAAGTTACGAATTTTTGTTGATTTAAATATTTGGTCATTTTGGAGGCCAGTTTCATTTGAAAAGTTGCGACCGCATTTGCCTGCAACGTATCCTTGTAGTACTAACAAAGTGTCTTTATAGCATGTCCCCCTTTTATAACAAAAAAATCTCATTGAATACCAAAATCCACCCGTGCGTGACACCCCGATTCAGCGTGCGTGACACCCCGATTCACCGAGTTAAATCGCCGATAGCAGTGATTTTTTTATTATTTGCTGTCGGATCATTTTCCGCACGTTGCACTGTTTTTCCGCCAACGTTACAGTTGGCATCGACTGACCAATTAAGATAACCACGATGTGTAGTATCCATTTATCGACACTAGAACATCGATAGACTACCCTTTGAATTAGTATTTTACCATGAAAGTTGGACAAGAAAATCGTGAAAACTTGCCGAAATTCAGTTGCCTGTATTTCCATAACGAAAGGTTTCCCGTCGCTGATTTTTTTTATTGACTGCATAATTTAATGCTCATAAAAATAACGTCCTGGGGCGGTATTCACAAAACTAACTTAGTAGGGCACTTAAGATTGCCCTTAAATTGTAAGCACCCTGCTAACTTAAGTGGAGCACTTAACTACCTATTCACAAAACATCTAAGAACCCCGCTTAACTTAGTACTCCGCTTATCTCACGAGCGCATATCACGCACATCTATCCCTAACAATGATTTTGATTGGTTATATTTCGAGTCCGCGTCACGTCTCCTCTCACATTAATAGACGCGCGCGTGTAAAACACCCCGGACACATAACAGAGATGTACATGTACATGTACATACATGTACATTGTATAACAATCATGCACAATGGCCACTAAAGAGGCAAAAAGCCGAAAGCCAAACATTTCGGAGGAGAAGTTACTTCTTAGTGAGTGGGAGAATCGTGAGAATGTACTACGACCACGATTCTCATCTAAAATACCGGTGACGTCTCAAGTCAAGCATAATGCCTGGCAAGAAATTGCTGATGCACTGAATGCCCAGTTTCTGTAAGTGCGTCGGGATGTCGCCGAACTCCAAAAGAAGTGGCAAAATATGAACAGCAAGATGAAGGAGGAAAGCCTCAAAACATCGAAAGGAGTCAAAGACAACTGGTATGAAATTCGTCATTTATATATATATATATATATAGGCCTAATGTATCACCAAGCTTTCTTGACAGACTTGTTGAAACAATCCTTGATACCGATTTACAATCCTTGATACCGAAGATTGAGAAATTCTTATTGTATCCCCTACTGTTCCTTAAAATGTCCCACAGGTGTAAAAATTGCAGTGCGGTTGACACCTTTATTTCGGGAGGAATGGCACAGCTTCGTTCGGTCTGAGATGCAATTTCGTCTCTTATTAGAACGGTAATAAATAGAACACCGTTTCTGTCGAATCTATACCGTGAGTAAAGTTCCCCGTCATCAAATTCTGCAAGAGGATTGCACCTTTCACGAAATACTCTTTCTCCGAATTGCTCTTTCGTTTAGATTTCTGTGGTGCGCCGCACTTAAAAAAAGCCGCCATGACACCTAAGCGCCCCGCTTAAGAAAGTTAAGACTGGTCTGACCGCGCTTAGATTTAAGACGCCCATTTAAGCGGGGTACTTAGCGCAATTGTTTCGTGAATACCACTTAAACTGAACTGGTCATCTAAGTTGGGTATTTAAGTGGGGTGCTTACAATTTTGTGACTTAAGTAGTTTTGTGAATACCACCCCAGGAAAACATCGAAGCCTCATCAACGTAACCAGGCGCTAGCGATATTGCGCCTATGCATTTTCACACGTACTGTCGGGCGAGTCAACGAACTTTCGGCGGGTCACAACTTCGACAGAAAAAAGGGCATCAAAAATAGTGCCACCATCGGCGGTTTGCGTGAAACTGCCTAATACAACTGTAGTCACAACTGCAAGGTATACATATTAATGATTGATGAGTGATTGTTTAAAACATGTCTTGATTTTCTTTTTTCTCAAAGGTTTCCACTTCAAGGTTCTTATATTCTCTCTTTGAAGTGTTGGCAAGATTCGAGACAAAATGACCACACCAACTGCACATACTGAGTTATTGTTAAACTTACACAAAGCTCTAGATTCTGATGCTTTTAAAAACATGAAATATATGGTCAAAGCTGGTGAATTCGGTGGTTTCCAACCTGGAGAGTTGGAGATGATAATTACACCGAGAGACATGCTGGAGAAATTAGAGCAGAAGGGAATAATAAGAGTTGGTGATTACAGGAAGCTGAAAGAACTCATGGAAAAGATTGACAGGAGAGTCCTAATTGATACCATTGAAGTAACTGAAAAAGAGTTACACAAACAAGGTACTCAATTTGAAAACTAATTTTGGTCTTTGAAATATTGTTCAAAGTTCATATTGATTCTGTCTCACTGTCAAGAAAACCAAGAACCATGCTGTTGCAAGGAAAAGTGTAGATATAAAAGCCGGTACAACACTCTTTATTCTGTTGTCATTTTAATAGATACACTGTTTATCCATGTATTTTTGTGATTCTCTCAAACTCTATCCACACCCAAAACCTTCAAGTAATCTAGAATTGTTACTAAATGTGAACCCCTGTGAGTGCTAGTACAGTGAATCTATTAAAGTACACATCTGTCATTTCAAACATTTGACCAATGAAAAACAATTATCCACATAGAAAATAATTTATACAGAAATTTTGAGTGGATCATAAGGATCAAGTGCAACAATTACTTCACAATTGTTCTTTTATCTATACTGAACAAACTGTATAAATTATGGGTGTAATTTTTTAGCCGATTTAAAGATGGAAAGGTTTGAATGAAACTACACCAATCTGTGGTTCTCATTTCTAAAAAATAGGTGTGTGTTTTCAGCTTTGATTCATTTTATGGAGCTTATCAAGTTCATGAATATTCACGTTATACTGGAAGAATGTGGAGATTCAATCTGAACAAAAACCAATAACACAGAGTGTAATTGACAAGATTGCTCAAAAATTCTCTACTTCCTCCGTTACACAGGTCTCATTCCTAAAAAACTACAACCTTCTGGTGATAACATCACGTACACCACTAACATCCATGGAGTAACAAATAGCCCCATCACTGTGGGAACTAGTATTGGTAACACTACAAACTATGGTATGTATTTAATACAAACAGGTGAAGTTTAAAAATAAACAAATTGTCACATTTTAAATAGTGTAAAGATTTATACTTAATACTGGTATTAATCTTTTCCTAGAAAGAAGCTGACATTTTAAAGAAAAGTGGAATAAGGGAAAAGTACTCAACATTCCTTAATTCCACATTAGGATGAATACATCAAATCTGAATGCATTTGAACTATCTTTACAACACAGTAAGCTGGATCTTTCACATTTAAAAAATATATATATATAGATTCAAAGAGAGTAAGCATACTCATAGAAGCAGTTTTGCCAACATTACCAATGCTGTACCTTCCCTTATGTATATCTTGATTCAAAGAGAGTAAGCATACTCATAGAAGCAGTTTTGCCAACATTACCAATGTTGTACCTTCCCTTTAAACATAAAGGAAATTATATACCTTTCATCATCTATAATGGCAAGTCTTAAAATGTTTTTGATACTACATACGATGATCGCACATGTAACTGTGAGATACATGTAAATGGCATGTCGACATCCCCTCCTTTCAATTCCAAACTTTGCACTTCCCTTACATGTATACAGGTGTATTGTGCAGTAATATTTTTTGTTGCTTTTTAACAGGGGAATCGGCTACTGCTACTGCTGGTGCTACTGCTGCTGCTGCTAAGACTGAAGAAGCATCAAGAACTGGACCAGGATACAAGACACCAGGTAGCTATGTACAGATATGTCAGATACGTCCATGGGTGGACATCTTTATAAAGCTAATGCTACAAAATATTGAAAAAAGCTTAAATCATATGAGGAGATATTCCCAGAAAATGTTGGTGATGATAAAGAAAAGCTGAAATCATATGAAGAGATGTTCTTCACTAAAACAAAAGAGGGTTATCCAGTTAAACGTATAATTTTAAAAGGAATGGCTGGTATAGGGAAGTCGACCCTTATTGACAAAATGTCTTATGATTGGGCCATCAGATCCAGTAGTGCACTCGGTACAAACTAGTATTTTTTCTTGAAAATACATAATTTGGAACAAACTTCTGAGCTTATTGATGCAATTTTCTGATGCTTATTGAAGCTCTGAGTACAAACAAAATATGACAGATCCGTGTGAAATAAACCCTTCCTATCTGTCAGGTACGTTTTTTCATTATAATTTGCTAGTATATCGGTTTGATAATTTTGCAGAAATAGGTACATGTGGTATTCAATAGACTTAATTTTATTGCACTTAATAATTATAGGACCAAAAGGATTTTGCCATACACACTGTTAATGGGAGATGATGTATCAGTGTATGAGGAGGTACGATGAGACTACACTGATACCATGGAACTACTCCATTGGAGTAAGATCATGACAGACTTAATACAGACAGACAACAAACAGACAAAATGGCTGACATGTCTTTGTAAACACTAGTCTATATTTACATTTTTGCATTCCGCATTTAGGATGTCCAAATATTTCCTGAAAATTTGCGCTTACAATACATCACGCACTCGCTTTCGCATTGTTTATTCCTTGTTTTTTACAAAAAGCACTGATATATTATCATCAACGATAACTCTTTTACTTACACTCAAAAATTGCAAATAAAAGGAATACAAAAGAACAGTTTTTAACCGTGACATTCTAAGAAATCTGAATTATAATTTTCACTAGATCCAAAAATCATCAGTAAAGACAATCTTCAAAATCATGTTAAAGTCTTTGAAAACTTTGGTTTTGTTTTGTGTGCCAGCACCTCATCAGACAAAATAATTTTTGTTTAAAATCTTGTGTCAACGTGAGGGAACCAGAACAAAACAAACACAGAGGGGTCTTTAACCCTCCTACTTCTGGTACCTTTTTCATACAAGTTGATCCACCATTTGAAACCATTCGCTTTTGTGGTTTTGAATGGTGAAATAACTGTGTACAGTATTGATTCCCCCAAATGGTTTTGAATGGTAGGTCAGCTAATACAAAACCTTGTTTGGATCTTGGTAGTACAGCTAATACAAAACCTTGTTTGGATACTTCTAAGTGGTGAATCAATGGACCCTCTATGCATTTGAATGGATTTGAATGGATTTGAATGGGGATTTGAATGGTAGTAAAGCTTGCTACCAACACTGTTGAAATGGTATCACCATGTGTGTACAAAACCAATGGGCACTTTTGGTAAGTGGAAATTTTCAATCGTTTCAAATGGTCAAACAGTAGGAGGGTTAATGGAAAAGACCCCTTTGTTGATAGATTGACCTTGAATTTGGCAAAATCAAGTATTTTTAATCCTGTATTTATCCCTCAAAATTATTATAACCTCTTTTGGCATAAATAATATCTATTTGATTTGTGTGTGATAGATAACATTGAGGTTCTGGGTACAAAACATATTGCAAGGATATCAAAGGACATTGGCAAATGGAAGTTACTAGCTGCCGAATTGGAATTTAAGGAAGCGGACATTGAAAGATTCGCAGCAGATGCCCCACTTGATCAAGTAGAACAGACACGAAAAATGCTCAGTGAATGGGTCAGCAAAAATGCAGAGAGAGATGATAGTGTTGATGTGTTGATATCAGCTTTGAGAAATAGTGATCGAAATGATGTAGTAAAGAGTGAGTGTGGTTATATTTTCTTGTTTTTAAAATGTGTTTAATTGTCAGTTATCGTGTTATTTGTTTTGGTGATGCCAGTGGGTTATTCCATGTCAAATCATGTCAGTGACCGACTCATTTTTGCTGATTTTTTTTTCAACATACCTCTATGTGTGTAATGAACACACAACAAATTTTTGCTCCCAACTCCAAGTCGTTTCCGAGATATGCCCCCGAAAAAATAGCCTTGCCCCTTTTTTCTCATGTGATTTTTGTTTTCGTCATTTTTGGGCCCTTCTGGTCAAAGTGCTTTTATATTTTATATGCATACAAACTAGGTGCATATGTCTGCCCCCACACAAGGATGGACCAATCATACCTTCATTGGAGGTTTGGCCGGGGTAGATCTGAAGATGGGTTCGCAGACAAAAATGTCAACAAACCACCTCATTCTAATGGATGGTTGACCAGGTGGGAAAAGAGCAAAGAGCTTCTGGCATCCCTGTTAAGTGTTGGAACAAACACTAGGTGTTTGGGTTAACTTCCAGTTCAATGAAATGATCATTGATGATGTCACAATCATATTTTTGGAAAATTTCCGAATTTTGTTATTATAACATCAAAAAACATCAATTTTGCATTAGAATATGTTCAATTTGAACTTCCTGTTAGGAATGGATAGCTAGCTATCTTTGAGAAAAATGTTGGATATTACATTGTTATTACGATCATGACTAAATTTAAAATTTATCTTCTTTGTTTCAGAAATTATGATATGTTGTAATATTTGATTTTTTAAATATTTCAAATTCTCCAAATCGTGACTTCCGGTTCAATCAGGTGATTGGTCCTGAAAATTCTGATATTTTATTGCATAAAATCACAAAATTCCCCAGACATCTTGCCTTGTATGAGTTCTTTGTGCTTGCAGGTCCGCCTCTCCCCAAATCGTTTGTTCTAGATCATGCCCTTGATGGTGTGTATGTGAAAAAATCATAACAAGAGTTTGGGGTATGCATACACATACAGTACACATACTGTACATGTATACTGTATATTAAAACCTCCTACAATCAGTGCAATTTTTAAAACAACCCATTCAGGCCACTCCAAGCCATTAGCTGTTGTCAGTGGCCTCCTATGGTTACCCTTTTGTGCATTGTCACACCACTGAGATTGCAGGGTAAAGTGGTCTCCCATTGATACATTGTAGGCCATACTAATATGTTCAAACATTTGCAGTGGCCTTGGGTGGCACACAGTTAATTTTGTACGATTACTTGGAAAGGACAGCAGGCTTGTACATGTATGTACTGAAGGTTGCTCAAGAGCAGAATTTTGTGGATCGGAGTGGCCTCCATGTGTAGGAGGGTTAAAGCACAATACCCAATGTAATGCACCTTGAGCACCAGTTTGGTGGATGCGTGTGCCATATAAGTCCACATTATTATTATTATTATTATTATATGAAAATATTGTCTGACCATGAAGGAGAAAAGATACCAAACTGAATTTTCTTCCATACATAGATAGGATACATTTATTTAAAGAGTGTCATTTATAGTTGATATGATGGTGTACATACTTTAAACATTCATAACAAGTGTTTGGGGGTAGGCATACATAGAATGGATATGAAAAATCTAAATGCCTTTTCACTGTTTTCTTGTTAATAACTCAATGAAACAAGCTGAAACTTTCACAGGTTGGTTTCTGTACATATCTCTTGATTTTTACAGACTCGACACGTTTAAAAAAAAAAGTCAATATCACACACCACAGCCTTTCACACATAAAGAGAAGCATTATACTGTTATACTAACCAGGAGAGGTGCTCTGTTCTCTAATTTCTCTAGGACAATTAAATTATTCTCACATTTAAAAATTCATTTTTTATTTTATTTACAGAACATTTTCCACCAACCTCCTAATCTTGTTGAGCTGCGTCACAGGGCAACATCATGTTGGTGTTGTGATACTTTCCTTGACTTTCATCTGTGTGCATGGACCCGGGTTCGGATCCCACTCGGACCTGAGCTGACATGTGGATCGGAGTTTCAATCCGCTACCTGATTTATCGTCTCCTCTTCACAGGTCTCTTCAGACAGTTCTTTCGTTCTTGTAACATTTTTAAGTAGTTTTTACTGTTTGCTGTTCTTTCTCTTTTTTGCTGCATATTTTAGCCATCTTAAAGGTAAAGAATATCTCATTTAAAAGTGAAATTGCTTTCACAGCGAAATTCCAATATTCTGTTGCAAAAACCATTCCATTGAAATAGCAACACAAAAACCAGAATATATATATTTGGTTAAGTACCCAGATGTGCCTTTATATTTTATACTCAAAATACTCAAATATAATATACTTGAAATAACAGAACATATATAACTTGTTAAAGTCTTCTTGTGTCATTGCTTTATTATAGTAATATTTACTGTTTTATATTTTAAGAATGTTTTCTGGTCTT
The DNA here is from genome assembly GCA_029582265.1 of Zoroaster sp. YZ-2022. Taxonomy (NCBI): domain Eukaryota; kingdom Metazoa; phylum Echinodermata; class Asteroidea; order Forcipulatida; family Zoroasteridae; genus Zoroaster; species Zoroaster sp. YZ-2022. The sequence continues at coordinate 46,877,303 of CM055820.1, forward strand.
TCTCTTTTTGCTGTATATTTTTTGCCATTTTATTGCCATATATATTTGGTTAATTACCCAGATGATTAAGCTAAAGAATATCTCAATTAAAATTTGTTAATATATATTTTATATATATTTTTTTTGCATGTAATCTCTGAAATGAGAGCACTTCAGACATTAGTAATTGTTCAAGATGATTGGGACCTAGTTTACCAAACAAGATTGTACTGAAGTGAAATGGGTTTTTATTTGTAACACCTTTGTGTTATAACCTGCTAAGAAATTGGTTGAATTCTTATCTGAAAGCTTACTTGGTTGTGAGATGGTAATAGTAACCAATTATCCTGACAAGTAGTTCCATATGATGGCATTTTCAAGAAAACTTAACCAATCTTGAATGTATACATTCCCTTTAATAATTAATGCTACTACACTACTTGGCCTTCCGCTGCCTGTTGATGGCCAACGATAACGTTCTTAAGGAAATTAGGGATGGTTTCATCCCTGATTTTTTTTTAATTTTTTTTATTTTCTCTTAAATCATTGTCTATAAGTGTGTTTTATTAATGTTTTTATATAGTGCCTTGAATTTGTGCGAATAAAGATATTATAAGTAATCTGAAAACATTGAGATAAAACAAATTATGTCAAAGTTGATGATGGTACAAAACATTCTCTGAAATAATTTTGTCATTCCGTCTAAAGTTAGTAAAATCATTTCCAAACTGAATTCTGACTTAATAAAGTGAAATGCTTGATTCTTACAATATATGGATGAGTTTAAAGATATTCTACTTAAAATTGTATACTGCATGGTGTTAAATGAAGCCCTTAAAGGGTCTATGAAATAGACAGTTTTAACAGTGTAAACAATAAAGTATGCCTATTGGAGAATATATTTGTCCTTTGTCCATTTTTTTCTGCGTCCGTTTGTACAAAAATAAATTATAAATTTAGGAGTCGCCATGCTCCTCCCATTCCTCCTTATTAACATAAAATCTGTGATGTATACCTACCTTTGCTTCTTTTTTTTGTGTATGTCAGCAATAGCGTCACCTCGCGTCAGGCAAAATTTGAAACAATTTTTTTTAATTAATTTTTTTAACGAGATGATCAGAGTTACTTTGTGTTACTTTATAATTTTGATGGTGTTTCCCCCATGAAATAATCTTTTTTTAAAGTAGCCAAATTATTATAAATAGTCAAAACTTAACTGAAAGCTTATCAAAATACTAGGAATGATAATCTAGTACATAATCATTGATCGACACAAATAATTAATCTGAAGCCCCGCCCCTCCCCTTAATATTACATTTTCTAAAAGTGCCGCATGGTGGCGCTATGACAGTAGTAAATACACTATACTATGTACGTATGTCTGATCTTCTTGAGCTTGATTTTCATACCCGGCCTTCAATATATTGCAACGCAGCACGGAGACAGCTGAGTTCGTTCCCAATCCCAGTAATAAAAGAGACAAACGAGTAAGTTTCCATGATAATTTGTGATTTAAGCTACATATTTAGGTTTAATTTTTGTTTGCGTAGAAATCAGTAGAAGGAATTGAATTAGCGCCAGAATGCCTAGATAAAATTAATAAACATTCAAACTCATGATTAGACCATGGAGGTCTGTTTTCTTCCTCCATGATTAGACTGATGATGTGATGACTGAGATCATTCATAGTTATAGAGCAAGGATCTCGCTCTATGCTAAGATCTACAGTACTACTACTAGTACTAGCTCCATGTAGTGGTGTAGTCTTATCGAATGTCGGTCGTTTCGTACCCAAGTCGTTTCGTACCCAAGTCGTTTCACTCCAAGTCGCTTGCACTCCAAGTCGCTTGCACTCCAGGCTTCATAGCACAGTAACAAAGGGTTCCAAGTCCTTTTATATTGAACAACAATGTGACTGTCAATCACTGTTAACTTAATGGGTTCACGGGAAATGCGTTGTCGCTACGGTTTGTTTCGTTTGGTTTTTTTGAGCTTGGATTTAATAAATTCAATTCCCAGCATAAAATAAAATCTAATAATGAAATCTATTATTTGCATTTCTTTTTATTATGATTGTTTTTCAATTTTCAATTTTTTCAATCAGTGATCAATTTTGTGATCAGTTTGGCACTGTTTTTACAGTAACGGGAAAAAAAATTGCACTGCATAAATTTTTTTTTAACCTGTGGAGAAAAACACATTTATTTCCGTCTTTATTCTTCACTTAACCCTAACTCCGTATGCATTGTTACTAAACAATAAAAATCGTTCAAAATCCTCCAATTGCTTTTGTTGTCTAGGGAGTTAGGGTTAATGCATGGTATCAATCTCTCTTTATAGAATTGGTGGTCCTGAAAAGGACCGGTTTGTTTGTTGTTGGCTTGTTGTTGTGGCTTACAGGGCTGGACCTGTCAGGTACTTGCAGGCTGCCAGTAGTCCCGATGTTGTGAGGCGGCGGGCTTGGTAGTCGTCCCACAACTTGAAGATTTTTCCTTGAACCTGCCGGTACATCCGCCGCTGGTTCCGGCACAGTCTCGACTCTTTTACGAGCTTGAGCTGGACGTTAACGTAGCTGGATTCAGCATGCAGGAGCATGACGACGTTGTAGAATGGGACGGTGTGACGTCCTGCCCGCCCATTTAGTCTCCGGTGCCAGCCCTCCACGTCGTTGTTTGTGCGAATGCTTCTCATAAACATCGACCAGTCGCGTGGGCTCCAGGTTGAGCTTTCCAGCCACGTGGTGCGGAGGTAGCTGCACAGCTCGGCCATGACGGGATCAGTCACCCGGCCGCTGATTTCCTCAAAAGCTGGTTGGATATGTTCATAGGGCAGGAACGGGAGTGACAGCAGCTGGCCGATGAAATCACCAACTCCGTCGTTAGACATGTAAGGTACTGCCAAACCGAGTGCCGAGGTTCGTAGGATTGGGACAGCTTGCAGCGGGTGCGGCAGGTTGAAGGTGTGTGGTGATGACATCCTCAACAATGGCCCCTGCTGATTTGAAGATGTCAGCCTTGGCCTTGGTTATCTGGTGACTAAAACCAGAGTTGCAGCCCACATGCTGCCATCCCTGGCAGCGCTCACACTGGAAGGCGTGCTGGTTCGATCGAACAGACTTCTTACAGAAGAGGCAAGGATACTTGATAGGCATCTTGAGCTGGAAAGTTCTTGAATCTTGACTTGACTGGAATCTTGTCTTGACACAGAATGATAGATTCTGCTCGATGAGACTTTTTATAGACCTCAGAAGGATCCGGAGTATAATTCTATCAACCAACCAGACGCTCAGTTCAAGATGACCAACCTCAGTTTATCAAAGACACCGCCGTATTAATGAGGTGCAAGGTGGTGCTCGCCGGAGTGGGCAGTATAGAAATTGGATCAATGGGTTCCCTCACACAAAAGGAATCGAAGCTTTTTGAATTTGATAACATGATATTGCAAGGACCGCAGTCTTAATCCCTTGGAACGTGATACATGTCTAGTAATTTTAGTATGATGATGCCGCACGTCGGCGATGTCACAGGAGCAGGTTTGCAAGACTGGCTTAATCTCCTTTGTGCATCATGCATAATTGACTGGGTACGAAACGACTTGGGTACGAAACGACTTGGGTACGAAACGACCTGCTTCGGTCTTATCGGCTCATCGTACCTCGGCATCAACGTCTCCCATTAACTGTGTGCGAGGAAAAATATTTTGAGTCATATGAACTGAAGACATGTAGCCTACCTATTTCTATAAAAAGTATAAAATTATCAAACTGATCTATCACTAGGCCTACTCTAGTACTAGTAGTAGTACTACTAAAAAAAACTAGTAAATTATAATGAAAAAAACTTGCCAGACACATTTATTTCCTATTTAAAATAATGCCTCACCAAAATGCCACATCGTTTTTCTAGTGTGTAGTTCAAACAGGGTCATTGCGGCAGTTAACCATGACGTCATTGCTCATAATATGATCGCTGTGGATGGCTTTTTATGTCGACGTGCAGTTGATGATCATCACACACAAACGTAGTCGTCAACACACGATATGAACATGCACAGCGCACAGTTATCATCAACTGCATGTCGACATGAAAAGCCGTCCACAGCGATGACATCATGGTTAAGTGCTGTGATATATACATATAATACCCATAAAAAAAATTTCAACTATTCAGCCCATGATGTATGTTACCGATTTTTTTTTTTTAAATTTAGGTAGTCATTGGGAACGAATTAATTAAATTGAAGCTGAATTTTATTAAAATTTGATACATATGTCAGGTGCGTGAACAGCGGTAACTCTAGCCTGTATAGTCCATGTACGTAATTCATGAAATGACGCACTTAAATATTGCTTAGCATTTCTGGGAGTACTTACATGTACATAACGTGTACAAAACTATGGCGTATTACTGGTTGCATAAACTTGTCTACAAAAATAAAATTGTATGATTTACTGGAAAGCACCAGGGTTGCCATCCAATAAGATGTGCACAAATAAAATGCCAAATGTTTCTGAAAATATACAGTCCATGAAGTTAAAATTCCACCTCATTAATATGTCCTGTAATAAGTGAAGTTCATTTGTATGTTTTTGTAGAAGAAGTGTAATGATAGTCAAATCTTTCCTGCTATTGTACTTGCAGTCGGCTTTCTTCCATGTCAATCTCCAGTTAGCCTTGTACCTTTCCATTCCATGAATCGTAAACTGAAAAATTGGATTATAATGCAGCAAAAGTTAGTTCTCGCAGATGCAGCAGTCAGTAGAGTACTACACTGTACATCATGTCGTGACATGAATTGTCCAATTTATTTGTTTCTGGAGACAGTGACATGCCACACTTCTATGCATGTTTACTGTTAGTCTCGGTTTCAGACTAAGTGCTTGCAAGTAACATTTCCGATTATAAGACATTAATTTGAACAACGTTCAGACCTGTACATGTACATACATGTAAATGTAAGTATGCATCATCATTTAATGAAATCCAAAATATTGGAATTTAAAAGAAGAAATTTCCATGTTTATTCAGAAATTTTATTTTGATTCCTGTTTCAGGCGACAATGGAGATCATCATCATCAAAGTGGCATCCCAAATTCCATTTGACCTGAAGGCGATGCATTGACTTCCTGTAATCCCCTGAATATTATGAGCTTCAAATGAGTAGCAGTCAATGAGCCACAATGGATAGGAGTATACTGACACAAGTTGCTTCTGGTGTACGGAATCACATGCTGTGGAAATCTGTGGTGTTTGCCGGTTTTCTTGGACTTGCATTCACTCAGACGACACCACCAACGGCATCTCCAAATACGATATCTCAGTCCCCTCAAGTGTCAAGTCAGGCAATTGTATCACCGTTAGCAACCGTGGTACCGGTAACAAATATTAATTCTTCCACAACGACGTCTTTGATACTCACCACAAATGTGTCACATAGTACCAACCAGATGAATTCTTCTGAACCAACAACATCACTCACAACAGCAATAACCAAACTATTATCAACAATGTTAGTCACCACGGCGACATCACCTTCTGTTTCTACCCGTAAACAGCAGCAGACAACACAACCCAAAGAAACAACAGTTCCACCCAAACCATTGCCAACAACGCACCAGGCACCAATCAGTATCGCGACAACGACAGAAAGTGGACCCGTTACCCCAACTGGTTCCACCAATCATGTTGCTTTATATCTCCTCTTGCCGCTGGTCATCTTAGCAGGATTGGCTATGGTTATCATGATTGGGTCATATCTTAGGAAGAAGATTAGGTCAGTGAGCATGATTGATTGCTGTTATTTTGTTTGATTGCTTCAATGCCCTAACATCAGGAAGAATTACATGTACATGTAGTTCATAGGTTTTGGAAATGGGGTGTCCATTAAGCAAACAGGGTGTCCATTTAGCAAACAGGGCGTCCATTTAGTAAACAGGGTGTCCATTAAGCAAACAGGGTGTCCATTAAGCAAACAGGGCGTCCATTTAGCAAACAGGGCATCCATTTAGCAAACAGGGTGTCCATTAAGCAAACAGGGTGTACATTAAGCAAACAGGGCGTCCATTTAGCAAACAGGGCGTCCATTTAGCAAACAGGGTGTCCATCTAGCAAACAGGGTGTCCATCTAGCAAACAGGGTGTCCATCTAGCAAACAGGGTGTCCATTAAGCAAACAGGGTGTCCATTAAGCAAACAGGGCATCCATTAAGCAAACAGGGCGTCCATTTAGCAAACATGACGTCCATTTAGCAAACAGGGCGTCCATTTAGCAAACATGGCGTCCATTAAGCAAACAGGGTGTCCATCTAGCAAACAGGGTGTCCATCTAGCAAACAGGGTGTCCATTAAGCAAACAGGGTGTCCATTAAGCAAACAGGGTGTCCATTAAGCAAACAGGGCATCCATTAAGCAAACAGGGCGTCCATTTAGCAAACATGGTGTCCATTTAGCAAACAGGGCGTCCATTTAGCAAACATGGCGTCCATTAAGCAAACAGGGCGTCCATTTAGCAAACAGGGCGTCCATTTAGCAAACATGGCGTCCATTAAGCAAATAGGGCGTCCATTAAGCAAACAGGGCGTCCATTTAGCAAACAGGGCGTCCATCTAGCAAACAGGGCGTCCATCTAGCAAACGGGGCGTCCATTATGCAAACAGGGCGTCCATTTAGCAAACAGGGCACCATTTAGCAAACAGGGCATCCATTTAGCAAACAGGGCGTCCAAAAGATACCCAAAGGTATTACTGGCTAATACAATGAATTGTAGTTCACCTGTACTGGTTTGCTGAAATTGAAACTCCCTAACATACGTTACTTTCATCATTATAATGATACTTCTTAAACTCATGTATGGATCAAAAAGGAGGAACTTCTTGTTTGTAACATGAGTACTTTACACAAAGTAAGCTTTTTGATAATTATTTGTTAATTGAATAATCTGGTAACTAATTACCTGTTGTACTTCCCTTCGACCCAGGCTCGACAAACTTCGCCATCAGCTGTTACCACTGTACAACTTTGACCCCCAGGAAGGGGAAGACTGGGAGACGGAACTACTGACGGAACCCAAGGCAAACAGCCAGACACCACTCAACACAACCAAGGTTGGTTCACTATCACATACATTGCCGTAGTGTTACACTCCGCTGCCTAAGGAAGTTCAACAATCACTGATTTCACTGTGTAACACAGTTTTGATAGTCCACATGTACACTTACCAAGGTGTTCCTGCGCTGCTTTTGTGCTTATCAGACATATTCAAATATACTACTCAAAACAATTTAGGGAACACCGGATTTTTTAACATCAAATAGGTTTGAAATGTTCCATGAACCGGGATTTTCATTTGCAACCCCCTCTCTCTTTCAATAGTCATGTCATGAAATGTGTAATCACTACATGCATCCTTTATCATCTGTTTCATTGTGCAGTTGTTTCTCATCAATTCTGTGAAACATTGTGTTTATCTGAAATAAATGATCTTGCTTTAACTGAGATTATTCCGGTGTTCCCTAAATTGTTTTGAGTAGTATATTTTGTACATTTTCTTGATGCAGACAACTGATTAAACTTGTAAACAGGGAAGTGTGAATGCTGTGTCCATTGTGGGCACAACGGACTGTGTACATGTATATGGAAATACAGTAAACCGGCTTGTAGTGATAAATACATGTAAAGGGTTCCAGATCGGTATACAATAAATTCCCAATTGGGATAGTTTAATGTTTCAGTCAGTGTGAAGTGAACATTCCCTGATCTGGGCCCATTAATATCCTCATTTAGATTAGCGTTCTAATCACGATACATTAAGGACCCAATTGGGATAGTATAATGATTGTCTGTGAAGTGAAAAGTTCCTGATCGGGACCCAATGGTGCATGTGTCCTCATTTAGACTGTAAGGTCTCAATTGGGATAGTATAATGACACCATCAATGCGAAGGGTTCAGTGCCCATCTTCATTTAGACTGAAGGGTTTAAATCAACATATAGTGTGTATTTCAGTTGGGATAGTATACATGTACACATACATGTAGATCTTTTTTTTTGTCGCATTACATAATTCATGTGTACCTGATTATTGATGTAAAAAGGTCTTGTCATTTCATTTTCCAATTCTGATTTTGTTCTCAAATTAATTACACCCCTTGTGTCAGAAGGTGGATCCTGGGTTGCTGTAAAGAGGGGGATATGGTTAATTAATACTACGAGGTTGATGTGTACATTACTATCCTGATTGAAACCATATTTTCCCAATGAGGCCCAATCTGGACACCTTCCGCTTAACCCTATGAACCATGCTGAACGAATGCAACATACTGTTGGATTTTGAGCAGAGATCCAAAGATATTGTTCTTGCTGGTGGATCTTGTTGCACTCAGCAGGCTTCACACTTAGACAACCGATGGATGTTGTTGCATTGAGCAGGATGTCTAGCCAGGTATTGTAGGGGGATATGGTGATAAAAGGAGGTAATTTCTCCTGTATCTTTCATGGTTGGTGTTACTATCCGTTAAGGCCAGCCATGAGCAATATTCAGTGACTGATTGGGGAAAATGCGATCCTTGTGCATGGCGTCACATATTGTCCAGGATTACAAGGAGTCTATTTGATTTGAGAGAAAAGTGCCAGATTAAATTAAAGTGAGGAGACCGGGATGACTCTTTAGGGAGAAATGATTCCATGAAAATTCATCAATTGTGACATGTGGGCAGTGTCACTTTGAAATGTCAGCGAAAACTCAAATGCCTTTTGCTTCACTTGGATGCACACAAGTACACTGGATATTCACTGCAAGTAGTGCTTAACCCTCCTACTATTGATGCACTTCAGTGGGAAGTTGCTGCAGAGGTCAAAACCAGTCAACTGCCTGTTTTGACTTTTGACCCAAATGTGCACACAGGGGCATTTTTGGCTGGTTTTGCTGTCATTTTGACTACCCTGAACAATATCATACAATGCTTTTACCAGTCAAAAACAGTAGACTCATTTTGACCTGTAAATGTACTTACTACACGTAAGGTTTGACAGTGTTTGACTTTTCAGTGCACTAGATATACCTTGGGAAGTATTTCAACATTTTGACTGATTTGGACCCTTGTAGTAGTAGGAAGGTTACATGTAGTACTGTACACAATCATATGTACAGTAGGAAGGTTTTAATGTACCTTAAATGGTGTTCTCAATAAGCGTAAATGATAACAGTTTTTACATGTCAAACTGACATGGTGTAAAGTTTCAATCATTCTTTGGCATCTTTCTGTCTGTGGTACTATTGTTTTCAAAGAAAAGTCAAATGCTATTCCCCACACATATGTACATATATATGTGAACATGCACATTTTGAGAAATATTCCATGTCAGAATTAATACAAAAAATCTGACTGCATTTGTTTATGAGATGCAATCGTCATTGGTTATTTGGATAATCTAGATCTTGATTCAAAGAGAGTAAGCATACTCCCAGAAGCAGTTTTGAAAACATTACCAATGTTGTACCTTCCCTTATGTATATCTTGATTCAAAGAGAGTAAGCATACTCATATAAGCAGTTTGCCAACATTACCAATGTTGTACCTTCCCTTATGTATATCTTGATTCAATGAGATTAAGCATACTCATAGAAGCAGTTTTGCCAACATTACCAATGTTGTACCTTCCCTTCAATGGATATCTTGATTCAAAGAGAGTAGGCATACTCATAGAAGCAGTTTTGCCAACATTTACCAATGTTGTACCTTCCCTCATCTTGCTGAAATAATGGGCCTATGAAACGCAATTCTAAGTATACATATTTCAGTAAATATCCATGCTTCTGGACAGTTAAAAAAACAAATGGAAAGTCTATTTTTGATGCAAAGTGAAGATTGAGTTATACTGTTTATATTCGAGAAAATGTTTATAAAATGCTTATCCTTCGCTTGACACACGAGGGCAGTGTTGTGTGAGAGCACAATGGTAACTCAGTGTCACCAGAGGAGTGAAAGTGCACAAAATCAAAATGCCAAAATGCCAAAGAAAACAATGGTTACCTAAAAACAATCTGTCAATTACACAACACACAAAATTACGAGAATTTGAATTCAGTCAACTACGCACAAATCAACCATGATGTTGTATCTGATCCTGCTGTGAGTAGTCTGTGACATCATTGATTTGCAAATTCGCATCAGCATATTTATAGACCAAAAAAGGCCTAAAAGCACCCACAAATGGGAAATTAAAAGGAAGATGTCAACATGGATACAGAGTTGTTGATGATGTTTTTTAGCTTAATAACAATTTCTATTTCATATGTCCTTTAACCCTAACTCCCTAAGCATTGTTACTGAACAATAAAAATCCTTCAAAATCCTCCAACTGCTTTTGTTGTCTAGGGAGTTAGGGTTAATTGATGCAGTTATTATTCTATTTTTGTGTTTATTACCAATGTTGCACCTTGGCTGTAATAAACCGAGGGAATTAGTGTGATGATGACCATCTTTCATGAGTGTCTGCCTGAGTAATCCATATGGTTCCTAAGGGTCATGAATTGATTGATTGCATGGGATTATATCCCCTGGGAAAGATCATAATACATAGTGCTAATTGGCTATGCAGGCCATGTCTCCAAATCCTAATTAAGCTTAAAGGAAACGTACAACATTGGTAATGTTGGCAAAACTGCTTCTATGAGTATGCTTACTCTCTTTGAATCAAGATATACATAAGGGAAGGTACAGCATTGGTAATGTTGGCAAAACTGCTTCTATGAGTATGCTTACTCTCTTTGAATCAAGATATACATAAGGGAAGGTACAGCATTGGTAATGTTGGCAAAACTGTTTCTATGAGTACGCTTACTCTCTTTGAATCAAGATATACATAAGGGAAGGTACAACATCGGTAATGTTGGCAAAACTGCTTCTATGAGTACGCTTACTCTCTTTGAATCAAGATATACATAAGGGAAGGTACAACATCGGTAATGTTGGCAAAACTGCTTCTATGAGTACGCTTACTCTCTTTGAATCAAGATATACATAAGGGAAGGTACAACATCGGTAATGTTGGCAAAACTGCTTCTGTGAGTATGCTTACTCTCTTTGAATCAAGATATACATAAGGGAAGGTACAACATTGGTAATATTGGCAAAACTGCTTCTATGAGTATGCTTCCTCTCTTTCAATCAATATACATGTATGTATGGCTGCTGTGGCGGTTAAGATCGAGGCCTGCTGCTGTAGTTCAGATTTACAATGATAAATGACAGCTGGTGTGTTTTGTGTCATAGACTGATACACAGTCTTGGATGAATCAGATGGAAAATAATCCAGACCCGATGGGCTGACAATTTTCCCCCGCCAAATGAGATTTCAGTGAGAGCAGAAGTGTTGTAATAGGCTTTACAAAATCACTCCTGACTGACCTAGTTTTTTTTAAAGGACAGAGTAACCTGATTGTTTTGTATGGTTGGCCTAATGTTGCTATAAATCTGTATGACGACAAATTGTTTTTTCAAGTCCTAGAGATTGTCCTTAAAACAAAGTCCAGGAGCTCTGTAATTTTACTGAAATGACAGAACCTCAGGCAGAAAGTCTTCAAGGGATGATTGATACCATCATTAGCTTTACAACATCCATTTTATAAATTTTTAGAAATTTTAAACAATAACACAATACAAAAATCAATCAAGAAGAAGCTAGTACTGACTGATTAGCAACCAAAATGGGTAAACTTCATGTAAAATTAAAATCGATGTTTTTTCTAAGCTGAAAGCACATCAAATGGAATAATTTCTCAAGATAATTGATACTTGTAACAGCTGTGCACCTAGTAATTTGTATGAGATAATTTACATATACATGTGATCATTTACATGCGATCATTTACATAAGTTCATTTACATAAGTTATGTTTTTTTTGGAGAAATTCAGTGTTATACCAGTCAAATATATTTTAGTGCATTTCTTTCTTCAAATTAACATGCATCTAACACTCTATCACCACAACGCAGTTGCGTACATTTTTCAATATTAATTTATTTTAAGTTGATTTATTTGTTTGTTTATTTGTTTGTTTTTGTAGCCATTGGTCACAGCTGTAGCTGAGATACCGAAGTTACGATTCTCCCCCGATACTGTAGATGTCTAAGAAGACAAGTCTTACCCCCTCACAACCACCCTGTAGCAGTAGTGGTATGATCCAATTAATACTCATTGTGTTTTATCAGAAGTCTATTACTTAAACAAAGTATTCATGGTATTAGTTTCCAAAGACTGACACCAATGTCTCAAAAGAATCAGTGCGTCTTGGCTGACTTTCCAGCATGCTTGAAAACTGTACTTTACATACTCATTTATTGCATTCTGCGCAGTAAATGCGCCAATAAAATGCATGTTGTGTGACATGATTCTGCTAGTCCAGTTGCATCTAGTTCATGTCCCATTTAGTCTGGAACTATGTTATTGCATTCTGCGCTGTAAAAATGCATGTTGTGTGACATGATTCTGCTAGTCCAGTTACATCTACATGTAGTTCATGTCCCATTTAGTCTGGAACTATGTTATTGCATTCAGCACTGTAATAGTGTAAATGCGCCAATAAAATACATGTTAGCCCAGTTGCATCTAATTTAAATCTGGAACTAACAAATGGCATCTATACTTCTACCATGATGCCGTCAAGCAGGCTAGCTAAACTCATTACCACGCTTGTTGTGCATGCGTGCATTTGGAGTACAATGCAGCAGACATGTAGCAGACTGGCACACGTACTTTGTGTAGGTAATGGACTTCTGGTTTTATATGTACTGTACTCAACTCTTTTTATTCCGTGTGAATTCTTATTTTATCAGCTGTGTTGTTTTTTGTTTAAATGAGTACATTGCTGTTTTCCTTGAAGAAAGGAAATAAATCACTTTCATAACATTTACAAAATGTGTTCACATGTATACTAAAAAAGTAAATCTGAAATTTACATGTAATGACATGTATTGAAAAAGAAGTACATGTAGCCGTTATATTCCTTAGTTATGTCTTAACCCTCCTACAATCAGTGCAATTTTTGAAAGGACCCATTCAGGCCACTCCAAGCCATTAGCTGTTGCCAGTGGCCTCCTATGGTTACCCTTCTGGTGATTGGTCCTGAAAATTCTGATATTTTATTGCATAAAATCACAAAATTCCCCAGACATCTTGCCTTGAATGAGTTCTTTGTGCTTGCAGGTCCGCCTCTCCCCAAATCATTTGTTCTAGATCATGCCCTTGGTGGTGTGTATGTGAAAAAATCATAACAAGAGTTTGGGGTATGCATACATACAGTACACATGAAAAAATGTATACTGTATATTAAAACATCCTACAATCAGTGCAATTTTTAAAACAACCCATTCAGGCCACTCCAAGCCATTAGCTGTTGCCAGTGGCCTTCTATGGTTACCCTTCTGTGCACTGTCACACCACTGAGATTACAGGGTAAAGTGGTCTCCCATGATACATTGCAGGCCATACTAATATGTTCAAACATTTACAGTGTCCTTGGGTGGCACACAGTTGATTTTGTAAGATTACTTGGAAAGGACAGCAGGCTCGTACATGTATGTACTGAAGGTTGCTCAAGAGCAGAATTTTGTGGATCGGAGTAGCCTCCATTGTGTAGGATGGTTAAAGAGTGTTTTAAACATTTGCAATGCAATGGATGCATGCTATGTTCAAAGAAATTATTTGTGTTATTTTAGTGCAAGCCCTTTGTTTTATTTGTGTGCTTAGGTGTTTTATTTTTGCATTTATATTTATAACTTTTGCAATTCCTATGTTTATAAAGATTATTTACTTGAAGCATTCCTGTCCTCTTCGTGCATGAAATGTTGAGGGCGCCTTGTTTGTCTCCAGCAGCTGTCTCCATCACTGGGAAGAGTTTCCCACTGGTTTTAAAATGTTTAACATTACGACCATGTAGAACATTTGCTGTCGCTGCACTCAGCTAGCAAAAGAAATAAGAGCCAAGCATAATATTTAAAACCAGTATACACTATAGAGTAGTTGTGTCTGCTGTACACATGTACCACAGAAAGGTGTATGCAGTACTAAAAATGTTTAACTTGACTTACTATTTTGCGCAATTTTCACTGTGTAGAAAGAAAAATATTATGTTCTAAATGTTGTGTTTCATCAGTTCAAATAATAAGTGTAAATGTTTCTGAGAAAACAATGAAAAAAATGTACGTTTTGTTTGATTTCATATTCGACATTAACAATTCCTTTTCTTTATTTGAAACATAGTACTAGCCATAAGGGTGTCTGGGTGTCTTTTGGACACCCTGTTTCAATATTGGACACCTTATTTCATGTTATTTACATGTAAAAGTATTGTAAGTGAACAATTTGGACACGCTGTTTTGAAATTTCCATCAAATTTTGACACCCTAGTTCTAAATCCTGGCTAATACCTTGAGTTGAAAGCAGTTCAGAGGGAATAGTTTTTCATGGTGATTGATACTTACCAACGTTACATCATGTAAGCTTTTAGATAATAATTTGTGAATTTGATAACCTGGTAATTTATAGTTGATGAAATTCTTGCGTCAGGTGTAAAACAATCGATTTGATTTTGCACTACACCGACGTGTGTGCAGCACTGTATACTTAGTGCTTTCCGAGTGTCTGTGTGAGCAGGTCATGGGTTCGAATCCCGCCCGAGTCGCCTGTGATTTATTTTCACAGACACTCGGAAAGCACTGAGTATACAGTACTATACACACGTCGGTGTAGGGCAAAATTAAATCAATTGTTTATCACCAATGTTGTACCTTCCCTGTAAATTACACTGATCATGGGGGTCAAAGGTTGCTTCCTCTGTCTGGAGGAATTAATAACAATTCATGCAATGTTAACCAAAAGATCTTAAAAGGAGTGTACATGTACATCTTTGGTAATTACCTGATTACAAATTTGACATGCTGTAAGTTAATAAGAATTTGTGCAATGTAAACCTAAACGTTTTTAATGTGAGTGTACCAATAAAAACTTAGTTGATGTGAAGTTGGTCATTTTACATAGTACATGCTGTAAGTTTTGAGAAAACATGAATGTATGTATTACAAATTTGAAATGGCTCACGACTGTGAAAATGAATGCAAACAAATCTGAATGCATTTTCACTATTTTCTCATTAATGACACAATCAAATAAGCTGGAACTGTCGCATGTTGGTTTCTATTATACAAATATTGACTGCTACGAGTAGTACAGTCAAACTAGCCTCCCAAGGTGATCCCTGGAGCGTTCTTTTTTCCTGAGGTGAAAATAGAATGCTCCGCGAGTGAAAACAGTCAATATTTGTTTTATAACACCTCATACATAGATTCTGCACAATTTATTAAGAGACCTGCTACAATAAATCAAACCAATACATGACTTTCAATAACATATATTTATTAATGTAACAACAGCATTGATGCGTTTAGACCAATTTCATGGGCTAGTTCATTGGTTGCCATGGGCTAGTCTTTTCCTTGTTTGCTTGGCGTTACAGTAAAAATAGCGAACATCATGTGATATGCTCTCAACCAATCACAGGACAGAATCTGTGTATGAGGTGTTATAAATATCTCTGGATTCTTATAAAGTATGGATGCAGTTACAATAAATTTTACTGCATGTAATCCATTGTACTCTTCAAAAGAAACATTCCTTTTACTATCTGGAAAACTTGTTGTATTTTAACTGTATGAACCTTTGTTTATGTATGTTTTATAGCTGTTTTCAATGTACATAATTATATGGCACTTGTTGAACAAGTTCATGTTATCTTTATCAAGTTTGGCAGGATTTGACTTTCAGAAAGTATTTATTTGTGTCATTTGCTAATAACTAATTTGTGTTTCAGCAGGCTAAACAATTTTAAACTAATTAATTTCTGGCCATTTATCAGAGCTTGTATAAAGAGCAGAAGTTATTGCATTAACAAAATCATGTCACCATTTTGTAAGTGTTGCATCATAGAACAATAACAAAACAAAGATTGTGTAAAACCAGCCTCTGTGATGGGAATGTGACATCACAATTTGGTACTTACATGTAGCTTTTCATCATGTACATACATTATAATTATATGATAGCAGATTTGTACTACTTGCACTCGAATACATTTTTCTGTACTCATACTCATGAAAAAACCCTTTATGACAAGTCTTGTACTCATACTTGGACATTTTTCTGTATTTGTACTTATGAAAAGTACTCTGCTACAAGTACATAAGGAACCCTTTATACATGTACACAGATCAACATGTATATGTGGACATAATTTATTCAAGTAACCAATATAATTTTCCTTATAAAAGGGACAATATCGTCACAATCAACAGGGCATGGAATCGGAGTGCTTGTTTTAGATTAACTCAGTGACTGAAAAATAATATCCCACATGATAAGGTCTGCATAAATGAGCCAGTAATAGGGCACCGATTCCATGCCCTGTTGAAAGTCTGCTCTGATCATGACAATATTGTCCCTTTAAATATAGTTTCAGATATTTGTATTGTAATGATAATGTGCAAGTATTTCCTTTTGCTCGTAAACTGTGCAATTTTAATGACAAAATGTTCTATGTACATATTTATGATTTGTGTTGAAGACAAAATAACGACAAAGCACTTAACTGTTTGTGTTGTGTATACATTCATTGTATTTATTTTAATTGTGTACATACATTGCAATATCAAATATCACCAGCAGCCATATTGATATTTCTTCCATACAAGTCTACAAGTCCAAACCGAGGCTGACAGGAACAAAATAGGATGGTCCCTTTTGCGTACTGAGAATAAGCATTGTGATCATCAATCTTGCATTCAGGGAATTGGACAGTAATGGCCACAGCGTGATAAAAGTCTATACCATTGTCCCTGTTTCTCTGACCATCCAAAGCAAATCTCAGTTTGGGTGTTTGCCATTAAGTTCTGGGCGAGCACTGTTGGCAAAATGACACCAGAGATACTGCACCAGGAACAGGGAGCCATAGGGTTAGAACTTGGGTTCTCCCTCACCTCAAAACCTCCTCCACCAGGTTGCTAGCCAGAATTAGTAAATTTTGAGCACATATGTAAAAAAAACAAAAAAACATACTCATCAACACTTGGTCAAAAATATCTTTGCCCCCCCAAAATTTATAAAAAATATTTACATATATTTACAAAAGTGATGTACTCTCCTTCCAAATCACATTCCATTTGTATCCCCCGGTGGCTCATTCTTCAAGTATCATACAGAACTTGATATGTAACTCCAGACCACACTATCAAGGATAGAGAGGTTGCATTCGATGTCAAAGGTCCGAATGTCTGAAGGTTGGTATGTACTGTATACTGACTCCTAGCACATTACTAGTCATCAGAATATCCACTATATAACGCCAGTTGACTCAAAAATATGGAGAATATTCCTGATATGGCAGTCAATGACAGTGACCTGTCCATGACTTGAAGATTACTTAGCTCGAATGCTTTTTCGCACTTAATTAGACTCTGCATCAAGCTGAAACTTCCACAGGTTGGTTGTTAACCAGTTCGCGTCGGAGGCTGTGTATACACGCACATTTTTTTTTGGACAGCAGATCGGAGAGCGTCTAAACACGCCACAGGATTCTCGGGAATATTTGTATAGATTCCCGGTCGACGTGGCAACGAGCCATAAGCATACGGTGGAAGACACGGTCTCCCCGGTTACGCTCTGGTGAGCACCATTGTTCGTGTTTGTGCGGTAAAAATAAACCCGCCACGGGAGTTCGGAAAAACTTATTTATTCCCGGTGCGAACTGGTTAAATGTATAACTTGATTCAAAGAGAGTAAGCATACTCATGGAAGCAGTTTTGCCAACATTACCAATGTCGTACCTTCCCTTATGTATATCTTGATTCAAAGAGAGTAAGCGTACTCATAGAAGCAGTTTAGCCAACATTACCAATGTCGTACCTTCCCTTATGTATATCTTGATTCAAAGAGAGTAAGCGTACTCAAAGAAGCAGTTTTGCCAACATTACCAATGTCGTACCTTCACTTATGTATATCTTGATTCAAAGACAGTAAGCGTACTCATAGAAGCAGTTTTGTCAACATTACAAATGTTGTACCTTCCCTTATGAATATCTTGATTCAAAGAGAGTAAGCGTACTCAAAGAAGCAGTTTTGCCAACATTACCAATGTTGTACCTTCCCTTATGTATATCTTGATTCAAAGAGAGTAAGCATACTCATAGAAGCAGTTTTGCCAACATTACCGATGTACTGTACTTTCCATTTAATGTGCCACTTCACGTACTATACTTTTGTTTCCATATCATACATGTCAATGAGTTCTGAAACGATATCTTGAACTTTTTCTTCTGTGAGATCCTCACTGTATACCTGTGTGAGAAAGCAATCAAATTAAATTAATAATTTACACAACAAAACTATTACCCAAGTTTTTAATTCCCTTCTGTCTTGTGAAATGTTGAATTTCATTCGCTTGATATTAATTACTATTAGAATTCTGAACCAAAGTTTTACAAATTCTGAAAAAACAAAAAAACAATCAATTATATTTTACATTTAATTAAACAGTCTAAACTTGGGTATGTTTTTTTTAAGTAAGAAAAACTATTTTCTAGTAATAAAAGTCACTTTTGGTCTGCAAATTCTGTTCTTACCTGCCACCATTTTTTCTTGGCCTGTTCATGGTCAGGCAGACGAACACCGTAACACTGTAGTGCAAAGTAAATGACAGCTACGGCCAAATGCTGCGGCTTGACACGAATACAGATGCTGCCATGGTAACTATCCCTCAACATGGCCCATGCTGTCTGACAAATCGGTGTGTCTCTCCAAACATCCTGGTCAATCCAATCCCCAAGAGATTTTAAGTAGTGCACCAGGAACTTATGCGGCAGAGTGACCTACATAGACAGTATCATTTAAAGGGAAGGTATAGCATTATTAATGTTTGAAAAACTGAGTATGCTTAAGTGCTCTCTTTGAAGTAAGATATACATTAACTAATCAACCTGTGAAAGTTTCAGCTCAGAATTTTGTTTGAATATAGGGGAGATTGATGCCATCATAAACTTTACCATAAAAACATTTCACCATTTGTTTATTTATAAATTATCAATCCTACTCTAGCTGCACTTCAGTGGCAAGTTGCTATAGAGGTCAAAATCAGTCAACTGCCTTTTTTGACTGTTGACCCAAATGTGCACACGGGCATTTTTGACTGGTTTTTACTGTCATCTTGACCACCCTGAACAATACTTTTACCAGTCAAAAACGGTTGACTCATTTTGACCTGTAAATGTACTTACTACACACAAGGTTTGACAGTGTTTGACTTTTAAGTGCACTAGATATACCTTGGCATGTATATCAACATTTTGACTGATTTTGACCCTTGTAGTAGTAGGAGGGTTAACAATCCTTTACCTTATCTTTAAAGGGCAGTGGTGGATCTGGATAAAATTAGACTTAAAAAACAGTCAGGTGACTCCATCAATTCTTTGCAACCCCACTGCAAGAAGTGTATATATCATCATCGCCCTACTTGCTCAACTCTATGGATTCTGTGATTCTCCAGTTGGCAAAATGAGTCTTGAGGGAATTTATTCACTTTTGATTTCTTGAGCTCGGTACTTAAAACAAGCACATTGTCATCTTACATTTACCACCAAACACATGTCAATATCTTGTGAATAAATACTTTTATGGTGTGATAATTAATAATAATAATAATAATGTATAGATTTATATAGCGCACGTATCCACCAACTAAGTGGCGCTCAAGGCGCATTATATTATTATCCCTGTTCATAAGGCTCATAAGGCTCATAAATCATTCCTGAAACCATCTCAGCTCCCTGGGGAGTATACAGCTCAATTGCTGCCATTTCTAGCGCATATAGAGCAAACCATCTCTGCCTTCACAGGTACCCATTTAACCCCTGGGTGGAGAGAAGCAATTATGGTTAAGTGTCTTGCTCAAGGACACAGGTGTCACGGCCGGGGCTCGAACCCACACTCTGCTGCTGGCAACACCAGAACTTGAGTTCAGTGCGCTGAACCGCACGACAATCCACTTCGTGCATTATACAACACACGGGACCTCACGGCTTCGTCCCATCCGAAGGACGAAGCAATTATGGTTAAGTACCTTGCTCAAGGACACAAGTGTCACGACCGGGGCTCGAACCCACACCCTGCTGCTGGCAACACCAGAACTTGAGTTCGGTGCGCTAGACCGCTCGGCCACGACACTCCATTCATTGACTCGCTTGTGTAAAGGAATGTTTGAGGTCTGTTACACAAAAAACAGCTTTGGCTAATTTTGACTAATTTTGTAAGATAGATTGGGTCACATTTCATTGTACCTTTGGGTTAAACTTGAGCGCACGTATCAGAAGCAGCTCACAGTTTACTACGCTCTCCCTGAGATCCCAATATCTCTTCCCTACCTCCAGGGGTGGCTCATTCTTGTGAAGAATTCTGAAAACATTTTACACAAAATTGGTTAGTCCAACCATGAAGAAATTTGAATGACAACAGTCGGCTGGTCAAGATTTCTTAGGGGCTTATCAACACAAATTATGTTAATTTAGGTTATGTGAGTAATTAGGGGAACATTTATTCAAATATAGGGCATGCCTCCTCATCTCAAATTTTGAAGACAATTTGGAATTTTTTTTATTTACTTTTAATTTGGGGCCAATTTGGGGAAAATTTGTAAAACTTGCTAAATTTGTTGGAAAATATGAAAATATGAAAACAATTCTAGGTGCAAAATTATTTGTCAAAAGTAATATTAAATGCTACTAAAATGTTTTTCAATAATTTCCTGGGCCAAAATGTGAGTGGAAAATCCTTTGGACCTCCCCCCGGCCAAAAAATGGGGGGGTATGTAACCCCCATTGAACCCCCTCCCATCCCCAGGATTTACACCCATTTACACCCATCAACGGACCTATAGCACACATTGATAATGTCTCTCAGCTTCACCCGTTGTTCCTCAACTTTGGTCGCTAAGTAGATGGCCGCCGCACCGATGAGATGCGTGTCGTAGTCTCGCACATCCCAGATGGAGAAAAACCGATAGTAGATCGTGCATGCTGAAGCCACCGTTGCAGACTGTAGACCTAGCTTAATACCTGCTTCCATCATATACTGGGCAACCCTGAAATGGGCCTTAGCGATGGCTGGATCAATAGGTAAGTTTGATGATGAGGTAGTTGCCATAGCAACTGTTGCCAATGAAAGAGATTTGAAGATACCAACAATTCTCCTGAGAAGCTAATGAAGTCAATGATCATTATCGACTCTGAATAAAAAGAAATGATAATGATGAAAAGAAATGGACAAATGTTAATGTGCAAAAACTGATTTAAAAAAAAATTCAACAAAAAAATAACTATTTAACATATTTACATCTGTCCTTTGATTTGTGATTTTAAAGAAATAAATTATTTACTATAGGCTATTGGCAGAATATTAATTAAATCAATCTGGATCATTAAGGGTCTTCTTAATTACTCATGTGCAGTTTCTCCACCCAAAGCCCAAAACCTATCTGCAATCTATCGCTCATGTTTTTCTGGCAATTTCTGATTTTTAAAAATTTCCTTTTGAAATGGAAACAGATTTTGTCAAATTATATATATATTTTTTACAAAGAAGTCAAAAGCTTGGTTATACAGTAAAAAGTGCCAAAATTAATTTATGGCGGGACACACCATAAATTTATTTCCTTACGTTTTTAAAACCATACTTTTCACGATTATTTTGAAAATCATTTTAAAGAATTTTATATATTTTTTCCAGTGAAAAAGAAATAATTCAGAAATTGCTGTCAAAAATAGCGAAGCCGAAAGAACACGGATGATAGGCCTACATCTTTAAAAAATTTCCTTTGTGTTTTGTCCGTCTATTGAAAAAAAAAAAAAATAGCTTGCTTCGATCTTACAGAACTATTGTTTGTCATTATTACAAAAATCCTAAAAATTCAAAAGACGAAAGTGACAAAAACATTTTAAAAAAACACAAGGATAACAGAATTAGTCAGATCACCACATTGTCGCGCACGAGGCGAGGGGAAATACTAGTTACTACCTCACTAGACTCTGGGAACCAGACTCGATACAAATTGCACTAAATCAATAATCTTACCAACGCCACCGATGCGGTTTTCGTGTACGTTTTAATGCATAAAACGGAGATTATTGCTTGATAAAGTAAGTTCTTGTCAAAATCATCAGTATACATGTGTATTTCCTCTTTGAAATGACCATATTTATGTGTTTTTTAAGGTTTTAACTGTGTTATATTTGAGCGTTTGCCGACAGCATTGCGCCGGGCCATGGTCATGCTAGGATATAGCCGGCTGGCGTTGAGGGCGCAACAAGATTGGGCATAAAATGTGTGTTTCAGCAAGCATGCAGTACAGCTGTACAGTATAGTGTAGTGGTGTTGGCCTTGACCGAAGTGGGCTATTGTTTAATAATAATATATATACGCCGGTCATTTATTTTCCAACTCTAATGGTAATTGGGTAGAATGTCGTATCTGGCCGCCACTATTTTTCATTAAATATAACCAATAATGTAATTTTACCTACCTGGTAAGGTGGAGAACATATGGATGATGATGGACATATAGATATACTTCAAATTATTCCAGGATATTTATTTCATGAAAAATCAGGCATTTTTGGTATACGATGACTTCCTCAGTCATGTCAGTCTGATCTTGTAAACTCCACAATTAGTGACCAACACAGTCATTGTACATGCGTAGTGGCAACTATTAATAGGATCCTTCTATTTTCTGAAGGGGAGGATTTTTTTAGAAGGGAAATCAAGTCCGAAAACCATCATAAAAGTGGATTTTAAAGATAGTTTTCGCTTTCTGTACCACCAAAAATCGATAGAATGATTTTTAAAAATTAAAAAAAGCCCTTAAAAAGTGGCGGCCGGATACGACATTCTTTCCTGGTAATTATGACACCATGAACTTGCAGGTGATTCTGTAGCGCTTCATACCCAAGTGTCAAGTCATCATCAAAAACCATGTCACTCTACGATGGACTTGGGGTGGACACTGCTCCAAAGAAGGACACCACACCAGACTCCAAAAAACCAGATGTCTGTAAGTATGGCTGAAAGGGTCATTGTCACCCATTGTCATTGTCACCCTAGGATTGTAATTTGTTCCCCAAGCGTACCCAGCTTTCCCCAAGCGTACCCAGCTTATAAAATCTATACAACCTTCTGTGCATTCACTGAGGTGACAAAAACAAAATTCCATAGACAAGTACAAGGGTTTTTATTTATTTTGTTATTTTTATGGAAGCCAATTAACATTTAAATACATGCTGCTTATAAAATGCTGCCAAGAATAGGCTCTGGTTTCTGGTCTATGTGCACGTCACCTCAGACCCGCACGTCAGCATTTTTTAAAACTATGAAACAACGTCCAATTGCAGCCAAAATTGCTGGATCAATTGGAATTCTACCGTGCTGTGTTTTAAACGACATTTTCACATAGGGATACGTTTGCCCGATTTGTGAGTCTTCTCATAGCCACCATACTTTGTGTAAGGGAAATTTGGTCTGGTTCCAATAACCAATAACCACTGCTTGGCAACAAAAAAAAAGAAGAAAAAAGAAAGTGCATCACCGCACCAATTTTGAAGCCGACCTATGACTAGAAACCGGAGACTTATTTTTGGCCGAATAACAATAACTAGAATTTATGAAGAGCACATATCTACCTACAAGATGTCAAGGTTCGAATACAATGCAAAACTGTAGAATTAACAAATCAACTAAATAAATAACCACGCAAGATTAAAGATCAGAAATGGAGAAGGAAAAACCCAAAGCAGTGTAAACTCAATTCTGGTATCAACCAACAGAGATTTTAATTAAAATCTTCTTTCATGAGATGTGTATGTACAGATGTTTTGATAAAAACTCACAGAAATATTTGTTTATTTGTTGTTTATGAATAGCGGGATGGTCAGCCGGTATCCGTATGATGCAGTCGCACCTTCGCATGAAAAAAGCCTCGCTCACCGAAGCCCAACGCAGAATAAGAGCAGCAACCCTTGCCCCTGTGATTGACTTGAAAAAAGCAGGGGGCGGGGCTGAGGAGGTTCCAGTGATGCCCCTGCCCCCGCCCCCGCCCCCGCCATCTCCTCCCAGACCCTCGTTTGTACCAGTTAAGCCAGTAAGTTTGTCGCATTGTAACCACAGCGCAAGCCTATTTGCAAAATGCATGCTGGTTAGCTAAATACTGCAAAATCAAACCTCACCAGATCTTGTCTATCATACTTTTTTTGTTTTTTAATTTAATAATGCAACATACATACATGTCTACATAAATGTTGGTTGTTCGAATTGATCGTTAGCTAAACTGAAATGAACTGAAATGAAATGAAATGATCTATTTTTCATGTTAGAGGGATGTATTTTCCACATAAGAATAAATGCAAAAATCTCTCTTGATTCTTATAAAGTATGGATGCATTTAAAGACATTTTACCGATGTTGTACAATTTCTTTTAACGTGTACTGTGTGCAATGGTTTATAACACTTTACTGCCTTCAAACTCGTCACAGAGTACTTCAAAGTCTTCTCAACCAGCTTTTATCGAGTCCATGCCCGTGGCCGCTGACGTGGAAAATGAGTACGACCCCGCCTTCCCTAACGAGTATGAGAAGGTCGTGAAGAGGATGCGGGACAAAGTGATGCAGGAGATGATGAGAGTGGAGAGGCAGAGAGAAAACGAACTGTACAGGTAATGCTGCAGCTATCTTGGTCAGATTCCCTGTATGCAAACACAATGATCATATTACTGATTTTCAAAACATGGAAGGTATCAGACTATTTTCATTCTGGCCTCAGTTGGGTCGAACGGTCTTGTATGGAAGTAAATCTTAAGGGGGAGGGGGCTCAAAGCAAATGTTATTCACCCTAAAATCCTCTTTGCCAAAGTGAAGGATTTTGTCGTGAAGGATTGAGGTTACATGCTACATGCTCTTTGCTAAAGTAAACGATTTTGAAGGATTGAGGTTATATGCTACATGCTCTTTGCTAAAGTGAAGGATTTTGGAGGATTGAGGTTATTAGGCATACTTGCCTTTCCATGGTACATGTACATCCATGTTTGTTGTAGTGATTGCAAGGTCAGTGCTTGGGTCAGTGGACACTGTTTATTGCTCCATGCATGCAGGGAGGGTCCCTGGCCATGTACATGTATCACAGATTAGAAACACATGTGTGCGTACATGTCATGTACTTGCTTTACTACTGAAGGATTTTGGAGGATTCAGGTTATGTGTATTAAAGCAAATGGGCCTAGGGAGTTAGGGTTTAAGTGACCTTTCCCCTTTGTTAGAAAATTGATGTCATAAGGAACAGTAAAAATGTTGTAAAAAGGTATTTTCTCTGAACCCCTTTTGTCTTGATTTAAGAAAAACCTAAGGTGCCGTACCTGTATGTAATATGTGGGGTAAAACAAATGGCTCTCTTATGTTTAAAAATCGCCTTCCTGAGTAAACATTTGATTTAAAGATAAAACTATTTCTTCTCTTGATGTTGTTGTACAGAGGCGGCAGAGATTATGAGAGAGGACGTGACCGTGACAGAGATCGTGACCGAGATCGTGACCGAGACCGGGACCGGGACCGAGACCGGGACCGGGACCGTGACCGGGACCGGGACCGTGACCGAGACAGGGACATGGACAGGCAGGACAGAGGAAGGGATAGAGATAGGAACAGGGACCGCAGGAGAGACAGGGATAGGGATAGGGAGAGGGACAGGTCCCGGTCCCCACCCAGGGGGTTCTCTCGCCGTCCCGATGATGAGGAAGAGGAAGAGAGGGACAGACAAAGAAGAAAAGGTGATTTTTTTGTTGTAATAATACTGTAATTATTTCAAAAGTAGCTGAAGATATTTCCAGATAGACGACATCTTCACTGGCAACTTGGATTTGATTTAGAGCTGTGGCAAGCATTCTGGTTGACATATGTTGGTATGGCTGTGTACTGCATGGGCGTTACGCATGATGCATCGTTGTGCATTCAAAAATCGCTAGTCATCGCCCATAAGACATCTGATTTGGCATGGTGTGGCGCCCAATGAAAATCATCTATGGGGATCAACTAGTTTCTTAACCCTAACCCCTTAGGTATTCTGGCTAGGAACCTTCCTGGATCCTCCAAAATCCTCCAGTGTCTCATTTGAAGAGGTGAAAGTACCAGTTTCCAACAGTGCTGAATTTTTCCCCAAAAGTGCCCCTTGGAGGATTTTGCAGGATATGGGGTGGTTAGGGTTAATGCTTGATCTAGATTATTCCTTGAACCTTGTATTGGAAAGCAGTCATTGTGTAATTGATTTGTGTACTTGTAGGAGCAAGGCAGTTTCCCCTTGGTAAAGGGCACTTCCATTAGAAAGCAAAATGTTTATGGGAAGATTTCAAGGGGACACCAAGGCCAAAGACCAAGGTCCTTTGCCTACATTGACTCTGAAGTGTGAGGCTTTTTTGCATTGGGGAAATTATTCATCATATAATGTGACTTTTCTGAGTGTATTTTGAGTGTCTGCAGAAATACCAGATATTTTTAAGTGCTATCAAGTTTGAAAGCATTGTACAGCCTTTAGTTTAGACTTTTAAAAGCAAAATAAAATTTTATTTTTAACACCAATATTATTACATTACATATATTGAAAATTTGATATCCCACCCATGCTAAAACAAATTTTTTGTACTACTTTAACCCTCCTATAGGTTTAACAATCAAAGACACTCAAAATTTGTATGTCACTCCCAACCCATTGACTTTGTGCAGTGCACTCAAATAAATGCAAGGACATGTGGCTATGGTAGGAGGTCAAACCAAAACCACTCAACTGTATAGGAGTCTGCAGTACATACACAGCTCTGTGTGACTGTGCACATAACTTATGTAGGACATACACAAGTGTGTTTGACTTTGCCACTAACTCCAGCACTCTTAGAGAAAAAATACACATGTGTGAACAATTGGCAATGCAACCAAAAATACTCAAGTGACTGTCTGTGGGTGCGGTGCTTATTGGGCCAAATTTCAGCCTGTGCATAGGAGGGTTTTAAATAGTGTAAAAAAAAAACCTTTTCAATTTCAATGATAATGATGTGATCTATAACCCGTGCGACCTCTGACCTATGTGATATCCGACCTTTGTTCACAATTCACAGGTGGAATTGGAGCTGCCATCGCCCCGCCTAGCTCTCTCATCAATGAAGATCAAAATCTCAACCAAGACAATGAATGTGAGTATAAGAACAACGTAATAAATAAATCTACCGAACAAAACTAATCATCATTCTTGTAAAAAAAAGCTTCTGTCTGCACTGTACAAACCTTGTGCTGTACTCCGCAAATACTCTTCAACCTTAGCCAAAACTTAGTGGGACACCCCCTTGGCCCCCTACTCCCTTCACTGTTGACTCAGCAATGGAAAAGACATATATTTAACTGGTTTCCATTGTAAAGAAAACAATCCGAGTGATTGCTTGACCATTTAAAGAAAACAACATTATTTGGTGTTTGTAACGTCTTTACTTTTAAGAGATCTTTCCGGCCATTTACCTCATGTCCTGTGAAATTGTTTGGTGCCAAATATTGCCAAAATATACTCAACAATATCATTTTGCACCTGTTATGATTGTCTTTTTTCTACCTAGTTGCACCCCCAGTGCCATCCTCCAAGCGCCCGTTCGCCGAGCTCATGAAGGGCAAAAAAGATGTAGTCTATGAACAGGATCCCGAGAGATCCCAAACACCTCCACTATCGGACAGCTCCGAGGAATTCAGTCGGCCTCTGGTACCCCCGCCACCACCCAAGAGTGGGTTCCAGGTCCCAGTGGGTATGGGGTGAGTAGATAAAAAATGACTTTCAACCCATTTATCTGGGTCTGCTGGTAACCCCTCCCTTTCCCAACCACCACCTGTCAAGAGTAGTGGTTTCCAATACCCCATGGGTATGGGGTGAGTAAATACAAAATGACTTCTGGCCCACTTGTCTAAGCACTTGTCAAGACTTAGACTCGACCTATATGACTCGGGACTTTGTAATACTCAACACTGATAACTTGCGTCTTTTACTCAAACACTTATAGATATGTATAAAAAGATATGTATAAAACCTCAACCTGTGAAAGTTTTCTTTTCACTGTGTCGTAAACGAGAAAATAGTGAAAATGCATTCAGATTGTTCGTGTCATTCCAGTATGGAATTTCTGTCTTCGGATGACAGAAATTTATTTTGGAAATGAATTCACTAATTGGACTGAAACAACAGCACTTGAGATCCCAAGTTTTTATGCAAAACTGTGATCATTTATGTTTAATAGGTAACCAATAATGTATAGTGGACTAAACTCACGGTTTGGCGACTCCAATATGTAAGTAATAAGGTTTGCGATAGCACCATGTAACAATCTCTTATCGAGTTGTAATAGGAACATTATTATTACATCTCTGAAGAGATTGTTTACATGGTGCTATCGCAAACCGTATTCCTACTTCCACCATGCAAAGCTTAAAATTCAAAACAGGGGTGTAATTTGCTCGGATTTTTTCCAGATTTTCAGATTTTTACAAATCTAAATGTTGTGATTTGAATGATTTAAGCAAATAAAGTAAAGCAAAGCAAATGATCATTACTATAGATTTCACCCCAGCGCTGTTCACAACAGCAGCCTCAATACCCCTAGCAAAATTTACGTGGATTTTTCAAAACTGCCCAATCACACCTCTGTTATTGAAATTGATGACACTGCCATTCATACATGTAGCTTTCTTATCAAACTGTCCGTGGTTCCTATGCTAGTGCCAACTCTGTGGCGGCCAAGATCATGGCAAAATACGGCTTCCAGGAAGGAAGGGGACTTGGGAAGTCAGAGCAGGGAATCAGTACAGCTCTTCAGGTAGAGAAGACTAGTAAACGAGGGGGCAAGATCATCGAGAGAAAGACCGGTAAGATTTCATCAAACTTAGAACTGATGGAAAGGGATAACAATATTACTATGTTTACAGTTACTCCATGTAAAAATAATACGTTTTGAGTTATGGGTGGCAATTGAAAAAAAGAATTGCATCATATAAATTATCTAGAAATAATTGATATTTGTTTTCAAATGAAGATTCTCCGCCTGTAATGCCTCCCCCACCCGGACCCCCAGGGCCATCATCATCAGTCCCACCGCCGAAGTCGGACATCAAGTCAGTCATGAAAAATCCAACCAAAGTTGTGCTTCTTATGGTAAGTGGAGTCCTGAAGCCAGAAAACATCTCAGAATTGTTGGGTCATGTTAAAAGATTGACCGTGCGTAGTAATACATATCCAGGTTACCAATCAAACAACATAGATTGTCTAATAACCTGACTGTTGTTGCTATCCACCATTTTTTTTCTCAGTAAACTTTCCATGGCATTCCATGATAAATAAACTTGTACTTAATAAATCGTTGAGTGCCTGGAAGAAGGACGTAAGACCAATTAGGTTAAGCGCAGGCTTACATCCTTTTACCAGGCACACAACGAAATGTTTGGATATGATCCATATTTCTGACTGAACATGTAAACAGCATTCATTGAAACTTGTTTGTGCGTGTTCTACACTCAGAACATGGTCGGGCCAGGAGAAGTCGACGAGGACCTCCAACCAGAAACGGCAGAGGAATGCGCTAAATACGGAGAAGTGGTCAGAGTCGTCATCTATGAGGTGAGTAATGAGATCCGAGGTGGGATACAAGACTGATGTCAGCTACATTATTGCATGGTTAGCATTACCAGTCTAATAATAGGGGTCAATGCACTGATGGGGGGGGCATTGTACTTACATCATAAGTCTTTTGTATTTTGTTGTTGTTGTAGTTGCATAATAATCTAGTCCAGAACATTGTACTCGATGGATGTGAGTCATTCCCAATGTTGTATTCCACAGACTGAAATAGTGCAAATGTATTCAGATTGTACATATTCATTCCAATGTGGAATTTCTGTAAGAATGTGCGTTTTTGGTTATTTCAGGAACCAGATACCCAAAAATCTTTGGATATCCGGATACCCGTAAACTTTTTTTGTAAAAACACATAAATACACCTGAATGTATAAAATAACCAATATGAGCACAAGTTTCTCTTGTTTTATGAGAGTCAAAATAAATGTGAACTTACTGTAACAATTTCCTGCCTCTATAAAAAAAAATGACTTGTAGCATTCCCCACACAAAAAGAGTTAACAAAAAATCAGAGACTTCCATTTGTGTGGCTTAAATGTTAATTCAAAATTTGCTGAAAGTCATTTACGGGTAATTGGAACTGGAAGATGGAACCGGATAATGACAGTTTCGGTCAGGTATCTGGGTACCTGGCACAGCATTCAATTTTTGTCTTCAGATGACAGAAATTCTTTTTGGAAATTATTTCAGTAATTTTACTAAAACGATAGCACCTGAGACACAAATATTTCAGGGGATATTTATATGTAAAATTTCTTTTTGACTGCTGAAACGTAGCTGTTATTTATGATTGCTATGTGTTTCAGTAATCATTATCTCCCGCTAATCATCAATGCCTGCATAGTATCACCTTCATAATTTTATCTTTATTCGCAAACACATCAACCGCACAGCTACAGAACAAATAGGGAGTATTTGGGAATATGTGAAGAGTTTCATAACAACGCGATAAACGCCATATTTAAAACTTTTGTACCAACACCACTCAGACATCGTTCACAGGTAGGAAACACAAGTTCCAACTCAGTTTTTAGCAAAATGCGATATAACCACTATATAAACTCAATCATTATACACGTTTTATTCCAAACCGCGATAAACGCCATGCCAGCTTCTCTGCAATCTGCGATATATCCTCTCAGCTAAATGGATATATAGCATTTTGCTATGAAACTCTTCATATTATCAATTGAAATTAGTAATCTAAATGTTATGGTGTTCATTCACCAAGCTTTTCTCGAAAAAAGTGATTTATATCATGAGTTTTATTTTTACGCAGGAACCCGACGCTGCTGATGATAGTGCTGTTAGAATATTTGTTGAGTTTCAAAGAATGGAATCAGCCATTAAAGGTAAGAGCCCCCCTAAACAAAAACAAAAAAACTGGCTAAGTGCTTTTTGCTGTGTTTTTCAACATGGTAAATGCAAGATGTCAAGCTAATTTGATTGAATCTAACCTGTATGAGCATCTATAGCAACAAAGTGGAGGTTTTCCATTGCAGTGGACAATCTGTGATGTTACTTTTGTAGCTTTGCTGGTTTTGCAGCCCAAAATGATGCAATCTGTTCACGTTTCTGGGAGTTTGAAGTACTATCGACATTCTACGTGTAGTACATGCTCATTGGTATCACAGTGTACTGTCATTGACATGAACTGTCCGTTACAAATTGTGCTGTAAAGTGACTACCATCTATAGTCGGATGTGTCCGTTGGAGTTGTCACGTTTTGGAAAAGGTGTATGAAATGGTCCATCAATATGCACACTGGATGTAATTGTTATTAAGCAGTGAAGAGTCAGCCAGTTTCTCTGGCCTTTGGTTTTTTTTTGGTTTTTTTGGTCATCATTTTAACCAAAATGTCAACATTTTAATCTGAATGTCTTCACATACACAGCTGTGGTGGACCTAAACGGCCGGTATTTCGGAGGGAGGGAGGTCAGAGCTAGCTTCTACGATGTGGGCAAGTTCCAGAGATATGAGTTAGACGCTCAAGATTGACAGGAATACACACGGTCAGATCAGAGCAGACAAACTGTAAATAAAAACAGACAGTAGAGGGTGCTGTTTATTGGCGTAACAGACACTAAGGACTTTGTCACATGTGGAACCCCCCCCCCCTTACCTACCTTCTAGAGTTCATCAAATGTGGAATTATCCAACCAGAAATTGCTGTGTTGAAATCCTTATTATGATCAATGCTTCTTCTCATGCAGTGCATTCACACACACACTCTGGCATAGGTAGCCATTGAATAAACGATCCTGCCATCTCAATCTGTTGATGAGGCTGCGATGATATTGGATCCTACAGCTTTGAGGTCCGTCTTACAATGTAGTAAACTTAGTGTGATATGTGACCCAATCATACAAAATGATTCTGAAATAACTACAACTGCTTTTGTGTAACTGGTAAAAAAAAAACCACCTTTTCACAATTCATTGAAGATGTCAATGAATTTCACCCCATAAAGTCTTATTTCACAAGATTCGTTTGTTAGTAAATTGAAGATAATAACGTGCTTGTTTTACATAGCTCAAAAAATCCAAAAGTAAAAAAAAATTAATGTTCTGTTTGTAGGATCCGGTCGCATATTATTAACACTGTATAACATCTGGCGATGTATATATTTTTAGGGTATGTGGGTGCCAAGTTGGTCTGGGGGGGGGGTGTCTCTATTAACATGAAAATAACCACAAATTGGAAAATACATGCAATTTATCAAACATGCAATTTGATTTTCATTTTTATTCAAAATACAAAAACTAAACAAATGTTTGCATTCTGCATCATTGTAGTAAATTTAATAGATGTAAGGAAACGTTCTATTACAGTCATCAATTTATGCTACACATAATAAACTTCATTTTTAATTTGTACAATAAATGTGTATTTGTCAGTTTTTATGTTGTTCATTATTCTGGTCCATTATTTCTGCTTATTGACATTGTGTGAATAATCTTTCATTAAATTAAAAACTGGAAATTATTTAACTTTTCTTAAAAGTGACAAAACGTTACACAAACATTTTTCTATGGACGATTGATACTATCCTCGGCTTTACACCAAGTAAGTTTCACATATAACTCCACCAATTTGGATATGAATGAATTGCTAATCCGATGTCTTAATTTCCTTTTTTTATTTTAGTAAGTGACTGGGAACCATTGAATTTGTGAAAACAAAATCTGTTTATTCACAGCAGTATAACACTGTTGGTTAAATGTCAGTAAATGCATCCATATAATCAAAGAGAAGTGTACATACATAGAAACCAACCTGTGAAAGCTCAAGCTTATTTCATAGTGTAATTAAAGGGACAATATCATCACGATCAGAGCAGACTTTCAATAAGGGCATGGAATCAGTTTCCTCATTTAAGATGAACACAATGACTAAAAATTACTGGCTCATGCAGCAGCAACAGTAATATGACCTTATCATGTGGGGGTTTCAGTCACTGAATTAATCTAAAACCAGCACTCCCATTCTATGCTATGTTGATAATGATGATATTGTCGCTTTAAAGGGAAAATAGTGAAAATACAAATTAGATGAAAAAAAAAAAATCAGTTTCTTTTCAGGTAATTAATTACAATGATGTATACACCCCCTTTAAATACAGACTACCAACTGTATAGATGCTTCAGTCCTCTGTCCCTGAAGTGTGTCACTGATTGGTTATGCAAATTCCCAAAAGGTTTTTAATCCAATGAAACACTGGCTACCATAAACTCCAGGTGTTGTCCTCTGTGGTAGCAAGCCCCTGATTGGATAAAATAAGTCATCCATGTTTTTCTTGCCCAATGAGTATGATGCTTTTATCATGATGGGGCTGGGGTTTGCTTTGCCGTCTGTGACTCGGTTTCTTGCGGTGACTTTGTTGCTTCTAGGAAATAAAATGCCAAAACAAAAAATTTTAAAATGTAAAATTTGAAAAAAAGTATGGGTGATCCCATGTCCTGCTGCTATATTAAATACTTTTGTATTATGCAAATTTTACCAGGGCCAAGTGGACCAATTACCTAGTGTGTCTGTGGTACACAGGTTTTGCATTGATAAGCCAGAACACATACCTTTAGCTGTGTGTTTCGTTTTCAGAAGAGCTCTTTGCATTTCCATTTTCTTGTTTGTATGGCACTTGTACTTCCATTGATTGCCATATGAGGGCGCTGTTTCTTGAGCTGTGTAAAAATGATGAAAAATTCAAATAATCCCAAAGGTAGCCCAGGGGTATTGGTAGTGATTGTGTGTAGGGGGATGCTGATATAACCATTTGTTATTTTTTGGGGGATAGGGGGGTAAAACTGGATCATTTGGGGTAAATCCCTGGGTCGGTTGGGGATACATCCCTGGGTCGGTTGGGGTACATCCCTGGGTCGGTTGGGGTACATCCCTGGGTCGGTTGGGGATACATCCCTGGGTCGGTTGGGGGTACATCCCTGGGTCGGTTGGGGGTACATCCCTCGGTCAGTTGGGGTACATCCCTGCATAGCTTGGGGGTATATCCCTGGGTCATTTTCCCACCACCTGGTGATTGTACTTGCCTTCATTTTCCTGTGTTTTCTCAAATATAACGGCAGTGCCCAGCATATTTTTGTGCTGCCCAGTGAAGATGTAACTTCCAAGCTGCAATATTGGTTCATTTGTCTCAATGCCCTGCAGAGTTTAAATAATTCAAGTCAATTAATCCAAGAAAGTTAATCAATAGTCAATCTGCATTATTAACATTAATATCTCTATTTATTCATCTTTTTCAAAGTTAAAACTGCTTTTGTTATAGTCATTATTACACTGAAAACTCACCTTTACTGCCAGTTTATATGCCCCAAAAATACTTGACTAATAATTTAATTTGCCAAATTTTAATTATGTAAAATATGCCAATAAATCATAACTTATCCACTGCATAGAAAAATTTACAATATTAACTTTAAAGGAGCAAACCAGCTAGCATGTGGGACCTGTGTCCAAAAAAGAAGAAATTAAAACATAAAAGAGCAAACACCTATAACTTCATCCTCATCATTTGTTAATTTTGTGGCTAGTTTATTTTTCTTCGAGCAGATTAAAAAAATAAATCGTCTGGAGGGCTTTTTTCTCTGAGAAATGTGTATGCAACATACCAGTACTTTCAAATTGGAACTACGACATTTTGATAGATACTCAGAATCGATGATGCCTGATAGCTCAACAAGAACGAGTTCTTCCTGCAAAAACAAACAAACAAATACTGTAAGATTACAAGAGGGATCATGGGGGTCAAAAGGGACTATGCCCCCCACAAAACACTAAAATAGGTAAATAGATAATTACAATCAAATAAAATTAAATTTACAAATCTCAAAAACTGAAAACCAAAAACATAAATTAATATATTATTAGTGTTTCTTAGCAATGTTGACATCACACAAACAAGTGTGACTTACTTAGGATACATCTTAAACAAAAAATAATTATGTATAATGAAAGGTCAGCTTTAAATTTTAGACAAATCACTGATAGAAATTCTTTCTTCCATATTGTTATTGAATCAGATACAATGATAAAAGACATTGTCATTAGGAAATGTTTTGTTTGTATTTAAAATTTTACTCTGCCAGACACATGCCAGAGTGCCAGGTGACTGCGCAATGAATGCTGAATTTAATAATTTTACAAGGCATTATAACTTAAATATACAATTTACATTCAAAAATCATGATGTTTACCTCTTCGATCCACTCATCAGCATCACTTTTGGGATCTTGCATATCCTTTCCAGAAAATATGATATGACTCTGATGATTGATGAGTGATGTCGTCTGCTAGCTGTTGCGTGCACTAATTGAACTAAGTTAATGGTACCCAGACACTTTCCTCCCAGTTTCAATTCATAAACAAATGGTTTTAAAGATAAACAGTCCTTGGTACCAGTCTAGTCTTACAAGTTAAACATATTATGGGGGATGTGTACGTGTAATGCATGAACGAACTTGATGTGCGGACGAGGTTGATACATTTTCAGGTTGTCATCACTGATCTCTATTTTTACTGACAAAAGAGATCAGTAACAGTGGTTGTCACCTGGTGGTCAGTCAACCTTTTGTTATCAGATTATGTGCTGCCATTGTGCCAAAGAGGGGAAGTACCTGATGTGGGTGGTGGTCAGTCAGTGTAAATATTGAGACAATGATTAACATGGTTAACATGGTTAAGGTTAACTGCTAACATTGTTCGTGACCGGTCCCGTCCCCCAGGCCAAGCATTGTTGAAGGCACTCGTCTGACACGTTTATGACAGTGATACGTATACGTTGCCGTTGGTGGGTCTACTCTAGTCTATTAAAGTTACAATCAAACTCAAAGTGCACTGCATGCAGCGGCAGGCTTCTCAAAACATAACCAGGTAAGGAAATTTATTTCATTCAGAAAAGGTCTACAAATTGTTTATCTTACAAACACAACAAGTCTTGGCCTTGGTCTTGGAGGAGGATGTAAAATGGCTCAAAACAATTATTATTTTTTGTTTATTCTGCCAAAAAATACAACAATCGTAAAAACAATACAACTACAAGAGTAATGAACATTATAATTCTAAACGTTTAAGTAAACATGACAGGGTGCAAGTTGAACAAATAACTTAACTTAAAGCCGAAGCATGAGTGAAGAAGATGATACAATAAGGGCTGCCGGCTGAGAGGAGAGTAAGGGATAGGGTCAAGAGAGAAGAAGGGGTGTAGAGAGCTAAACAAAGTCATGTAACAACATAAAATTAAAATAGAAAATTTAAGACCAAGGAATAATAATAATAATAATAATGTGTGGATTTATATAGCGCACGTATCCACCAATTAAGTGGTGCTCAAGGCGCATTATATTATTTTCTCTGCTCATAAGGCTCATAAATCATTCCTGAAACCATCTCAGCTCCCTGGGGAGTATACAGCTCAATTGCTGCCATTTCTAGCGCATATAGAGCAAACCAACTCTGCCTTCACAGGTACCCATTTAACCCCTGGGTGGAGAGAAGCAATTATGATTAAGTGTCTTGCTCAAGGACACAAGTGTCACGGCCGTGATTCGAACCCACATTATGTTGCTAACACCAGAACTTGAATCCGGTAAGCTAGACCGTGACAAATTAAGGCAAGGTAGATAATAACCAGATGAATGAAGACAACAAACAACCATTCTTAGATGGCCAGGATTAAATGAACTTAAGGCCAAGTAAAAAAAAAACCAGTTGATCGTCCCCGCCCGCATCCTCTTTTGAGGCCGCATCCTTTTTTTATTATTTTTTATTTTTTATACTTGTCCACAAAAAGAGTAAATTTTTCATGTAGGCCTATTTTTACTTGGGTTACTTTAACAAAATACATCAAACATTGTTTAACATGAATATTT
The DNA here is from genome assembly GCA_029582265.1 of Zoroaster sp. YZ-2022. Classification (NCBI taxonomy): domain Eukaryota; kingdom Metazoa; phylum Echinodermata; class Asteroidea; order Forcipulatida; family Zoroasteridae; genus Zoroaster; species Zoroaster sp. YZ-2022. The sequence goes on from CM055820.1 coordinate 46,914,458, forward strand.
TTACTCAACTACTTGTTCGATAGCTATAAAAAAAAGTTGGCGGTGATTTCAAACTGAAAAATTGGTGGCCATTTTGAATTTAAATGTTTGGCGGCCATCTTGGAAAAAAATAAAAAATAAAAAAATAAAAAGGCCCTTATCCTCTTCTTTTTGAAAAAACCAGGACGATCAACTGGTATTTTTTTTTACTTGGCCTAAGGACTGTGACGCGAAAGCCTATTTAATCCAATCTTAAAATGGAACATAAAGTTAATGACGAAGTTAATAAGTCCTAAAAACTAGGTCCTTCGGTGAACGTAGTTTTGCGTATGCTGCTCCTGAACTGTGGAACAATATCCCTGGTTTAATTAAGACTAAGAGTTCAAACACTATCAATAACTTTAAGTTCCAGGTTAAAACATACTTTAATAAGTAAATGTGGGTTCATTGTCGTCAATTATTGTAAAATGTAGTAATATAATTTGAAAGTCAGTTGGGATGTGTAACTTTTAAGTGCATAGACTTTTATTTGAAGGTATTACGCGCTATATAAGAACTATTCATTATTATTATTATTAGTTTGAATTGATTATAACTAATAAATAAATGTATATTGCATAAATCAAAACAATTGACATCCATATCAACAAATAGACAATTAACAATGAGTCTAACACCAGTTGAAATGTAATTGATTTTCAGATTGTGTGTGTGTGGGAGGGGGGGCACCGCATGTTTCCACGGGATGGCAGTAGCCCTGGCGATGTTGCGTTTTTGCAATAATATTTGTCTAATTAAATTACATGTGCATCTCAGATAATGTTTGACTTAGCTAGTAATACTATTATAATAATTAGCAATACTGACGTTTGACCAACAGTATCTGGGCACAGGAAAGTACAACATTGGTTTAGCCAGATCATCCAAAAATGCTTACTTGGTCTTGATGTACAAGAGTCAATCATCCTGAAAAATAATTCCATCTAAATTTCTTTCATCTTAGAGACAACATTTTTTTATGTTGAATACATTTCCAAATGTTGTACCTTCCCTTTAATAAGGATCATCAACATTTCTTATTACCAATCATAAAGCCACCATTTGGTGTTAACCCAAATGTTCTTAAAGGGACTATATTGTAACGATCAACAGGGCATGGAATTGGTGTGCCAGTGTTGGATTAGCTAAGTGACTGAAAATAATACCCAGATATTACCCTTGCAGCAGCATAAATGAGCCAGTAATTTTTAGTCATTGTATCCATCTTAAACAAGGACACTGATTCCATGCCCTGTTGAAAGTCTGCTAAGATCGTGACGATATTGTCCATTTAACTTACTGACTAAAGATCTATTTGTTTTTATTATTAATTTAAGGCTGTGTGTTTTCTGTTACTTTGGGAACTGGATACCTGTAAACAATTTTGTAAAAACATGTAAATACTCTTGATGTATAAAATAGCCAAACCAATACAAACACAATAAATGTAAAATATGTAAACACAGTTATTGGAACCAAGACAAATTTCCCATATACAAAGTATGGCGGCTAAGAGAGGCCTCACAAATCGGGCAAACATTCATACCCCTATGTGAAAAACTCATTTAAAACACAGCACAGCAGAATTCCAGTCAATCCAGCAATTTTGGCTGCAATTGGACATTGTTTCACTTTCAAAGCCAAAAAAAACAACTAAAACTAAAAATACCAACAGGCGAGTAGAAGGTGATGTGCGCTGAGACCAGAAACCAGAGACTTTTTTTCTTTCTTTTGGCCTTGGCTGCACTGAATGCGCTTTTATATGCAAAGAGTCACAATAAATGTGGACTTACTGTAATCATTTTCAGCCTCTATATTAACCCTAACCCCAAACCCATCCAACTCCAACAGCAGGTTGTGTTGCATTTTGATAGATTCAGTACTGTATAGCCCATGATGCATGATGTTGGATGTCGGTGGATTCAGGAAGGTTCCTAGCCAAAACGATAAGGGCGGTTTGGGTTAAAAACGACTCGTAGCATTCCCATTCCTCACACACATACAAAATAATTCATGTATCCCACACTCGCACTAATTCAATAACTGTGAACAATAGGCACAAATACCAACTCATGATATTGGCACAACGGCAGTCAACTCAAAACAAACTAGATCAACATGGTAAAACATGCTTAAATATATATATGCTAGATATTTAATTTAAAAATGGTACCCCATACTTTTTGCCACTGTTTTTTTTTTCAAAAGCCACAATTCTGATTATTGTGAAGAAGTATTTGTACATTTTTGTACATTTTGTATATTTGTTTGTGCATGGTCTGTTGAGGGCACATGTTTAAATCACTGTTGATCCATAGGGCAGCGATAGTGCATTGTGTTTGGCATATTTTGCAGTTGATGTGCCTTTGCGGAATATCTCCAGAAGAACACATAGTACCATAACACACACACTTAAAGTCTAAAGTCTCACTTGACACCAAAGTGGCTATCGTCAAGACTCTGGGTTGAACACTGAATAAATGTTTCAGCAAAAGTAACATTTAGGCTGAAACTTTTAATTTTGTTTTGATGTTCATTATCTTCTTATTTTCAGATAAGCACAAACTTTATATACAAGATTACTTGACATAATTGATAAGTATGCAGTCTTCCTTGCGTTGTCTGTGGCTTTTAACGCAGCGCTCCCATAGTCTACCAACTCTCCTTCAACTATCCAGGCCCTCAACTAACCATCTGCATCAGTCCAGCCGAGGTCATGCTAACCTCCACCGTGATCAGGCCTACATCGGGGGTGCGTGGGTGTCGGCCAACAACAAACAGACGTTTCCTGTGATAAACCCTGCCAATGGAAATGAGATCAGCCGAGTCCCAGACCTTGGGGTTGTGGAGACGGAAGCAGCTATCAGAGCTGCTTATGATGCATTCCAGAGCTGGCGAGAAACAACGGCCAAGGAAAGGAGTGGTATCTTGAGGAAGATGTACGAACTCATGATGGAGAATCAGGATGATTTGGCTAAAATCATTACTACTGAAATGGTAGGGAAAAACGGAGGTACCATCTCAGTGTCAAACAGAATAAGAGAGACCAGAGGACAGCAGACTTATATTACTAGTTCTTTTCCATGGTTCTTAATATCGTGTGCATGCTCAGAATTATGGAAACGATTGGAAAGAATTGATAAATCTTTCATCAACATCTCATGTATTTCGTCATTTACCAACAATTTATGGTAATTTCCTTTTTTGATTCTGAAAATTGCTATTTACCGCATAGATAGAAAAAAGACAAATAATCAGCAAAAGCATTATTTTTCAGTGCCAAGACCAGGGCAAAATATTCTCATAGACATTCTGATATATTCTAATGGTGCCCTTTACTCAGGAAAAGTGGCCTTGCCCATACAAGAATGAAATTCCAGGCCTACTTTATAATGTATTTCTATTTCACAGGGAAAACCTCTGGCAGAAGGCAAGGGAGAAATCAACTATGCTGCTTCTTTCTTTGAGTGGTTTGCCGAGGAAGCCAAGCGTTGCTATGGTGACATTGTGCCGACAATGATGAAGAGTAAACGCATGTTACTCCTGAAGCAGCCTGTGGGCGTGGCGGCCATGATTACACCGGTGAGTAAGGGACAGACATATAAGTCAAGTCTGAGTCCTGTAAATAATGAAACTTTATCAAGCATATCAAACATTGGATTCAGACGACCAATATATCATCAAATAAACCACAAGGGAGTTTTGATTTCAGCAAACATTTGACATTACATATTTCATAAAATATTAGCCAGAAGAGTGGTTTTACAGTAATACAATCCTGATAGAAATGAAGTTATGATGGGCTATGCATTAATTTATTTTGGCACTTTATAACTGTTAAAGATGAACTCAAGTCTGGCGAGTGCATGCAATTATCATTGGCATGCCTGACGATGGTCAGAGAATCTTGCAGTCAGGTCGGGTGTGTTCATAATGATTGCAGTTTTTTACATTGGGGTGAAATAGTAGTTAAAATGCACTGAAGAACATGATGAGAGTACAATCTTTAAGCCATACCTTCAAGAAAATTGCTGAATATTGCCTGTAAAATAGCCCAAACTTGGTTGACATATCTTTAAAGAATCATCTAATGTCAAACAGTGCCAGGCTCAGACTTCTTTATTCCCTTCCTAATTGTGTGGGTGTTCTCCTTCAAATTATCTGCCTCATTTGTATTTTGAACAGAAAATGAACAAATAATTTTCTTTACATGGCCCTTACATCAATCGTTTATTCATTTCCCCTTTCTCCATATAGTTATATGCTACATGATAAAAAATCATTGTTTTCATATTTATCTCAAATGTAGTGGAATTTCCCAAGTGCCATGATCACACGTAAGTTAGGAGCAGCCCTTGCTGCTGGTTGTACTGCTGTAGTGAAACCTGCTGAAGATACACCACTGTCTGCTCTAGCATTGGCATCGGTGAGTCAATCAAAGAGAACACTTAATAGGGATGGATCAGAGCTACTTCTGTCAGTACCCCCCTGGTAGTGTTAACCCTCCTACTATAGCTGCACTTTAGTGGCAAGTAGCTACATAGGTCAAAACCAGTCAACTACTTGTTTTGACTGTTGACCCAAACGTGCACACAGGGGCATTTTTGACTGGTTTTTACTGTCATTTTGACTACCCTGAACAAAACCAGACAATGCTTTTACCAGTCAAAAATGGTTGACTCATTTTAACCTGAAAAATGTACTTACTACACGTAAGGTTTGACAGTGTTTGACTTTTAAGTGCACGAGATATACCCCACTCCTTGTCTCCACCCTTTGTCTTTGGAGGATCTCCATGCATGATTTTTCTTCAGACAATTTCATTTTAACTGACTCTTCCATTCCTCCAGCTAACAGAAGACATGCTCACCCTCCCACCCCCACTCCTTGTCTCCACCCTTTATCTTTGGAGGATCTCCATGCATGATCCTTTCAGACAATTTCATTTTAACTGACTCTTCCATCCCTCCAGCTAACAGAAGACATGCTCACCCTCCCACCCCCACTCCTTGTCTCCACCCTTTGTCTTTGGAGGATCTCCATGCATGATTTTTTTTCAGACAATCTCATTTTAACTGACTCTTCCATTCCTCCAGCTAACAGAAGAAGCTGGCGTGCCACCAGGTGTCTTCAATGTTGTGACATGCTCCAGAGACAATGCTGCTGAAGTTGGTAAGCTCTTGTGTGAGAGCCCCTTGGTTTCAAAGATCTCCTTCACTGGTTCCACTGCCACTGGCAAGGTGAGACGGGTGATTTCTCAGTATTAACATTTTTTTATACAAATCATTTGTAGCAAAGAAAAAAAGTAGCCCACTCTATGTCAACAACCTAAAGTGTACTTTTATATTTTGCCTACTACTTTTGATAATATTTTAGACATTAAATATGGTCTTAAAACCCGATGAGGCTGTTCATGCTGCCCAAAATCGAGTTAGGTGGCAGAAACGAGTTCAAGCATTAATCTTCCTACTACTACAAGGGTCAAAATCAGTCACAAAATGTTGATATACTTTCCAAGGTATACCTAGTGCACTTAAAAGTCAAACCTTATGTGTAGTAAGTACATTTACAGGTAAAAATGAGTCAACCGTTTTTGACTGGTAATGGCACTGATATTGTTCAGGGTGGTCAAAATGACAGTCAAACCCAGTTAAAAATGCCCCTGTGTGCACAGTCAAAACAGGCAGTTGACTGGTTTTGACCTCTACAGCTACTTCCCACTGAAGTGCAGCTATAGTAGGAGGGTTAAAATAACCTTTGGTCACAACATCTCGAGTTGCAGAAGAGTAGTGTCAACTTGATGATGATATTTTAGATGTAGACTTTTCGATCCATATGCAAAGTAGGCTTACAAAGACTACCGAGTTCTGTCTATAGAGGCTAGTGACTACCAAGGAAAGATTGCCTTTCCATTCTCCCCTTCATTCAAGTCCTGAAACCACCTTAGTGTATGACAACTCAAGATGTAATCATCTCTCAATAATATCCCTCTCTATCAGATTCTCCTACAACAATCTGCCAGTACAGTCAAACGTGCCTCCATGGAGCTCGGTGGTAATGCACCTTTCATCGTCTTCGACTCCGCTACAGTGGATGCAGCTGTTTCTGGTGCTATTGCTTGTAAATTCCGTGGCATGGGACAGGTATGTGTAATCAATCATGACTTTGTCCAGCTGTGTCTTTTGTGATTTCAGATCATTTTGTGTAAATGAATAACCCCCTATTAAAACTGTTATTTTACAGTTATTATCAACATTAGGAACAACATTAGTAAAAACTTACTTGGTGTGAAGTTGTACACCCATATTAATCATCATGATAAATTATTTTCTCTGAAGTGTTATTATCTTTGAATCCCAACCGTGACCATGGTGCTTGTTTCCTTGAGCAAGACACTTTACCATCATTGCTTCTCTCCACCCAGGGGTAAATGGGTACCTGTGAGGGCAGAGTTGGTTGTTCTGTTTGATTAGCCCAAAATGCGCTGTAATGGCAGCAATCGAGCTGTATACTCCCCAGGGAGCTGAGATGGTTTCAGGGATGATTTATGAGCCTGATGAGCAGGGGTAATAATGTAATGCGCCTTGAGCACCAGTTTGGTGGATACGTGCGCTATATAAGTCCACATTATTATTATTATTATTAGAGAAAACAGGAATTGTTGTGTTCAATTTACAAAAAAATTGCTGGCTGGTTTCAGATCTGAATTTTATTCACGTTTTTGCCAAAAAGATTGGTGCCATTACCATCCCAAAACCAAGTAAGCTTTTAGATAATTAATAACACATTTATGTATGTACCTAGATTTTTGAATTGTTGTCTTATTAATAAATATTTCAATTCTCCTTTCTCACGCAGACATGCGTCTGTGCAAATCGCATTCTTGTACAGGATGGAGTGTATGAGGAATTCTGCCAGAAGCTTACAGCACAGATCAGCAAGTTGGTGGTTGGAGATGGGATGGACTCTGGGGTCACACAGGGGCCACTAATTAATGAAAAAGCCATCGAAAAAGTAAGCTGGTGATTCCTAAAGGGAAGGATATGCTAATGTTATTTGCTCTGTGCACATTGTTGCTTTTTAGTGGGGCTTCTTCCAATATTTACCTATTGTAGGAGAATCGTGTGAACACAGCTAATGAAACAATGTCCAATCCAATCATAAACGCACAACCCACAAGAAAACTTAGGCATTCAAAAACTACTGCACAAACTTCCATATTGGTTGTCTAAGGGGTGTGGCTAAGTATCAAACAGTGAGGTCAATTGAGCTGAACTAAAAGTAGATTGTACTTTCAGACACATTATGCACATGTGAAAACTCACTCCTGGTAACTGTTAACACTAGAATATAACTGGAGTCAATACCACATACTAACCATCAATTAAACTAGTATAACAATATATAGATACAAACAAGGATATGTGTAAGGGTGGGATGGGAGTGGGGAGGTTCTAAGGGTGGGGTGGGGGTGTGAAGAGTGTCTAAGGTGGGGTGGGGAGGGTCTAAGGGTGGGGTGGGGTGGGGGTGTGGGGGGTCTTATGAGGGCTGCAGTTTGTATGGATTCTCCATTTTCCCCAGCCTTTTCACAACTCTGCTTCAAACACTTGTTCTGCCCCAAACCTTCACCCCCTGCTGTGACATATGAGACCTCATTTTAACGAGCACTTTCTTATTCTGTAAACATCTTCCTTATAATTAAGGTACAAAAGCATATTGACGATGCTGTTTCCCGGGGAGCTAAGGTCCTTATTGGAGGAAAGAGACACCGACTCGGTAGAACCTTCTTTGAGCCTACCCTCCTGTCTGAGGTGTCCCAAGACTCCTTGGTCTGCTCAGAAGAGACATTTGGACCCCTTGCTCCCATTATCAGGTAGGAAAAAAACCCTCACTTTTAACACACCCCCAGTGGCGTAACTGGGGTTTGTTCAGTAGAGGGTGCAACGCACTTTTTACTGGCCCCTTATTTTGTTCATAGGGATCCAACATCTGAGCATGGTAGAGTGGGCCAGTAGAGTGAATGTTGGGACTCATGCAAGGTCAGTCATTTCATGACATTGACTTGGTGTCAAGTCATTGACAAAACAGGATTAAAGTCGAGTTGACTGTCTTGATTGAGTCTAGTCAAAATTAAGCTCAAATCAAAAGCTTGGGTTTTTAAATTCTTAGGGTTGTCGAAAATGTATGGATAATTTAATGTATAAGCAATTTGCAAGTCGTTAAAAAATGTACGTGGTAATTTTTCTTTATTTGACATTTCTCCATGTGTTTAAAAGATATAAATTTTATGACAGTTTGTTTGTGTCTTGCTTCGAAATATGTCATCAGAACAGAGTTGAAGACTCAAGTCTTTGAAGGCTTTGATTTGAGTTTGTGTTCAATCATCTTTTCTCCATCCCCCTCCCAATGACAGGAGAAGAGTACGCTACCAAATAGTTCATTTTTCTTTAAAAAAAATTTCCCCTACCCAGTTTTCAAAACAGCCTATGTGCCAACACAGTTTACCTTTATATAAATTGTTTGTTTTATTTTGAAAGGAATTAAGTTACTTTCAAGTAAGTCATTTCACAAAATAATTGACCAGGAGCCAAGAGGTGAATTAGTGAATTAATGAATTTTATTGATGGTCAAATAGTTACACCTATGATTTGGAAATATTCCAGTCAATAATTTTGTGAAATATCAAATGAAATATCAAATGTTAAAGTAGTTTACTTCCTATTTACATCAAAATTGCCAGAAAAATAGTGAAACACACATAATATGCATCTTTACAGTTTCTTTTATTGTTTCTCCATTGCAGATTCAAAACTGAGGCTGAGGTTCTAGCCATTGCCAACTCTTCTCAGTATGGTCTAGCAAGTTACTTCTACTCCAACGATATCGGCCAGATCTGGCGAGTCGCAGAGAAACTGGAATTTGGCATTGTGGGTATAAACGAAGGCATAGTTTCGTCCGAGGCGGCGGCATTCACCGGCATCAAGCAGTCAGGATTAGGCACAGAGGGATCCAAGTATGGGATCAATGAATATCTGGATATTAAATATGCCTGTTTTGGGGGCATATGATTCTATTGAGTTTAGTCCATCAATTCTCATTCATCTGTGGATGGATCTTGGAGGCAGGGCTTACAAATGTTCAATAGAGGGTAGGCCTACTAAATCCCCCAGTAGCTACTGACTAGCAATAGTTTAACAATGAAATGTGTATGCCCTAAATCCCATAGTATAGAATAACATCAGCCATCAGTTGATTTTTGTATAAGATGTCCACATTTTCTGAATCATACCTCATGTAATTAATCAAATGTTACCTTTAAAATTATGGGAAGGTACAACATTGATAATTTTTTCAAAAATGTTTTCACTGCCCCTCCATTGACAAATTTCTGGCTACGTGCCTGATCTATACTTGATAAGAATCAAGTGATATGTACAGAACCCAAGCTGTAAAAGTTTAAGCTTATTTCATTGTGTCACTATAATCTCACTTGAGATATGATATGAGGTTCTTTTCAGAACCCTGTACCTCACTTAGCGATAGTTGAGATAAACACACAGTGTTATCGCCAACCGAAACAAGAAAATATTGAAAATGCATTCATATTGTTTGTATTCATTCTTAATGGATCATTGTCAGCTTTGAGGATCCATTTCAGGTTTGAACTTTTGTTAACATTTTCTTGAAAATGATTTCTCTGAATGTTTGACATCGAAACACTTTAATTTACGAATCATTCACATTAGAAATAGTTAATAACAATTTGTATCAATCATGCGAGGAATCAAAATTATTCATGAGTGAAATAATGTAATTACTGAAATAATAAAGTTATGAGATATTCATTAATATTTTTAATAATGTTTAGACAAATTTGATCAGTACAAGTGTACTGTACATGTTTGGTAAAGTAAGTAAAATTATATTATTATCAATGAAAAACCTTTAAGCATTTATGTTAAATCAATGCCTATTTGTTCCATGAAAACAAATTTTTAAAAATCCTGAAAATGATCCTGTCTGAATTGCTTTCATTTCAGAGAAAACAATTGTCTTTGTTCCATCTGGTTTCTATAAATAGTCTTTTTCACACTTTTCTCATGACTTAGTCTCTGCATTGATTGATTGAGTGAACCTACTCAGAGACGCTTCTTTGATTGATTGAGTCAACCTAGTCATAGACGCTTCTTTTTTCTCTTGGCTGTACATAAATGAAAATTCATCTGTATGATAATGGATACTTGATGTTATTATCATTAGTTTAATCAGATGTATACTGATGTATGAAGAGGAGGGGGCGGCATTGGAGAAAGAAAATGATGTGAATATAAAGTACACCATAAAGTTGAGAAAAATAAATAAATATAAATAAAATAAAGTTGTGATATGTGTTTTGATTGCAGTGATACATGGTCAATAACAATTTGTTATGAAAAAAGAAATTGACTTTCTTATTTTTTGTACACTGTATGGAAGCAGAAGGTTGGAACATTGGGGGTTATAGGGAGGGAGAAAAGGGGAACATTAACTCTCCCCCCTTGTTGTCATGCAAGAATATTTACCATACAGTTTTGTATGGGGGGGGGGGCTAACACCAGTTATCACTTATGGACAAAAATAAAGTACTTTGAGATTTTTATAATATAAATATTATTGGGCTTATATTAATCATTATATTAACTTGAATTAAAATTAAAGGGCACTAGTACTCTACATATTATGGCCAATCTTAAATTATGTTGGCCCTGAATTGTTTCGACAACTCAAATGGCTAAAAACAATACTTCTAGCCATAATAATTATGTATTTACAGTGCACTTTAATTTTAAAAGTTCATAATAATGATTATATGCCGTAGAGGGCGTTATTCACTAGAAATTTCCATTATGTTTCGATGGCCATCTCCTACACTAAGCATAATCTGTCCGTAGGGGGCGCTATTTCACAGGCATCATCCATACATTGTGTTGCCGATGCCGTCTCCTACACTAAGCATCATCTGTCCGTAGAGGGCGCTATTTAAGTGAAATATCCAGAGCCGTATATCCATTGTGTTGCCGATGACCATCTCTCCCACTAAGCACATCTGTCCGTAGAGGGCGCTATTCACACTAATGCCATTGTGTTGCCGATTAAGTGTAATGCTATCAATTATCTATTACGTAATGGCAGTAATCCACACAATGAGATCTTAATGGTCCAGTTACTGTAATCGGTCATTATCGAACAATTAATAGTTACGTAATGACAACCACGACAATACATTACGTTAGCTACTGTATTACGTAATGGCAATAACCAAAGGCGTTACATAATCGCGACGACGATTTCTTTTGTGTTAAGCTGAAGCACGCGACTAAGCACAGTCTGGCCGTTGGGGGCGCTACTAATGGGCAATATCCATTGTGTTGCCGATGGCCATCTCCTACACTAAGCATCTTCTATTTGTAGAGGGCGCTATTTAAGTGAATTATCCTTTGTGTTGCCGATGGCCATCTCCTATACTGAGCACATCTGTCCGTAGAGGGCGCTATTCACACACAATGCCATTGTGTTGCCGATTAAGTGTAATATGCTATCAATTATCTATTACGTAATGGCAGTAATCCACACAATGAGATCTTAATGGTCCAGTTACTGTAATCGGTCATTATCGAACAATTAATAGTTACGTAATGACAACCACGACAATACATTACGTTAGCTACTGTATTACGTAATGGCAATAACCAAAGGCGTTACATAATCGCGACGACGATTTCTTTTGTGTTAAGCTGAAGCACGCGACTAAGCACAGTCTGGCCGTAGGGGGCGCTACTAATGGGCAATATCCATTGTGTTGCCGATGGCCATCTCCTACACTAAGCATCTTCTATCTGTAGAGGGCGCTATTTAAGTGAATTATCCTTTGTGTTGCCGATGGCCATCTCCTACACTAAGCACATCTGTCCGTAGAGGGCGCTGTTTACAATTAAGGAAGGACTATTGTGTTCCTAAGCAAAGGGAAGTTAATTATTCTATTATCAGCAGCATCACTGACATCTGTTCGTGGAGGGCGTTTTTTAAAAACTTTATTGATGCTTTAAGTTTTTGGGTAATTAACCAATGGTCACTTAAGAAACTCCCACAACATAGTTTGGGTAAAATTAATACTTAGTTCATTATAATATTAATTTAATAACATTTTCACTAAACCCTCACAACTATAGCCAATTGTGATCAGTCTTAGTTCAGATTTAATTTGAAAATAATATGAGCACTAGCTTTAATATAATATGAGAAATTTAAAGGGATCAATGTTACATAAAATAACTTAATTTAAGGGAAGTATTAATTAATTTTCCGAGTATAGATTTGGTTATGAAGAGGTCAATCCTGTTGTACGGTGTGGTAATTAATTTGTGTTAACTTTTGCTTATTTTTATTCTCTTGATTTCTGAATTATTTCACGTACAAGAGTTAAAGTTTTCGTAATGTTAATTTCAAAGGAAATTATGTAATCTTGTTTTATTATTTTATTATTTAAGTGCTTTACCAACATTGATCCTAACCACATGTCCACTCTATCCCTCTCTTTCTCAGCCGGTAATCCAAGAGTAATTATATAGCCACCCACTCCCATTTTACAATTACACACTGGTCTTCTGGCGTATATATATATATATAAACTTATCCATGAATCAAGAGATATATACAGATACAATTTTGTGAAAGTTTCAGCTTAATTATTTGTGTTGATAAACAATGTACTAAAATTATCATTAACAATATTTTGATCAGCTTTCTATTCAGTTTTGACTATTTATAATAATTTTACCACTTAAAGAAATGTTTCAAGAAACAAAACAATTTTAGAGTTTCTCTGATTATCTAGTTTTTATTTAAATAAACTTCATACAGTTACACCATCATACACTTTTAATAGAATATTGGTTAAACTTGTTCATACATTGTAATTAAGTATCAAGCGATATATACAGAAACAAACCTGTGGAAGTTTAAAGCTCAAGTTATATCATTGTGTTGTTTCCAACAAAATATTTTATAAAGTCAAAATTAAATTTGGAAATGATTTTACTAACTTTAGACAGAATGTTTTGTACAATCATCTCATTGATTGCTGTGAATAATTCTATGGTAATAAATGGTCATGGAATTTTCTGAAAAATAATGAATGGTACACCATTGGTCACCAATGGTGTGCCAGTGATTGATTGCTGGAAATTCAATGGTAACAAATGGTGCTATTTTATAGTTGGTCATGCAAAGACAAAATAATGAACAATTTTCATATAATGGTATGGTTTGCTGCTACAAGTAAGAGTAAATGAATGGTACACTTGTTTCCAATTGTTTAATGTGTTTGTCCTGTCTGATCACTAATCACCCCTAAATAATTTAATTAAACAGATAGTCCATTTGTGGTGACAGAAGTTAAACCAAAAAAAATTTCGAGGTGAAAATTTTTTCCAAATTTGGCCTAAAATTGAAATTTTTACAAAATGATTGATACTTGATGGGGAGACGTAATAGAGTGCCTAGAACCCATTTTTCGTAATTTGAGTCGCCTCTCTTTCCAACTTTTTAAGAAAATCAATATTTTATGAAAAAATATTGGTGAAATTGTCAAATTCTAAACTTGTTCAAATAGGCTGTAACTCGGTGGCTGTATTCTGCAGACACAGAGGTTCATTCTGTGTAATTTTGAACCGAATCGGAGAAAAAAAAATTTCCAGGTGAAAAAAAACGACAATGCTTACCCCTTGTCGTTTTTTCCAAATTTGGCCTAAAATTGACATTTAAAAAAAATGATTGATACTTCCTGGGGAGACGTTATAGAGTGCCTAGAACCCATTTTTCGTAATTTGAGTCGCCTATCTTTCCAACTTTTTGAGAAAATCAATTTTTTATGAAAAAATATGGGTAAAATTGTCAAATTTTAAACTTGTTCAAATAGGCTGTAACTCGGTGGCTGTATTCTGCAGACACAGAGGTTCATTCTGTGTAATTTTGAACCGAATCGGAGACAATTTTTTTTCGAGGTGAAAAAAACGACAATGCTTACCCCTTGTCGTTTTTTCCAAATTTGGCATAAAATTTACATTTTTTCAAAATGATTGATACTTGCTGGGGAGACGTAATAGAGTGCCTAGAACCCATTTTTCGTAATTTGAGTCGCCTATCTTTCCAACTTTTTAAGAAAATCAATATTTTATGAAGAAATATGGGTGAAATTGTCAAATTTTAAACTTGTCCAAATAGGCTGTAACTCGGTGGCTGTATTCTGCAGACATTCTGAACCGAATCGGAGACAACTTTTTTTCGAGGTGAAAAAACGACAATGCTTACCCTTTGTCGTTTTTTCCAAATTTGGCCTAAAATTGAAATTTTTTCAAAATGATTGATACTTGCTGGGGAGACGTAATAGAGTGCCTAGAACCCATTTTTCGTAATTTGAGTCGCCTATCTTTCCAACTTTTTAAGAAAATCAATATTTTATGAAAAAATATTGGTGAAATTGTCAAATTCTAAACTTGTTCAAATAGGCTGTAACTCGGTGGCTGTATTCTGCAGACACAGAGGTTCATTCTGTGTAATTTTGAACCGAATCGGAGAAAAAAAAATTTCGAGGTGAAAAAAAACGACAATGCTTACCCCTTGTCGTTTTTTCCAAATTTGGCCTAAAATTGACATTTAAAAAAAATGATTGATACTTCCTGGGGAGACGTAATAAAGTGCCTAGAACCCATTTTTCGTAATTTGAGTCGCCTATCTTTCCAACTTTTTGAGAAAATCAATTTTTTATGAAAAAATATGGGTAAAATTGTAAAATTTTAAACTTGTCCAAATAGGCTGTAACTCGGTGGCTGTATTCTGCAGACACAGAGGTTCATTCTGTGTAATTTTGAACCGAATCGGAGACAATTTCGAGGTGAAAAAAACGACAAGTTTAAAATTAGACAATTTCACCCATATTTCTTCATAAAATATTGATTTTCTTAAAAGGTTGGAAAGATAGGCGACTCAAATTACGAAAAATGGGTTCTAGGCACTCTATTACGTCTCCCCAGCAAGTATCAATCATTTTGAAAAAATTTCAATTTTACGCCAAATTTGGAAAAAACGACAAGGGGTGAGCATTGTCGTTTTTTTCACCTCGAAGAAAAATTGTCTCCGATTCGGTTCATAATTACACAGAATGAACCTCTGTGTCTGCAGAATACAGCCACCCAGTTACAGCCTATTTGGACAAGTTTAAAATATGACAATTTCACCCATATTTCTTCATAAAATATTGATTTTCTTAAAAAGTTGGACAGATAGGCGACTCAAATTACGTCTCCCCAGCAAGTATCAATCATTTTGAAAAAATGTAAATTTTAGGCTAAATTTGGAAAAAACGACAAAGGGTAAGCATTGTCGTTTTTTTCACCTCGAAATTTTTGTTTGTTTAACTTCTGTCACCACAAATAGACTATCTGTTTAATTAAATTATTTAGGGGTGATTAGTGATCAGACAGGACAAACACATTAAACAATTGGAAACAAGTGTACCATTCATTTACTCTTACTTGTAGCAGCAAACCATACCATTATATGAAAATTGTTCATTATTTTTTCTTTGCATGACTTTAATTAACCGTCATTTGTACCTACGTCTGGATCCTAAAGTATTGTTGCTTCATCTGATATATGGTAGCAATACTTGAAGATTTAATAAAGGCAAGAAAGAAGATTGAAAAAAAACTAAGAGAAATTATCGGTAGTTGAGATATACCTCAACGGCAATTCCGAATTGAAAAATAATAAATTAAAAACAATTAAAAAAAAAAAAATTTTTAAATAAATTTAAAAAAAAAAAAAATAAAAAAATAAAAAAATAAAAAAAAAATAAAAAAAAATAAATAAATAAATAAATAAAAAAAATTGTAAAAAAGTGCGGAGAGTTAGTCAGAGTGTCGACCAGGTATTAGGATGACTCAAAGTCCGTGACACCCCGGCATGGTGATCATCTTAGCACCCTTCTGGGAGGTCGCTACCCTCCCGGTCCCTCCTTATTCTCCCCCGCCCGTACATTTCCTCCACGCTCTAACCTTCAGGGGAGAGACATGGCGGTCCCCAAGCCATTGCCGCAGCCAGCAGCTGCCATGTCTCTGTGTATCAGGAGCAGGATTCGAACCCGGACGTACCAACCTGGAACTCCCGCAATTGACAGCCCAGTGGACTAACGGCTTGCGCCATTTATCCTGTTGGTATTTGCAGTTGAATTTAATACTACTTAAATAAATCGTGATTACGCAACGATATAAAAATTAAAAATTGAATTAACGCCGCTAGGATTCGAACCCGTACGTACCAGCTTGGAACTGCCTGCAATTGACAGCCCAGTGGACTAACGGCTTGCGCCATTTATCCTGTTGGTATTTGCAGTTGAATTTAATACTACTTAAATAAATCGTGATTACGCAACGATATAAAATTAAAAATTGAATTAACGCCGCTAGGATTCGAACCCGTACGTACCAGCTTGGAACTGCCTGCAATTGACAGCCCAGTGGACTAACGGCTTGCGCCATTTATCATGTTGGTATGTGCAGTTGAATTTAATACTACTTATATAAATCGTGATTGCGTAACGATATAAAATTAAAAAGTCAATTGGCGCCGCTAGGATTCGAACCCGTACGTACCAGCTTGGAACTGCCTGCAATTGACAGCCCAGTGGACTAACGGCTTGCGCCATTTATTATGTTGGTATGTGCAGTTGAATTTAATACTACTTATATAAATCGTGATTGCGTAACGATATAAAATTAAAAAGTCAATTGGCGCCGCTAGGATTCGAACCCAGTTGGCCAGCAATTAATCACAGCAGCAGACTGGCGGCATGCGCCACGAATCCTGTTGGTGTTTGGAGTTTAATTTAATACTACTTAAATAAATCGTGATTGCGCAATCATATAAAATAATAAAAAGATATTGCCGCCTCTGGGATTCGAACCAGTTAGCCTGGAATTGACCACACCTGCGGACATCCGGCTTGCGCCACCAATGCTGTTGGTACTAGGAGTTGAAATAAATACTACTTAATTAAATCGTGATTGCACAACCATCTAAAATAAAAAGTTAATTGGTGCCTCCGGGATTCGAACCAGGTTAGTCTGCACCGAATCCCAGGGACTATGGCTTACGCCACCAACCCGTGTTAACAAATTTAGTTCAATATTACTTAAATAAACCGCATGATTGCACAACCATAATTTTTTTAAATGAAAAAGAAAAGCGGCGTTGTTGGGATTGGAATAATAATAATTTCTCTGGGACTTCAACATCCAGACAGATCATGTTATAGAACATAGACGGCCGGATGTTGTTGTCTTGGATAAGCATGAGAAGATGTGTCATCTTATCGATATAGGCTGTGCCAGGTGATAGTAGAGTAGCTTCGAAGGAGAAGGAAAAGGTACAGAAACTCAGGATTTAGCGAGAGAACTCCCCAAGCTGTGGCAAGTCAAGGTGAAGGTTATTCCTATGGTAGTGGGAGCACTGGGTACAATTCCGAAGGCGTTGGAGAAACATCTCAAGGAGATAGGAACATCTGTTAGAGTAGAATTACTACAGAAGGGGGCGGCACTCTTAGGGACAGCAAGGATTCTACGAAAGACACTCAAGATCTAAGGCTACGGGACGTAGCTTGACTCGATGTGTAACCGGCAGAAAGGAAAACAAGATATTTCTATTTATGCGAAATAATAATAATAATAATAATAATAATAATAATAATAATAATAATAATAATAATAATAATAATAATAATAATAATAATAATAATAATAATAATAGTATATTTCGTGAAAACTACAGGGTTTAAATAAATGCACGTTTTCAAATATCAATGTTGTACATAATTTTCAATTCTTTCATCTTTCAGAAAGTGGTTATCACGTAATGGTTTTTACAACCATTCAAGTTGACATGGTTGTCAGGTAGCCATAGAGGGCGCTAACATCTTCTCTAAGTTTTGATTGTTTACTTTTCGTAGTTTTTTGTACTTTGTACTTGCTACGAAGCAATTATTTATTCAGTAATCAATGGGTGGCATTTTTCATTTTGGATGGTGGATGTCATAACTTCATCAATATTATCACGGTCGTAATAAGTGATTGTGTATTGCTGTAATGTGTAAGTAATGTTTTTCGCAAGAAAAACCGCCACTTGTGCACAAAATATGCATGCAGTTTTAGCAGACGACAAAAAGGGCCAACATCTCATGATGCCATCTCCTACACTAAGCATCATCTGTCCATAGAGGGCGCTATTTAAGTGAAATATCCATTGTGTTGCCGATGACCATCTCCCACACTAAGCACATCTGTCCGTAGAGGGCGCTATTCACACTCAATGCCATTGTGTTGCCGATTATAAAGTGTAATGCTATCAATTATCTATTACGTAATGGCAGTAATCCACACAATTAATAGTTACGTAATGACAACCGCGACAATACATTACGTTAGCTACTGTATTACGTAATGGCAATAACCAAAGGCGTTACATAATCGCGACGACGATTTCTTTTGTGTTAAGCTGAAGCACGCGACTAAGCACAGTCTGGCCGTAGGGGGCGCTACTCATGGGCAATATCCATTGTGTTGCCGATGGCCATCTTCTACACTAAGCATATTCTATCTGTAGAGGGCGCTATTTAAGTGAATTATCCTTTGTGTTGCCGATGGCCATCTCCTACACTGAGCACATCTGTCCGTAGAGGGCGCTGTTTACAATTAAGGAAGGACTATTGCATTCCTAAGCAAAGAGAAGTTAATTATTCTATTATCAGCAGCATCATTGACATCTGTTCGTGGAGGGCGTTTTTTAAAAACTTTATTGATGCTAATTAAGTTGTTGGGTAATTAACCAATGGTCACTTTAGAAACTCCCACAAATAACATATAGTTTGGGTAAAATTAATACTTAGTTCATTATAATATTAATTTAATAACATTTTCACTAAACCCTCACAACTATAGCCAATTGTGATCAGTCTTCAGATTTAATTTCAAAATAATATGAGCACTTTAATATATGAGAAATTTAAAGGGATCAATGTTACATAAAATAACTTAATTTAAGGGAAGTATTAATTAATTTTCCGAGTATAGATTTGGTTATGAAGAGGCCAATCCTGTTGTACGGTGTGGTAATTAATTTGTGTTAACTTTTGCTTATTTTTATTCTCTTGATTTCTGAATTATTTCACGTACAAGAGTTAAAGTTTTCGTAATGTTAATTTCAAAGGAAATTATGTAATTTTTTTTTATTTTTTATTATTTAAGTGCTTTACCAACTGTTCTAACCACTGTCCACTCTATCCCTCTCTTTCTCAGCCAGAAATCCAAGAGTAATTAGCCACCCACTCCCATTTTACAATTACACACTGGTCTTCTGGCGTATATATATATAAACCCCTCAAAAAAAGTTCTGCAATTCAAGTTTGAGGGATATCTTTCTTGTTACTGATGTATGAAAAAAGAAACTGGTGTCATTGAAAAGCTTGATTATTCCTCTTTACAATGATGTGCCATCTGCCGTGATTATGTAATCATGGAATGTGCAGTACTCCTGAATATAGGGCAAAGTCTGAAGTGAAATGTTGCAAAAAGCATTGTTTTCAACACCGAAGTCTCCATTTCTTGTGAAGATGCAATGTGTTTTGAATAGTGCCCAGATGACAGTGCATGTCTTGCATGAATGTCAATGGTGCCTTCAATAATGTTTGTGTGAGGTAGAGCTGCAGTTTACTGAGTGGTCGTTTGTAAGATGTTTAAAGATGCCACGCTTATCGAATCTCCTAAAGGCCCAAGCAATTGGACAACTCCGGCTGATCCTTGTTGAAGAGTGGAACGCCATCCCACAGCTTCGTGTGACGAGGATGGTGAACAGCATGAGGAGGAGGTGTCAGGCCGTGGTTGCTGTGTTCGGGTCATCTACCCGCTACTGACTTACTGACATGTAACCATTTCTCAATAAAAGAAGGAGAGGAGAGAGTGAGAGAAAAAAAATTGTCTGTGTCATCATTGTTTTGTCATTAAAGTTTGGATGAATTAACTATTGAAAACAACGAATTTTGCAACATTTCATTTTTGACCTTGCTGCATATTCAGAAGGACTGCGCATTCCATGATTGCATAAGCATCACAAATGACACATCATTGTAAAGAGGAATAATCAAGCTTTCTGATGATACCACATTCACGTATGATGATGAAGCAACAAGAGATATATTACCCATCAAATTTGAATTGCAGAACTTTTTTTGAGGGGTTTACTTATCCATGAATCAAGAGATATATACAGATACAATCCTGTGAAAGTTTCAGCTTAATTATTTGTGTTGATAAACAATGTACTAGAGTTATCATTAACAATATTTTGATCAGCTTTCTATTCAGTTTTGACTATTTATAATAATTTTACCACTTAAAGAAATATTTCAAGAAACAAAACAATTTTAGAGTTTCTCTGATTATCTAGTTTTTATTTAAATAAACTTCATACAGTTACACCATCATACACTTTTAGTAGAATATTGGTTAAACTTGTTCATACATTGTAATTAAGTATCAAGCGATATATACAGAAACAAACCTGTGGAAGTTTAAAGCTCAAGTTATATCATTGTGTTGTTTCCAACAAAATATTTTATAAAGTCAAAATTAAAATTGGAAATGATTTTACTAACTTTAGACAGAATGTTCAAGTACAATCATCTCATTGATTGCTGGGAATAATTCTATGGTAATAAATGGTCATGGAATTTTCTGAAAAATAATGAATGGTACACCATTGGTCACCAATGGTGTGCCAGTGATTGATTGCTGAAAATTCAATGGTAACAAATGGTGCTATTTTATAGTTGGTCATGCAAAGAAAAAATAATGAACAATTTTCATATAATGGTATGGTTTGCTGCTACAAGTAAGAGTAAATGAATGGTACAATTGTTTCCAATTGTTTAATGTGTTTGTCCTGTCTGATCACTAATCACCCCTAAATAATTTAATTAAACAGATAGTCCATTTGTGGTGACAGAAGTTAAACAAAATTGAAATCATATGGATAGATTTTACAAAATAAAATTTGTTTTAATAAATTCTCAAACATAAACATTTTGTCAACAAACTGTGGAAAAAACAACTGACTTTTTTTAATAAAAAATATTACTTTCTAATAGTTCAATGGCTGCAATATAATATAAATTTTCAGAAAAACAAAAGGCAATCATATGCGATTCTGAATATCAAAATTACAATAGTACAGTGTTCTTATTAATGCAAATGTAATTAAATTGAAAGTTTAGACAGTTTATAAATAATCTGATTGGACAAAACGTAATCATGTGGGGGAGGTATTAATGGATGGTATAGACTTGCTTATCAAAAATAGAACAGCGCGTATGTTCACCAACTGTTTTGTGTGACACGTGACACAGGTTTAAACCAATCAGAGTGATGAAGATTGGCATCACGAGTCTGACTTATGTACTTTGGAAGTGTTTTGTCTGTCCCCAAAATGTGAATTTGCCCATTTCTATTTGGCTTTATTCAACAAAAATTATGTTTTTATTTTACATTTTGAACAAAATTTGATACAGGCATTTCGAATGGGAATAACAGTCGATGCTTGGTTTTGTATGTGGTCACAGGCATTATTCCCTTAATGTATTCAGTATGTGATCTGAGGCTGTAATTCTCATACTCATACTTACATGTACATACTTAAAATTCAATGACATTTGGCAGGTTACTATTGTCATAGGTACTTCCTTTAAAAGGGACTCCCAATATTATTACTTAAATAATTAAATAACGAAAAGAGGTCGATCTGACAGTCTGTATTTCAATATGTATTCTTTCAAAATATTCAAGCAAAAAAACGGCAGAACAATCTTTGAACATATGAAAATGAGAATTAAACCCAATACTGATCCAATTTGAATAAAACAAAGTTTATAAAGAGAATGAAATTTAATACAATGTAACAAAAGAAAATAATAAAAGGAACTTAGCGGGGTGATGACTGTGGCTAGACGATGATGATCTAAGCAATCCTCCGAACAATCTTGATCCAACGCGAACGGCGTACGTGAACAATGGAGAATCACACGAACGACAGCAAAGAAAGTTCTTGATCCAGTAAAATCATGAAAAAGAAGTGAAGATGGGGCTAGTAGAACAAATGAAAGGGCTTGACGAAAGTAGCTGTCTATCAATATACTGATATTCATGGATCTCTGTCAGACTATTGACGATTATCAATGGCGTTCTACTGCACAAACAGTCAAATGCACATAAGCAGTCTAACTTCAACGCCACAATAGCCTTGACGCTACCTAAGTGCCATCTGTAAGCTTGATCAGAGTCATCTTGCTTCCTTCCCAACCTTTGATAATGCTCATGAGATCAATGAGGCCATCACCACTGATAGGATGTTTGAATATGTAGGAGTGGATCAACACTCTCGCCTGATCATTTGTCATCCTGCATCCATTCGTTGACCTTCCTGCAAGAAAATAGGAAATAAACATAAACATACATAGTAGTAGAGCAAGTGCACTTTTCAAAAGAGTGCACCCAAAAAGGCAAACTATTTTGTACACAAAATGCACCAACAAATTTGGGTTGGGATCGTTGTCTGGCTCGGGATCATCTTCTGTCTCGGGATTATCGTCAGACTCAAGATCATCGTCTGTCTCGTGATCATTGTCTGTTTCACGATCATCGTCTGTCTCGGGATCATCGTCTGTCTCGGGATCATCGTCTGTCTCGGGATCATCGTCTGTCTTGGAATCATCATCTGTCTTGGGATCATCGTCAGACTCAAGATCATCATCAGGCTCAGGATCATCGTCTGTCTTGAGATCATCATCTGGCTCGTGATCATCGTCTGTATCAGGATCATCGTCTGTCTCGGGATCGTGCGGGGTATTATTTTCAGTCATCGCTGACTTACCCTTACAGAAATGTCCCATGGGAAATATAAAACAAGCGCTCTGATTCCATGCCCTGATGATCGTGACGATATTGTCCCTTTATAAGTAAACTAAAGATTTTTCCATGATAATATTTACCAAGACTTTAACTTACATGATCACTGTTGTGTGATGCATCTTCCTGTGGCTCAGGGTCAAAGTCTGGCTCAGGATCAGTCAGGCTCAGGATCAGCATCTGGCTCGTGATCATCATCTGGATTAGGATCATCATCTGGATCGGGATCATCATCTGGATCAGGATCATCGTCTGGCTCAATATCATCATCTGGATCGGGATCATCGTCTGTCTCGGTATCATCATCTGGATCGGGATCATCGTCTGGCTCGTCTGGCTCAATATCATCATCTGGATCAGGATCATCGTCTGTCTCGGTATCATCATCTGGATCGGGATCACCGTCTGGCTCGGGATCATCATCTGGATTGGGATCATTGTCAGGATCGGGATCATCGTCTGGTTTGGGATCATCGTCTGGCTCGGGATCATCGTCTGGATCAGGATAATCATCTGGCTCAATATCATCATTTGGCTCGGGATAATCATCTTACTCGGGCTAATCATATTAATCGGAATAATCATCTGGCTCGTGACAATCATATAAATCGGGAAAATCATCTAATTTGGAATGACCATCTAACTCGGGATAATCATCTGGCTCGTGACAATCATATAAATCGGGAAAATCATCTAATTTGGAATGACCATCTAACTCGGGATCACTACCTAACTCGGGATAATCATCTGGCTCGGGATCACTACCTAACTCGGGATAATCATCTGGCTCGTGATAATCATCTGGCTCAGGATCACCATCTGGCTCGGGATAACCATCTGGCTCGTGATAATCATCTGGCTCGGGATCATCATCTGGCTCGGGATCATCAAATTGCTCGGGATCATCATCTGGCTCAGGATCACCATCTAACTCGGGATCACCATCTGGCTCATGATAATCATCTAAATCGGGATAATCATCTAACTCGGGATCACAAGGTTCTTTATTATCATCTAGCACAGTATCAAATTCCTGACCACTGCAAAAACCAAAACAAAAATAAAAATAAATAAAATAGGAATATAATAAAAAATAAAAACAGAAATTGTAATTTCTCCACTTTTGTTCATTTGACTGAAACTAACTGTAAACACAGTGGTGTCGGATGTAAGCCTATATACTTTTTGGTACCCTAGGAAGATGCGAAAATTTTCAATATGCCCGAGATATAAAACCAATTTTCATGCTGTCAGATTTTGAAATTTCCTCCCCAAATAAAAAAATTAGTGGGATGTACATATTTTTACTTATTGCATAACAAAATACTGGGATCAGCATTGACAGACCTATTTGTACATGACGTCAATTGACATATTATATTGTCAAACCACATACCTTTTCTTGTTCCAATTCCTCTGTGTAGTTCTGGGAATTTTCCCATCAGAATACCTCTTGTTTTTAAGCTAAAAAGATAAAAAGATATGCAATTAATTGATAAGTTCCTTGAAATGAATTACATGTTTTGTTATAAATTTAACATAGTTTATTTTAACTTTTTTTTAAAACAAAAACTGTCTTAAAAATAGGAAAACAACTCAGAAATACATTGTTGTTGAAACATATGAAAAAAAAATTAAAAGAATAATGTTGTATAATAAACCCTTTCACGGTAATATGCACCATATTTTTGACTGGACAAAGTTTTTTTTTTTTTAACACTTGTTGCCGTCTGCCACAAAGCACGTGTGAAGTTCGAATGCCGGGTCACAGACGGCAACGGGTGTTCAAAGTAAACAATTTTGCCCCGTCAAAAACATGGTGCATATTACTGTGAAAAGGTTTATTACTTTCATATACTTCCTGGTAAAACTTCTTTAACATTAATGTACAATATTTTAAAAAGTGTGCCACGTTAGAAAGTTTGCAGACTCTCTGCCCATTTTGTGGACATCAGCATTTCAGATAAAAAAAATGATTAAAAACACAAAAATGTTATGTAGGCCCCACGTTAACCAAACAAGTTTTATGTGGATCCATCTGGTAAGTTTTTCTACAATAATGGATGAAAGTCAGAAAAAAATGAGACTGTTGCACTTGGCCCATTCTAGGGCCAATGCACGGGACTCCCTCTGTATCCTTGGCCCTAGTCCTACATGTACAACTTTTTTCAACTTTTGATCTGCTAATTTTTACAACCTAAAACTTAGTAATTAGGTAACTTTGCCCAAGCAGACACTTTTGGCATAAAATCCATTATTCTGGGATATCTCACTTTCATGAAATTTTCGAAATAGTTGTGAAATTAAAAAAAAAAGTTATAATAAAATTTAAATTTCACAATAGTAAACTTTATGACAAAGTGTCTGCTTGGGCAAGCTTACCTAATCACAAAAATAGAGGCATTACTTGTTTGTATTGTGTATTTTGTATTTCAAATTTTTATTTCTATATTCAAAATTGTTTCTGATTTTCAAAAATAATAATTTTGCAGTTGCTCAATTGTGATGGAAAACTAATTGTGTTGGCCAATACCCTGTCCATCCTTCGACTGTTCAGTGCCCCAGGAAAATGGGTAATGCTTTGTTAACAGCAGTCTTTATCAATGAATAATAATAATAATAATGTATAGATTTATATAGCGCACGTATCCACCAACTAAGTGGCGCTCAAGGCGCATTATATTATTATCCCTGCTCATAAGGCTCATAAGGCTCATAAATCATTCCTGAAACCATCTCAGCTCCCTGGGGAGTATACAGCTCAATTGCTGCCATTTCTAGCGCATAGAGAGCAAACCATCTCTGCCTTCACAGGTACCCATTTAACCCCTGGGTGGAGAGAAGCAATTATGGTTAAGTGTCTTGCTCAAGGACACAGGTGTCATGGCCGGGGTTCGAACCCACACTCTGCTGCTGGCAACACCAGAACTTGAGTTCAGTGCGCTAGACCGCTCGGCCACGACAATCCACTTTACGTGCATTATACAACACACGGTCCCTACGGCTTTACGTCCCATCCGGGCGAAGCAATTATGGTTAAGTACCTTGCTCAAGGATACAAGTGTCACGACCGGGGCTCGAACCCACACCCTGCTGCTGGCAACACCAGAACTTGAGTTCGGTGCGCTAGACCGCTCGGCCACGACACTCCAATGAAACCCTGACTACACACTCACTCACCGGCTGCATGTGCAAACTCTGTAAGGGGCAAACCCCCTGACCAGGGGTATCAGTGGCTGATGTTGCTGCAATCAAAAGTAAGTTGTACTCGGATGAAAAACGGTCCAAACAAATTTAGAGACATTGTATATGTGGTTGGGTGTGTTCATGACATGTAGCCTCAAATTTTACAAGAAGTAATCTTGTGAAAATCAAAATTTGAAAGATACCTGCAGTGCTTGATCAAACATTTGTGTTTTATGAAAACAGCCAATTGCAAACCACATTAGCAGTAGGAAGGTTCTATGGATATTGTTGGTATGAGCAGAGAACAAATTTTTTTTTTCTTTATGTTCTGTTGTATTCGGAATGCTTCTCATTGTTGGAAGATGTTTGATTTAGAAAGGCCACATTACTTGCTAGCTATAAAGTATGCATCAAAATCCTTTAACCCTCCTACTACTTCAAGGGTCAAAATCATTCAAAATGTTGATATACTTGCCAAGGTATATCTAGTGCACTTAAAAGTCAAACACTGTCAAACCTTACGTGTAGTAAGTACATTTACGTGTCAAAATGCGTCGACAGTTTTTGACTGGTAAAAGCATTGTCTGGTATTGTTCAGGGTGGTCAAAATGACAGTAAAAACCAGTCAAAAATGCCCCTGTGTGCACATTTGGGTCAACAGTCAAAACAGTCAGTTGACTGGTTTTGACCTCTACAGCAACTTCCCAATAAATTGCATCAATAGTAGGAGGGCTAAAAGCAACAAGTACTAAGTGCGGACTTTACCACATGATAAAGACATGGAGTCATGGACATAGGCGATAAAGGACCGAACCAAAGAAGAGGTTCATTATCACCTGGGGCCTCAACCCCACCGAGGTCATTAATTGCGGTAAAAACTTAAGTGTAGAACATTTATTCCCATTTATAATTATAAATGCCCTCCTGGTTTAGTTATTTTTGGTGCCAAACCCCCTCCCCCCAAAAAAAATAATAAATAAAAAAATAAAAAAAATAAAAAATAAATAAACTTTGATAGAAACTATATGTCCAGCAACAGAACAGCTAGGTCATGATGCATGTTTAAAAGACCAGTCTTAAACACCCACATGACAAAAATGTCTAAACTGTCTTCGGCATTTATGAATAATGATTTTAATTTTCATCTTTGTATTAATTGATATAATTATCTTTACTCAAATTTTAAGATTGGTTAGGAATGGCCACCCTCCTCCCCATACCAAGAGGTGTATCCTCACTCCTATCTCGAGGTTTTTCTTTCATTGCTCTACATAAATATGGTTTTAGCTCAGTTTTTCAGTCTGCAAATAGTAAAAGCAAAACTTTATGCACACAAACGCCAGTAAAGATTTGTCTTTACACAATCAAAATATAAAGTGACAAATGTATTGTTCTATTTACCCTGAAATTGCGTTATACAATTTTCTATCGATGGCCTGTCGTTTCTGTTGGATGATAACATAGCTCGAAGCAAGTCATTCAAAGATGAAGATGAGAAAGTCCCAAGATGATCCAACTTGAATTTTCCTTTTTTCATATTCTTCATGGCTTCTTCTGGCTCCTTTGTATAGGGGAATGTACTTTCATGTGGTATGTGCCCATCACTCAAAATGTAATAAATTAGACATCCAGCCATCTGCAAGTCATATCATTTAAGATTTATGAATGAACAATCAATAAAATCATGATGAATAGGATAAATGATGAAATTACACACCCCAAACAATTACTGTTTATTCACAAGGCTAACCTTTACATCTGATGTTTTTTTGTAGCCATTTTCATATGGCATCCAGCAACTAGTTCCAGCCCAATCTGTGTAAACAGTGGTTTGTTCCGTTGTTTGGCGAGAAATGCCACAATCTCCAATAACCACCTTGCTGTTGATATCTAAAGAATATGTAAAACAAATGAAAATTAAGCAGTTTATTAATTAAAATTAACCTAAAAGCTTCTCATCATGTGGATAGCGCTTGTACACTGGGTCACCGCCAAGGTGTTCTTACATTTAAGTGTCAGGAAGACTTGTAATGAAGTCCTTAAAAGCCAGAATACACTTGATCTGACCTTTACAAGAATCAAGATATATGTTTCAGGCAGTTCATATTCATTCCAACATTGAATGTCTGTTATATATAATAGAAATTAATTTTTGAAATTATTGTATTTCTATCTTCAGATAAGCAATTTATTTTTGAAATTATGGAATTTCTGTCTTCAGATAATATAATTCATTTTAGAAATGATTTCACTAATTTTACTATAAATGAGATCGAGCACCTGGGACAGAAATATTTCAATGGATGTTTGATACCACCATCAACTTTACACTGAGTATAAGTTTGATGTAAAACCATTTATGTTTTTCAAGGTTACCAATAGTGTATAGAGGCTATAAATCTTGATTCCAAATCCTCAGTGGCAAGTCTGATTTTGAGATTAAAGCCTTGTATGCCGATGCTAAGTCCAACTCACGACTGTTTAGTCCAAGTATAGTATATAGTATGAGTCACATGTCCATTATCAAATTTAACTTTTCAGCAAGAATACCTAACATTGGATTCTGACAACCAATAATAATTCTTCTCCCATTACAGTGGGATTTCTTGAAATTTGTAACCTATACTGGGTTTAAAAGATGGTTAATTTTGAACAGAGTCCATGAGTCTCAAGGGTCAAGGTTTGAGAATAAGCTGAACATTAGACTCAAACTATAGTTAAACATGAGTTAGGATCCCAGTCTAAGTCATACAACTCTTCTTTTTTTAAAGTCTTTCTGAGATTAAAATATCTGTTACTGAAGGGACCATATATGACTTAATATATATACACTAGAAAATTAATTTACCCATTATAAACATTTTTAAAAGAAAATGCAAGTCAGAAAAAATAAAGACTCACCTAAAAACACATTTGCAGGCTTTATGTCTCTGTGCAGAATGTTTAAGTCATGGAGTTCCTGAAGGCCTTTCATGAATTCGACACAGATTCGACAAAGATCTTTTTCACCTAGCTCTCTTCCCCCTTTGCTTTCTTCAATGAATTTCTCAAGGTTGTGTTCACATAAGTCGGTTATTAAATAAGTGAAATCATCATCATTTTCAACACAAAGTGTCTTCAGAACATGTTTAAGTTTCTTGTTCTTCAGAGTTTCATATATGTCAATTTCCTTGCCAACTGTGTTCGAAGTCATTCTCTTGACAGCTACAGGTAAGTCTTCAAGCAACCCAAGGCATACAATTGATCCATAGCTGCCTTTTGCAATCTGCAAAGATTTGCTGAAGTGAACACTTCCAACTTGCTTACATTTCTGCATTTTGTCAAGTTTTAACAAATTTTCTTTCCATCTTGAATTTAGTACCTAATATAGTTGAAAAGAAATAGTACAAAAACTAACAAATTCTATAAGTACACAAGGACACATTATACACAGATTTTTGGCTTCTCACTAAAAATATAGGAGATAAATCTGTCCTTGCTGCCTCAGTCTTTAGGTATATTAAACCTATTTGTAATGTCCTGTATGCTGGCCAATGCAGAGGTAGGCCTGTAGGCCTATACATTCATGCACAACAAGCAAAACTCATTGTTGGGAGGGGGTGGATTGAAATTTGCACCCCTAAACCCCTCTCCCACTCCTATGGGCCTGAAAGCAGAGACCCATGCAAAATATCCATGTAGTTCTTTTCTCAATGAACTTTTGAAATTGTTTGTCACACACATAAACTCATAGGCCCAAAATGGCTTCATCAAAGCTCTGAGGTAAAAAAAACATTTTTAAAGAGTTTGGCACTATAAGCTTTGTGCGTGTTGTCTTTGACAAGTGCGTTTGAATTTCGCAGACTTGACACACTGTTGCTGTATAACCACATGATTTGGGGCAAGCTTTTGCACCTTACAGAAGTCCAGTACTTATACTCTGTTTTCAATGAGTGTGTATATAAATATGACATAAAGGTACCAGACTTTCCTGATCTAGAGGTTACGTTGTGTATATAAATATGGCATAAAGGTACCAGACTTTCCCGATCTAGAGGTTACGTTGTGTATATAAATATGGCATAAAGGTACCAGACTTTCCTGATCTAGAGGTTACGTTGTGTATATAAATATGGCATAAAGGTACCAGACTTTCCCGATCTAGAGGTTACGTTGTGAAAGTTTGCCCGAATCACATGATATAGTAACAGTGTGTCAAGTCTAGGAAATGACGCTGACACTGACATGAGTCTGTTAATCAGACATGTACAGGCCTGTGAGTGGGGTTTGATAAAAAAAGGAGAACCTAAAAAAGACCCGGTGTCAATGGAGAACATCGTGAGGATGGGGATCCAGGGGGCCTGCCTTAGGTCCCCTGGTGGGGTCCAGGGGCAAAGCCATGGTGGGGGTTGAGGGGGCTTATTAGCCCCCCAAAGCTCCTGGGTTTTTGACACTTTTAAGAGACATTTTGATGCAAACATGTAAATGAAGTCATCCAAAGGCCTATACACATCGCAACACCGACTTTCTGAAGCTTTCTGATGGTATCGCCTAATTTCTGTTTGTGTCCATCGTGATCTACGGTGTATTCCATCCAGGACCAATTCCACCGATTAGTAAGTTTCTTGCTCCTTTTATCATCGTCGGTGTCAAATTCTGATCCTCTTTGGACTATCACGCATTTGTGCTGCACCATAGATCCGGACATCTTGGCGATTCAATACAACAAAACCATTCAACCATTGAAAAAATGTCGAACTCGCAAGTACTAAGTAGTAATCATGCACGTGTCACGTAGTGCACACATGGATGTAGAATACAAAATGGTGGTTGTTGTGGTGTGTCGCGTGTTGTTAGGCGTATAATTCCTTGGCTACGGCCGGAAATAACACGCAAGTCTATGGGAATTGACCGTAGCCGCTAGCTATTGGCTTCCGTAGGCACACTTTCCAGCCATAGCCAACGAAGTAGGACACAGCCGAAATACGGTGTGACGATCAGCCATACCGCTGGTTTGCGCGCTCTATATCCAACAGGCGGTATCTGGTGTGGGAACCAACGCAAGGATCACCGATCGAGATCCGCGTGAAACAATAATTATACGCAATGCGCAATTTACAACAAAATAAAAAACGGAATTTTTTTTTCGGGCGGATTTTTAAAAAAGCGGAAATTAAAATCGGGAGAGGAAATGAAAAAAGCGGAAATCCGCTAAAACGCGGAGATTTCACAGGCCTGCATGTATCAAAGTTTACACACACAGTTAGCAATGTTCACAGTAAATGTTAAGTTCAATCAAAATACTAAATTTGGCTGAAACCTCAAGGCATGCTAGTCATGAGTGAAGGCATTTTCAGCAGACTATTGCTCTTTTAATACTCCAAAAAAAGAGATCTTCAGAGATAATAATTCTGTAGAATACTTAAAGTTGATCATGCCAACCTTTTCATCAATGATATTTCCATCTCATATAATTATAATTTTGTCTTATAAGTGATTGTGTCAAACTTTTTGAGGCTTGAACTGGTCATGGACCATTCAATGACTTTGCATCTCCAAGGAAGGGGGGGGGGGCCCTCCTGGATTGTTGAATGCATATTGTACAAATTGTCTCATACTGGAGTGGTTATGCCTCACCTGTTTGTGCCACTGCACATAGCTACATCTTAACTCGTCTCCTGGTTGTATATCTTTCAGGGCATAGAGTAACAAACGGGGAGTTCCTTCATCAGAGAGAGTAATTTGTATTTCAGTGTTTGCCTCGATGCTTCTTGCGTGGTTTACAAATTTACATGCGCCATGTGAATCTGTTGTTTTCATACTGTAATAAAAATATTGATTCTTATTTGCTGTGAACCCTACAAATTACTTATTCCTACAAAATAACATACAAATTCTTGGCAGCATGGTAATTTCAAACATAGGCTCTGCTTATTAGAACAGGTTGAAATCTTGCTCAAAAATTTATAGTT
Organism: Zoroaster sp. YZ-2022; assembly: GCA_029582265.1. NCBI lineage: Eukaryota > Metazoa > Echinodermata > Asteroidea > Forcipulatida > Zoroasteridae > Zoroaster > Zoroaster sp. YZ-2022. The sequence goes on from CM055820.1 coordinate 46,946,661, forward strand.
TAACCCAAAGCAAATTCCCAAGAGTGAAAATGCTGGCTAATGCACCAAGATGATATCGCAATGCTGCTATAGCAAACATCATGGGGTCCTCACAAAATAGTCACTATAGTGGTAATTGATTATAGTGAATTATGGTTGCAATGCAAAATGGGAGCCAAGGTTCATGTTGGGTATAGCCAAATGTTCGTTATAGCAGCATTGCACGACATGTACTTAGAAAGGGATTCACAACTGAATTTGCTTGCTTACCATAATGATTTCCCTTCATGTTGGAAGAAGAGGAATTTTGCCTCACTTTCATGATCAATTTCTTGTTGGCGAATTGCATCTTCATGACTAATTAGCTCCCCATCATAATTCATCAAGAAGTCTCCCTTCTTAAAACGAGTTGTGGACACTGTGTACTTCTTCCCTAAGAAAAGCAAGCAGGAAGAAAGAAAACAACATTGTTACTCATTCATAACCAACAAAGCTGGGGTGTATAAATTCTACATAAGTATAAGCATGCCTAGTTGAGGGACATAGCCACACCCACTGCAGAGGGCTGGCCAAGCCAGTCAGATATATTGGCAATATTTCTTGTCATGATAATGTAATTTAAGTAAACAACACCCTTGCACTGCAATAAGTAATCAACTTAAACAAAAATAAAATTTTACACTTTTATTTCATTGCCTAATTATTTTAGGGAAACTATCGGCACAGATAACACAATTTAAAATCCAACTTAGATGCACATGTGGAATTTCTATGTACCTTACCAGCATTGTTATCCAGGACCTGGAATTTATCGTTTTCCCTTCTGTTGGAAGTTGCAGACATTCCTGTCAAAAAGCATACATTTTGTTTAATTATATGTACAACGGTTCATTGCTAACAATAAAGTGCAGTAGTAATGAGGTGGTCAAAGAGAATCTCAACTGTGGATAAGTTTGTGAATTTACTGACAGCCAATTATATTTTTGCACTCATATTTTGCATGCATGGCCGGATGGAGGTTATTTCCACCCCACCCCCCCAAACACTGCTTAAAACAACATTTTGTGTAGCATTTTCTCTTTTGGACTTGATAATGGATTTATTTCTTCACCAAATTGCTAAGGAATCAACAGTTTTACTACCTTTTTAAACCAATGTAACAATTTTTCTACACAGTGAATGAAAGTCAGAAAAATAGTTGAATTGCGCAAAGTTATATTAGACAACAACCATAATACATGTATTTTAGAGTACATACTGCCGTGTTCCAGGAGTCTTATTTGGCTTGTTATTTGTTTGCTTCATATACAATGAGAATCATTAAAGGAAGTGCAGCTTAGAAATTATATGATTTGTTGATGCTACTAAACATCCTGAGAAATTATTCTGTCTGACATATGCTGTAATTTTTAGAAAATGTGAAAATGTGAAATACAAACTTGGAAAATCAGAGAGGGTAGGCTGACTTTTCTGACATGACTGTGTCAGTGAGTTTGAACTATTTCCTAAAGGATAGAAAATGATACACATACAAGTTTGTCTATGTATTACATAAACTTCAATTATAATGACCATTTTATTTTTTTTCCTGTTAAACTTTGGCTATGCCACTTGTAAGAATTTGTCAAAGTTGTTCCCCTTCGACCAATAGTCCACCACAAGGAATTAGCAAGAACACTGAGAAGAAGATTGCTAACCTGAACTAGTTGCGGTGACACCATGTGGAATCTCAATTGAGTAGTAATTAGTTCCGAAAAGAACAGGGGTTTTTCAGAACTAATTCTCAATTGAGATTCCACATGGTGTCACCGCAATTAGTCTTACTTATCATCCTCACCATGCAAAGCTACAAGTTTTACCAAATTAATTGCTTGTCAGTGGCTCCTCCATGCTGGCAAGCAATACATGTATATAACAAGATCACATGAATTTTTTTATGGTGACACTGACCAATGAATAATTAGCTCAACCTGAAGATACCATGTCCATAGTTTATCTAAAAAGCAAACTTATCAGACTTCTGTTTACAATTGTGCTGAGAGTGACCGAATGTGGGCATCCAAAGAGATCTACAGCAACCTTTATAAAATGTGAAGGTAAGATTTCCATCACGAGAGCCATGGTATGAGTTATAACCTTTCAACGTACCAGTAGCACCACTTTCAAGAGAGCTATCAGGCTGATCACTTGGCTGTAATGGGAGGAGAGTTGCATCTTTTCAGAAAGAAAAGGATAAGTTATTAACATTAAATTACATTAATTGACTGGATATAACAAACTTATTTGTATCCCTCATTGCTGCATGGTATAAATATTACCAACATAATACAATGTGCTTGGATATAACAAACTTATTTGTATCCCTCATTGCTGCATGGTATAAATATTACCAACATTGATAATACAATGTGCATGGGCCATCTGTGCATGAAGATCCACTTAAAATCTGAACTTTAAATGATTTCTGAGATGAATAAAGTTTTCAGATCAGAAGAGATGCCCCTATAATAGCTAGCTTTTATTCATCTTATTCCCCTTAATCTTAATCTTGAACAATACCGAGTGTCTAAAAAAATCCATATCTTAATTGTTGTGTTGTTGTAAGACTTGTATCGATATGTGATTTATTTTCCTGGATTGGGTCACAAATTTGTTTCCATCAAATGATGAATTTTAATCAAGTTGGTTTCTGGTTGAAAAGAAGGGCAATTACTTGTGATTACACCAGAAATCTTTCACCAACATGAAGTGTGTCAGTTTTAAAATGGTATAAATGGAGGCAATTAATGGAGGCCTTGGCTTTATTTGCCATGGTATTGGTCTTGCCTAATGTTCCCTAGAGACATTTTGATATTCTAATCGAAGCGCCTTTCACTCAGGAAAAGTGCCCATGAAGGTCTGTAGCTCTAAGGTCTGAATCGACCCTATGACAAGACCTTTGAGATACAGTTACTGCAGCTAATTTCACAGCTAGAAGCAAATAAATTTGCCAAGCAGAAAAAACTGATTTTGGGAAAAATTATTTTATTACCTGTAGCTTCTAGCTGGTCATACAAATGGTGGTGTCCAGAGTCCTTCAAAGCCTCCTTGAAGCTATAGAAGGCCTTGTCACTTCGTTTGGGCAGCAGGTCCAGGAGGTAACGAACTTTCTCCCTGCGCGTTTTCAATGCGGCTATGTACTCCTGGTCATTTGGTGATATGATAGCGTCAGCTATGAGGTAGTCCAGGACGACGTCTGGGTTGAGATCGTTGACAAAAGACACACGGCATTCCTGCAGTATCTTACGATGCATCTTGCTCATACCTGTATCCATTGTGGTTATATAAAATATGCATTGGAACCACACACACTAAAGCTGTAATTAGAAGAGCTCATTATAGCCCAGTATTTTTTGCCTATTAGGCCAAGTAAAACAAAATACCAGTTGATCCCCCCCGCATCCTTTTTGAAAAGAGCGCCGATCCTTTTTTATTATTTTTTATTTTTTATACTTGTCCACAAAGAGTAAAATTTTCATGTATTTTTACTTGGGTTTAACAAAAGACATTGAACATTGTTTAACAGGAATATTTTACTCAACTACTTGTTCAATAGCTATAAAAAAGTTATGTGACTTCAAACTGAACAATTTTGGTAGCCATTTGAATTTAAACCATGCCATCTTGGAAAAAAAATAAAAGATAATAAATAAAAGGCCCTCATCCTCCTTTTTTGAAAAACCAGACGATCAACTGGTATATTTTTTACTTGACCTTTACTTACCATACAAAACTGAAAGCAGGCTGGGCTGACTTTGCTGATGTGACTGTGAGTATGAATTATTTCCTGAAGGATAGAAAATGATACATACACATACTTGTCTATGTATTGCATAATTATTATGAACATTTTATTTAAATCTAGCTACACCACTTATAAGAATTTGTCAAATTTGTTTCCCTTTTTGTCCACCACAAGGAATTAGCAAGATATTTATTTCTGGCAAGCACTACATGTATATAACAATATGAATATTTCTATGGTGATGTGCACTGACCAGTGAATAATTGGCTTATCTAAAAAGCAAACTTATCAGACTTCTGTTTACAATTGTAGTACTAAGGCTTTGAGTGACCGAATGTAGGCATCCAAAGAGATCTACAGCAACCTTAATAAAATGTGAAGGTAAGATCTCCATCACTATAGAGCCATGGTATGAGTTATAACCTTTCAACGTACCGGTAGCACCACTTTCAGAAGAGTTATCAGGCTGATCACTTGGCTGTAATCGGAGGGGAGTTGCATCTTTTCCAAAAGAAAAGCATAAGTTATTAACATTATATTAAATAAACTGACTGGATATGACAAACTTATTTGTATACCCTTGCTGGTGTAAACCTCTCATGGTCATGTGTAAATACTGATATTGTGCATGGGCCATCTGTGCATGAGATTCTTAAATTCTGAACTTTAACTGTTCTGAGATAAATCAAGTTTTCAGATCAGAAGATCTATGCTCCTGTAAAAGCTAGCTTTATTCATTTTAATTTCACCTTAATCTTAATCTTGAACAATTACCACTACAAAGTGTCTCAAAAAATCCATATCTTTGTTGTGTTGTTGAAAGACTTGTATCGATATGTGATTTATTTTCCTGGATTGGGTCACAAATTTGTTTCCATCTTCTGATAAATGCTCCTGTAATAGTTAGCTTTATTCATCTTAATTTCCCTCAATCTTAATCTTGAACAATAACCACTACATAGTGTCTAAAAAAAAATCCATGTATCTTAATTGTTCTGTTGTTGTATCGATATGTGATTTATTTTCCTGGATTGGATCACAAATTTCTTTCCATGGTGGAAGAACAATAAACTGAAAGGTTTGTGGTGACACCATGTGATGAGTGAATCTCTCTTTTGAGTATGTGTGGTTCCGATGGAACCGGTTGAGTCAACCGGTTCCATCGGTACCACACATACTCAAAAGAGAGATTCACTCATCACATGGCATCACCGCAAACCTTTCAGTTTAAATTTCTTTCCATCTACTGACAAATTTTAATCAAGTTTGGTTCCTGGTTTAATAGTAAGGCAAATGCTTGTAAGTAACACCAGAAGTCTTACACCAACAGTGTGCCAATTGTACTCCAAATTTGTTTTAAAATGGTATTAAGAGAGGCAATTAATGGAGGCCATGGCCTCATTTGCCGTGGTATTGGTCTTGCCGAATGTTACCTATAGACATTCTGATATTCTAATGGAAGTGCCCTTCACTCAGGAAAAGTGCCCATGCCACTACAAGCCTGTTAAGTGACCAAATGTAGGTATCCAAATAGATCTACAGCACCTTAAGAAAATATAGAGGTAAAATTTCCATCACTGCAGCCATGGTATGAGTTATAAACAATGAACATACCAGTTACACTTCCTTGCCTTTCATCAGAAGACATGATTGGCTGATCGCTCGGCTCTGTTGGGAGAAGCCTTACAGTAATGTTGACAGGCTGTGCTGGTGGGAGGGAGGTTGAATCTTTTCAAGTAGAAAAGGAGAAGTTATCAACATTAAATTACATAAATTTACTAGATAACAATTGTATTTAGTGTAGACCTCTTAAGGTCATGTGTAAATATTAGGGTAAATAATACAGACAGCTTTGCAAATTTCATCTTCTTTTATATTAGAGTTCTTACAGTAGTATTTCTGAAGTGTTTGCATGCAGATGGTTTAGTTTGGAAGCACTTGTAAATTTACTGCTGTAACCAATTAAAATGTTTACCCATTATCTACAATGGTGACCAAAATTGTTACCTTGACACAGTAACATAATTAACTAAGAAGTCTCGCCAAGAAGCCCCTCCCCCATCTACCCCCATCTACCCCCATCCAATGTTGAGCACTTTGAATTTGGCTGGGATATCGCGATGTCAAATGTTTCCTAAGAAACTCTGGTTTTAACTCAATATTGAATCTTTTAAGATTATACAAGGAGAGAACTATAGCATATGTGTTCCTTATTTTTTGTCTTGGTTTTGGAATTACGCTAATTACCCATCTCCTCTGATCCACAGACATTTGACCATCATTAAAAGAGAAATTACAGGAGGCTACCTTATAATTCTTAATATCAGATAAGAGAAAAACTCTTATTATTACTCATATATTAAAGACCAGCAAAGCCATTCCTTCTCCTCAAAATTTCTTCACACAATATCTGTGCAAACATCTGAAAACTTTCTCTCAAAATGATTAGGATTAATGAATTGGTAAAACTGTTTGTGGTGACATAATGCAAAATTCTCAATTAAGTAGTATTTAATTTTCTCTGGAAGATGATCAGAGCATACTGATCGAAACGTCAAGTTGTAACCACTAGTGCTTTTCAGAACTAATTACTACTCAATTGAGAATTTCACATGGTGTCACCGCAAACAGTCTTTATTTATCCTTTTCACCATGCAAAACATTAATTAATGAATTCATCAATTAGCTCTGAAGGATCTTTATTAAATAATTGGAATTAAAGCTTTGTGTAATAACATCCGCATTGTCATGCACAAACTTGGTAATTGAATTGTTTTTAAAAATTGTCTTTTTTTCTAAATTAAAAAAAGTATCCTCTCACAATCCAACATGCCATAGATCTTTTAAAAAACATTTCTCCAATTGCTTCTGTTTAGAAAATTTAATACTAATAAGAATTTCAGATTCATGCCGTTTAACTGTATGCAAAATACATAAATGGCCAAAATAAGGAAAGGCACCTTTGGGCCAAAAAAAGTTTGGTTTCTGATCATAGGAGTGTCGTGGCCGAGCAGTCTAGCTTACCGGACTCAAGTTCTGGTGTTAGCAGCAAAATGTGGGTTCGAATCCCGGCCGTGACACTTGTGTTCTTGAGCAAGACACTTAACCATAATTGCTTCTCTCCACTTAGGGGTTAAATGGGTACCTGTGAGGGCAGAGTTGGTTGATTAGCCCTATATGCGCTGTAATGGCAGCAATTGAGCTGTATACTCCCCAGGGAGCTGAGATGGTTTCAGGAATGATTTATGAGCCTTATGAGCAGGGGTAATGATATAATGCGCCTTGAGCACCACTTAGTTGGTGGATACGTGCGCTATATAAGTCCACACATTATTATTATTATTATTATAGGTTTTTTTGGTAATCTTTTTTTTGGCCAACATGTGAAATATGTGATACATGACAAAGTTATTGGAAATAAATTTCCCATACACAAAGTATGGTAGCTAAGATCAGCCTCACTAATCAGGCAAACATTCATAGCCCTATGTGAAAAAGTCATTTAAAACACAGCAAGGCAGAATTCCAATCGATCCAGCATTTTTTCCTGCAATCGTACAATGTTTCATAGCAACAAAAAAAAGAAAAAAAGAAAACTAAAAATGCCAACGTGTGGGTCTGAGGCAAGGCGCGTACAGACCAGAATGGAAACTTTCTTTTTTGGCCTTGACCATTAGGAAAAAAAAAAAAGTGAAAAAAGTCTTTGGTTTCTGGTCCCCACACGTATTGCCTCAGATTTTAGTTTTCTTTTGCCTGATTTGTGCAGCCTATCTATTAGCCAACATACTTTGTGTATGGGAAATTTGGTCTGGTTGCAATAACCATGTATACATATGTAGACTGGTCCCTCAAGAATAAAGACAGGTTCCTCATTGGCGGATCCGGGGGCTAAGAGAAAAAGAGAGCGAGGGGGGGGAGGGGAGAACGCACTCCCATTCCCACAGTGTGCTTTGTTTTCTCTCCCTTTGATTATTTCATTGTAATTTTTGTAGTACTGAAAAATAATTGTTTTTGATTCTCAGCCCCCCCCTAAAAAATATTCTGGATACGCCCATGTTCCTGGCACACCATTCAAGGGATTTCATTAGATACGTTGTGCTGAAGATCTCACGTCACACTTCGAGGCTTGCGCTAGCCTACCAACAAGGTCAAAGTTGAATCTCTGGAAAACAAACAGGCTAGTATACATGTATCACTAATCAGATCATATCTTGTCGCGCCAATGCCGTATCCATTTTAGGGCGGTGTCGTTTGCTTCCTTAAGGTCTAGGTCGGAGCAGTGGGGACCCAATGGACATCCACGGAGGATGTGGAACATTGTCTGAGGTGTCTCGCCACAGGGGCATTCAGAGCTGGTGGCGAATCCCCATTTGAAGAGGTTGTCTTTGGTTTTTCCTACTTTTACCCTTGCCCTATTTAAGGTTACCCAGTCCTTCCTGTTGAGGGTTGTTCCGCTGGGCAAGGTTTCATTCGAAGCTTAGCAGGGCCTCATTGTGTTGCCAGGGGTGATCTCCTGCCAGCGCTCAGCCTGTGGGCCACAGCTTGGGTTTGTTCCAATCCCTCCACGGTTATGAGACTTTTAAGACTTTAGTCTTTGTCTGTGACGGCCTGGTGACCATAGAGTGGGTGTCTGGGATCATTTTGTTGCTTGTGTCGTTCAATTTTTGCATTTGTTTCCCGTCGGATATATGGTGGTGAGATGCGGCTAATCTATACAGAGCTGGCAAGGGTGTTGATTTTAGGGTGCCAGTAATTATCCGACATGACCTGTTCAGCTCTGGATCCACTTTGTGTGCGTGGTACCCACCTTGCCCATACTGGTGCACAGTACTCTGCGATGGAATAGCACAATGCCAGGGCTGTCTGTCTCAGAGTTTTGGGTCCGTTCCCCAGCTAGTGGTGGCAAGTTTGCTGAGGAGATTGTTCCTTGTTATAAGTTTGTTTTTCAGTTTGTTGACATGTTCTTTGAAGGAAAGAGTTCTGTCAAAGTGACACCTAGGTAAACTGGATGAGGATGGTTTTCCAGTTCGGGCGTTGCCCCACCTTATTTTTAGCTTTCTGTTTGCTTGGTGGTTGTTAAGGTGGAATGCACACGCCTGTGTTTTACTCGGGTTCGCATTGAGGTGCCACCTTTTATAGTATATGGAGAGGGTAGTCAGGGCATTTGATAGTCTTTCTTCAATGGTGGTGAAGGAGTCTGACTGTGTGTGTGCACAGGTCATCTGCATATATGTACCTGCGGATGTTCTGGTACTGTGGCTGGTCATTTGTATAGATGTTGAATAATGTTGGGGCCAGCACAGAGCCCTGTGGAGTCCGTTGTTCTGGATCCGCCATCTGCTTTTCTTGCCATCCATCTCCACGTAGAATCGACGGTTAGCTAGCAGCGACTCTATTATGCGAACTGTCTTGGTGTTCCGGATGGTTTGGGCTACTTTCAGGAGAAGTGCCCTGTCGTTCACCGTATCATAGGCAGCCGTAAGGTCGACGAAGACTGTGCCGGTGATTTGCCTTGTCTCGAACCCGTCCTCAATATATTGTGTCAGGTTCGATACTTGACTGCAGCATGAGCGGCCTGGTCTAAAGCCAGCTTGGTCTGTCGACAGATGCTGTTCGACTGTTGGTTGTATGCGTGCTAGGATCATCCTTTACGTAGAGTTTATAAAGAATGCATAACAGGGATATTGGTCTATAGCTTTTGGGGACGCTGGGTCTTTCCTGGTTTAAGCAGTGCCACCACTCTGGCTCTTCTCCATATCTTTGGGATTTGGTAGGATGATGCACAGTTGTTAAGGAGAGGTAGTAGCCACGCTTTTGTTTTATCCCCAAAGTGTTGTACCATCTCTGTGGTTATGCCATCCTCACCGGCCGCCTTACCGGGTTTCAGGTGAGTCATGGCCGCATTCAGGTCTACTAGTGTGAACAGTTCAAGGTCTTCATCACTGTCTTGAATGATCCGGCCCATGTCCTGTTTCATTACCTTTAGGTGGCCCCTCTCCATGTTAGATGGCTTGCCGTTAAGTAGCAGTTGCTGTGCTACCTGGTTGGGGGTGACGGCAGCTATTCTAGGCTGGGGTTCTTTTTCTGCATTTAGATTTTTGATGGTTGCCCAGGCTTTTTTGCTGTTATGAGTCATGTCAATGTTGGTTATGACTTCTTGCCAGCGCTCTTTCCGTTCGTTGCCGATTGAGGCTAGCAGGATCTCCGAGTTCTAGAGTGTTTTCAGCGAATGGGTCATCGTTGTATGCCTGAATATATTGCTTGTACTGATCTTTAGTTGATTCGGTGAGACCTGCGATGTAGTTTTTCCTGCAGCCTCTGGGGATGTTTTTCTTTGCGGCTTTCCATACCAGAGTTTGGAATTTCTTATATTGTTCAGGTTCAGGAAGGATGTTAGATACCGCGGCTTCAAGGTCTGATGTGAAGCTGTCCCATTTAGCCTTGCGGAAGTTGAACCTTGGTTTCAGTTTTGTTACCCGTGGTCTGATGGCAGGTCTTATGTCAACTACTATTGGTCGGTGTTGGGATTTGGGTATGGCGTCCCCAATTGATTTGTCAATGTTCTGGTAGTGTCTCGATGATATGAATGCTAGATCTGGGTTGTAACCCCTTCTCCAGCGTGCACTCTGGAAGGATGCGTTGTCCTTTGCATCATGTAGGATTGTTAGATCATGGGTTGCAGCCCATTGCTCCACTGCGTCTCCATCAATGGGCCGGATAAATAAAAGTTAGCAATTGCTTTTACTAGTCATTTTCTTAATTCTTCATTAATAAAAGTGAGCAATTACTTGCAAGTAATTGCTTCCAGTAGTTAGCAAAAGCAAGTGCTATGATTTTTAAGCAATTACTAGAGAGATTAGCACTTGCTTGGAAGCATATAAATAAACCAGACCTTTTACTAATGACTTGTAGCACTTGCTAATATTTTTACAAGATACTAAATGAGGAGCTTACGCATTTGCTAACACTTGCATGTTGCATTACTCCTGCCATCATGGCGATTTTATGCATGTAAGGGAACATGAAAAGGTGTACAATGAAAGAATACATCGTGATGAAGTCAATCATACCAGATACGGAAATTATTTCGGTTCAATTTTGAAAATTTGGAGTGGCTAGCAGCAGTCGAGTACTTGGTTTGAAACCAGCAGAAATGGCGCATGGCATCTTCGTAATAGTCGGGTTTTCATCCCCTTTGAAGATGTTGTACAGATCTTGTTCCCATGGAACCAAAACAATCTTCCTATTTCCTGTTTGCATTCCATCTGTTTTCTTCTTCACTTGACTTTTCATGTTTGCTATCTTTTTCCAAATTTGCTTCTCATCCATAGCTTTACCTGTGTTGGTAGCAATTGACATTTGTGCTTTTTTAAGTGCATTTGCCTTCATGTCTTTTACCCCGGCAACTGACTTTTCTCGATTAGAACAGGGTACTCTTTGATTATACTAACGAACAGTTCGCTTCAAAGATTGCTCACTATTTGTACCACTCCCCAATTCTTCGGCAGCATCCATGTTGCTAACACATGCCTCATATACAACCACTAGGCTAATCGGAACTGACCTCCCATCATTGTTATACCCATAAGCAATTGCTAACCCACCCAAGCAACAGGTGCTAGTCAAAGAAGAAGGTTATTTATACATTTTTTAGCAATTGCTTAACCTTGAGCTTTTACTTGTTAAGCAATTGCTATTGCTTGAGCTTTTACTAGATAAGCAATTGCTAACTTTTATTTATCCGGCCCATTGTTTGTATGACTGTAACCCCAGGTGGTACTATGGCTATTAAAGTCACCGACAACAAGACTTGCCTTGTCGCCTGGGTGGAGGGTTTGCGGCCATGTAAATGGGGTTGGTGGTGGTTTGTACACTGAGGTGATGTTGAGGTGTTCAGTGTCCACCTGCAGAATCTCTAGCCCTCCTTCCGAAAAGTCAGTGCTGCTCATGATAATTGTCTTGTCCCGTGCATAGATCGCACTTCCATGGACAGGGCTTGGGTGGGAGATGATTAGGTGCATGCCAGGTATTCTAGGTGACATCGAGTCCTTGTGCGTCTCTTGTAGGCATATTATATCGGCATCTAAGTTGGCGAGTAGTTCCGATTTTGTGGTAGACATTCCTTCAGCATTAAGGCTGAGAACTCTGAACTTGTTCGACATCTTGTCCGGGGGCCGAGGGTTTATCCTTTTACCACCCCTGGTGCATACGACGTTGTGCGTGTTGTAGCAATTGGTCTCCGAAGATTAACAGGGGCACCACGTGAAGGTTTGCTACTTGACTAATCAGATGTATCAGATTACAAAAAACACACACAAAAAAGCATTACCATCAGTCCTTACCTTACCTTTGCAACAGTATTTCTTTAAAACACCTTGTCCAAACAGAAAGCCCACTGTATGAAACAAAAAATGAACAAACATGTACATAATTTATTTTAAAAATAAAGGGCTAATTACAATGTAATGTTTGGAACTTTAGTAGAAAAATATAGAGCTAGTGTGATATAGATTATAGCCATGAAATATGGGTTTATATCTCAAGGTATCTCATGGTTGTGGACCAATCAGAATCAAGTTTGCTGGAGGTGATGTACCTGGTACATGGATTAAATGAATAATTAAAGAAATCACTTACAGACTCCTAAAATGACCAAGCATGCAGCGCAGAATGCAGCAAAGACAATGCCAAATATTTCTACAGGATTCAGTTCAGCTCCTCCTTCATTTGTAGCTGGTGGGAATGTAGTTATTGATGTGTTTTCTGATGTCATATCTGCAAAAGGTTTCATGAAAAGACAAAGAGACCTTGGTTATTGTTAATTCATATTTACTGTTGATATTTATAATTTCCACAATGATATAATTTCAAGGATATAACCTGGCTCCCCTGCCAAAATCATCTTTCTATGTGCCTGGTCAGACTAATGATTTTACAAAGATTGGAGAGCAATTAAAAGTCAGACTTTAACTCATTGGTCCATGGAGGTAGATATTTTATTCTACCTCCATGATTGGTGCAAGTCTAAAGTCATGATACAACTATTACAACTACAAGCCTTACTTGAGTTGAAGGGGAATTTCAGGCTAAATAATATTTCATGAAGTACAAATATATGAACATTATGATCAACAGAGACTTGACTATTCTTTGTTACAAAGAACAACATGCCTTAATTTTGTTGCGAAACGTCATGCAGGATGAAGATCTCTTACTATACTACGTCTACGTAGCTATGTGACAAAAAATTTCAAAATCAACATATTTCAATACAACTGGTATAATTGTCAAGGTCTTGAATAGACGATTACAATGATATAAGGATCATCTTCCTGTGACCAAAAATAAGAAAGTTATGACATGTTGAATCCGGCAATTTTAGGCCCGTAAATGGCAATTATTTTATAAGGAAAAACAAAAGAAATGTAAATTTGACTTGTGACCCGTTTCCTAGATTTTCTCGGATTCCATATCATAACTTTCTTAATTCTTGTCCGATTTTCAAAAGGTTGGTATCACTGGAATGCTTGGGAAAAGAGGAAGAATAATAACCTATTTCCAGGCTAATTCAATGATTAGTTTGTTTTGTAGTGCTGATTTACAAATAAGAAATTTAAAAAAAATGTGTTAAAAAAAAATAATAATAAATAAAAAAAATAATGAAAAAAAAAATTACTCAGGATTATTTTCATATTTTTACACTGAAATCTTCGAAAGATTCTCATCCCTGATTTAATTAAATATTAGAACAATTTATAAATTATATTGGACTGGAAAGATTAAACAAAATAATGAAAAAAAATTACTCAAATCTGAGAATTTTTAATATTTATACTGAAATCGCGAGAAATTCTTATCCCTGATTTAATTAAACATTATAAAAAATAATAAATGATATTGGACTGGAAATATGAAGAAAAAAAAAATAAGTTCATGAGAACTAATAATTGTGTTACACCGATCATGGAGGAAGGAAAGTCCTTCCTCCATGCACCGATGTACATCAGGTTTAAACGGACGATTTATCGGACTGAAAATTGGTAGGTCTAACCATGGAGGAAGAAAACAGAACCCCGCGCTGAACGTGGCGCAATACAATCTTTGGTTGACATCGATTTCTGTGAATCCAAAAAACGTAACTGCGAATCGTCCAATCGCCTTCAAAATTGGCCAAGAGGTAGAAAACAAGTATAGAAAAATTATTATTGTGGTTTGATAAGGTATTTTACTCAACTTTTGGTAAATCGTCGATGGTTTTGATGAGCAAGAGCGAACCCAAATTTCGAGATTTTTTTTTGGAAACTTCTACTAGATGTGCCGCATTCAGAAAATTTGAGAACGAGGTTGAAGTAGAATATGTGATCTACGTCTTCGAAAAAAAAGCTCCTGGGTACGTCAAAAAGAACGGCCTCAGCGAAACGTTACAAAGCGCTATCTCCACGGTGATTCAACCCGAGATTGAGGCCGCGGCCAAAAAGATTTGCGACAATGCGTGGGATACGCACATACCTTTTACGGCAACCATTGTTCGAAATAAACTGACACTTTTGCCCTGTCAAAAAACTGTTACATGGCGTATATTTACCGTGAAAGGGTTTATTCGATTTCAAGCGTAAGGGCAAGGCGTTTTCCAAAATGGATGCTTTTCAACTCGACGGACGTCTGGACTATTCACGGGAGTAATTGTAGAATGCCCCGCCCGCGTTTTCGGAGTGACCCCATAAATTACCTGGCTACACGGAGTTTGCGGAACGCAATCAGTCGGTCGGTCTGTTTGATTGAACTGATGTGATAATTCATGGTGCGGTTTAATGTAGGGGACCAGTCTATCAGCCATCCTGCAGAGGGGATGGTCGGTGAAGTGGTTGTTATGTGTCGCTTGAGGGCAGCAAGAACATTCGTTGTTGCGTTCAAAAGTATGGGGGATTGGAAAATAGTCCAAGTCCAAAGTGTCTGTGATACAGTGGCTACGCGGCTACTTTGGCTACTGTCATTGATCCATTATGATAATGTGTAAAAGCAGTCTTGCGTGTAAAAGCAATGGGAGGATTGGAAAATAGTCCAAGTCCAAAGTGTCTGTAGTAAAGTGGCTACGCGGCTACTTTGGCTACAGTGATTGTTCTATATGAAATACGTGTAAAAGCAGTCTTGCGTGCAAAAGCAATGGGAGGATTAGAAAATGGTCTAAGTCCAAAGTGTCTGTAGTAAAGTGGCTACGCGGCTACTTTGGCTACACTGATTGTTCTATATGAAACACGTGTAAAAGCAGTGTTGCTTGAAAAGCAATGGGAGGATTGGAAAATGGTCTAAGTCCAAAGTGTCTGTAGTAAAGTGGCTACGCGGCTACTTTGGCTACATTAACTGTTCTATATGAAACACGTGTAAAAGCAGTCTTGCGTGTAAAAGCAATGGGAGGATTGGAAAATAGTCCAAGTCCAAAGTGTCTGTAGTAAAGTGGCTACGCGGCTACTTTGGCTACAGTGATTGTTCTATATGAAATACGTGTAAAAGCAGTCTTCCGTGCAAAAGCAATGGGAGGATTAGAAAATGGTCTAAGTCCAAAGTGTCTGTAGTAAAGTGGCTACATGGCTACTTTGGCTACACTGATTGTTCTATATGAAACACGTGTAAAAGCAGTCTTGCGTGCAAAAGCAATGGGAGGATTGAAAAATAGTCTAGTGGCTACGCGGCTACTTTGGCTACATTAACTGTTCTATATGAAACACGTGTAAAAGCAGTGTTGCTTGAAAAGCAATGGGAGGATTGGAAAATGGTCTAAGTCCAAAGTGTCTGTAGTAAAGTGGCTACGCGGCTACTTTGGCTACAGCGACTGTTAAATATGAAACACGTGTAAAAGCAGGCTTGCGTGCAAAAGCAATGGGAGGATTGGAATAATAGTGCAAGTCCAAAGTGTCTGTGGTACAGTGGGTACGCGGCTACTGTAGGTATAGTCTTGGCTCAAGACGTTGTTGCTAATTTTTCGCTGCGTCGCGATCTCATCACCTGCATGCAGCAGACCGCCGGCCGCGCTCGATCGCATTGTCCGTTTCTTAAATCGAACAATAGAGGGCGCTTTTCCAAAAACCTGATTTTTCTACAAACGTAACCTCAGAACAACGTCTTGGCACTTTCATCTCGTGTCACGTGACATAGCAACTGTGACCTCTGGTGAATTAATATGCATATTTATTAAAGGTCAGAATAAAGAAGCACGCACGCGCACAAGAATGAGTTGAAAGTTTGATGACGTCAAGTATAGTTAGGTGCACATACACGTACACAACTTATGAACTAGCTCGTACTATAGTCGGTGGTGTGGCAAATGCGAGGTCTTCGATGTACATTGTTGATTTTGAGAATGGCTTCGGCTCGGCTTCGGCTTCGGCTTCGGCTTCGGCTTCGGCTGAAGACTCCACGAAAATTAGGGTAAAAAGAAAATCACGCTGGTGTTTAATTTGTAATCGGGATTTGTTTACTTGTAAGCGATATTCGACATTAGCGACAAAAGTGAGGAAAAATCCTTCATTTCTAGCCTTGTTACATACAAATTTTGAGTGTATTTGAGTGCACTGCACAAAGTCAATGGGTTGGGAGTTACATACAAATTTTGAGTGTATTTGAGTGCACTGCACAAAGTCAATGGGTTGGGAGTTACATACACTTTTCTCTAATGTTGGTCGTTCAGGTACTAGACTGCTCGCTTGTTGCCCGCCGCAGAAATAAATTATGCAAATGAGCTACGTCATAACTATTTCGTGTGGCGCGCATGGCCTGACCATGAAGTACCCGGATGTTCCCGCTATTTTCCGGGCAGTTTTTAACAGTTTCACAAGACGTTCTTCCTATCGATTGCTGGCGATTTGAGAATACGCCCTCTATTGGCGGAAATGTCGCGCCGCCGTGTAGTACAACTAATGTAAGAACGTCTTGACAAGACTACTGTAGGTACAGTGATATGCCCATTTGAAACGTGTGTAGAAGCAGTTTGCTTGTAAAGGAATGGGAGGTTGTAATAATAATTTATAAGTTTTTATGGGCCATGACGACATGAAGTAATTTTAAACAAAGAAATTGACAGTTTTAGAAGAGGATGTAATTATGTTGTAAAGAAAGCAATTTATTACAGCATTTTAATAAACATAAAACAATATTAATTTAATGGTTGCGTTGCATTGTAACAATGGATGGTGTATGAAATAACAACATAATGATATTCGGTTTGTAGAATGTTATTTGTATAACTTACGAGGGCGTTATTGATTAGTTCGTGAGTTGGTTCGGGAAGATAAATATGGACATAACAGGTTGTTCATTGAAGTATTATGGTCAAAAGTTTTGAAGATGCATCGGGATTTTTTTTGGCGGTCTTGAGCAGATTTTTTTGAATTGAATTGTTCAATAGCTTCTTTTAAAGATGGACTTCAACGAGAGCTCGTACACTAAATCGTCTCCTGAGTCTTGTTTATGTTGTGTTTAGTTATTATTTCATTATCAATACGATGGTTTTATTCCCCGTTATTTTGTTTAATTTTGATTGTAAAAAATAGCCCCCCTTCTTAGATTTCTGAGCGAGTGGTTTTTTCTCGCCGTTGGCTGCGCGCTTTCATGGTTCCCAGCAAAGGCCCATAGAAATACAATACGAAATGAACGGTGAAATACCAGCGGCCACGTAAACCAGCGTAAGTGTGACGTACTATCTGGGGCATAAATAAGGAAGCCGTTTTTGTCTTTGTGTTTGGCAATGGGGATTTTACTTGCTCGAAGCTGATACACATGATTTTCCCCGTTTTGACGATTTTGTGTAAGACGGCATAATGCCTAGCACATGTGCTGTTGGTGGATGTACAAGAAGTGCCACCAAGAATCCAGAGGTTAGTTTTTTCCGATTTCCGCGGAATCCGGCGGCTTCCAAGGAGTGGGTGAAGTTCGTGAACAATACACGAAAGGATTTCACGTTGACAAAATGGTCGTTGATTTGTTCAGCCCATTTTACGGGCGACTGTAGAGATTCTTCCAGTCAAGTGAAAGAAAGTTTTGGTTTGGATACCAAATATCGTTTGAAGCAAGGCTCTGTTCCAACTTTGAAAGCGTCAAATATCGAGAGAAGGCAAGTGAGTACGACTGGGAGTTCGTCGTCCTCTCAGGCTTGCTTTCGTTTCGTACACGTCGCTTTTTAATGCACTTTGCTGGGGAACACTCATGACATGTGGGCATAAGCAGCGAATGCCAGTCCTTGATTGTACGTCACAACTACGATATGAATTATTCATGAGTTCGGGCTTTTTGCGAAACACGACTTTTCTAGATAGTGAAATGCTGATCAAAATGAATTTTTTTTTACATTAAGAAATTACTTTATTTGAATTTTAATCATATAGAAGTAATCATTACACACTTCTTGTAAGCCTAACAGCATCAAAACACTGTAATATATTCCGTTGAAGTCCATCTTTAATGATTGTACAGAGTTGTAAGTTTTAATTTAATATCCTGCATGAAAATATCTGGCAATAATTAGAAGTAGTTAATTAAATATAATAAATTATTTATTGTCGGAATCCACAGTAATTGTTGTATGTGTTTCGTTTTGAAGCAGCATCACCTGTGAAATTCGTTCGGTGAAAGAATTAAAAATTTGTTGGTCTTTCGGCGGATCGGGCGATGCAACTTTATCGAACGTTGTTATAAAAGTTAATGTGGAATGTAATGTATTTGGGTCATTGCATTAATGTGGGGGTTAGTGGTAAAGTTCAATGTCTTTACTTTGATGGGACATTTTGGTTATTTTCAACAATACACATGTTTTGTTTTTTGTTTATTTTTTAATCTCTTGTCATCAATCTGTACAGAATATGATGTCATTTATTTTATGACCTTGTTGGGTCTGTATTTTGAGCAAAAATGAGTGAAAGTTGTCATTTTTTAGGCAACAATTTGTGTCATTTAAGAAGCACAGTTTAATTTTGGGAATTTTCCCTTTTCTTTCAAAATTGACTTGTTTATTTCTAAATATATTTGTTAGGTATGATACATCATATGTTGTTTTTATTTACCCAACACCGATGTGTCATAAGCACTGTATACTCAGTACTTTCCCCGAGTGCTTGTAAAAATTCCAAGCTATACTCGGGTGGGATTCGAACGCATGAACCCCGCATTCTAGAGTAGATGTGTACAGATGGGTTCGAATCCCACCCGAGTATAGGTTGGATTTTTTCCAAGCACTCGGGAGAAGTTCTGAGTATACAGTGCTTATCATACATCGGTGTAGGGTAAAAAAACAATATATTATTATTTCGATGCAAATATAGTATGATACATCATCGGTTTTGGGAACAATGCATTAATTTTAATCGTGTGTTTTCAAAATGCACATCATAGAACTAACCAGTGAAAATATCATCAAAATCGGTGTTCAAGTTTAGGAGAAAACTGCCAATAACGGTTTATGTTTTTTGTGCATGATGACATTGTGTTAATTTTGATCGTTGCATTCGAAATCAGCTGTTGCATTTTGAGATACAATTTTCTCGAAATTATAGCATTTCAGAGGTAAATATTTCACAAGAAGATTGCTATTAGTATTAACTTTATAAACAGTAAGTTCACACTGAAAGTGAACAATGTTTGTTTTGGTCTACCCCAATCATGTATCATACTTTTAATAAAGGAGAGATTTGAAGTGTGTTAGTCATGACGTATGATGTAATTATTATCAATCAGATAGGTGGCCACCGCTTGAGATATCGCCTTGTTAATGGGAAGAGAAAATCTGTCGGTGAACTCTGTGTATGGTATTAGTTGTTGTTGGTCCCAGTCAATGGTGGTAGGTAGGCGTTTGACAAAGATGACAGTTTCACGTTTTCTAGGAAGTTTAACTGTCACCATTTGTCCAAGTGATGTCATGGCTCTCATGTGGGTGGCTATTTCTTGGGGTGTCTAGTGGAAATGATGCGGCAGCCTTGAATGCTTGTGATTTGCCGGTCGATGGAGGTCCTACGAAAATGGTGTATATGTTTGGTATGGTTTGGAAGCCGTTGTAGGTGGTTAACTTTGCTGACAAACTTAACACAAAAAGTGTAGTTGTCAGTAAAGCGGATATGAGATATCCAGCGTTGCTGTTTATTGAAGAAGCCTTCTTCAACACAAACTCACTTGTACTCGGAAAACACCGAGCCATAATCAAATGCCGTGGAAATCAGTCATGTAGTTGTGCCCACGTCTTGGGGTGTTGTTTGGAAATTTTCTTGACTTTGCTCGACATGATGTTGTATTAAAGTACGAACGTGGTAATACAGAGTGAGGTTATGACAGATTTGGTGAAGAAGCGTCTTATGTAAGTCTAATTTGAATAATCCGATGTGGCGTCTTGGCCGAAGTGGTCTGGTCCATTGTGTTTGATATGGTTTGATGTGCCGTGGGATTGGTGTAGATACTGTAGTGAAACGCTTTGGAGCGTAAGGGGGTCATTCCACGCCAAACAATCCAATAAATGTACAGGATAACTTGTTGATATTCTTCGATCATTTCACCGCCAGTTTTATTATCTTCCTCCAATCTCCCAAGATCAACTCTTCACCCAAAAGTCCCTCGCCCTTCACCTTGTCACTTTTCCAACTCTCTTCCCCCGTCTTTTCCCCAAAACCTTCCACCCTCACCTTTGACCTCCCTCTCCATTCTTCCCATCCACGGGCTCCCCATGACAGCGCCCTCTCGTGGCTAGGAACGCCAACACTAGAAGCTCACATACCACAAATTCCCCTACTTTTTAATGATCTACTCCTGGAGATCGATTTCTTCGACCTTTCAAACTGGTACCAGTTTTGTTTAACAAAACAAAGATTTTCATGCAAAGTGTAAGAACATTAATAAACAAGTTAACTGCCACCAAATGCCTTTAGTCCTCTTTACTAAAACAACTTTTAGAAATTCCACCAGCCAACCCTGTATTTGTCAATACAAATAAAATAAGAACTACCAAACACGAAATTCAAAGAATTTCAAAAGCTGTCGGAGTGATCTCTCATACTGCACCATCCCTAATTGGTTGAGGTGCACGTCCAAGTTGTAGCGTGCATGCTTTAGTCCCCGATGGTGCCACACCCACCATCCATCCTCTACGAAAGTTGCACACTCCAACATCTTGTTAAAAATCTCAACCCTCTCATTAAACATTTCTAGTGAGACCTGATCATTCCTAAGTCCGCCAGTGCGAGGTAGCACCGGTAGGAACACTACTGCCTCTGGATGTACACCCCATTTGGGAAGATCTCCAATAAATTTACATAGTGAGGCATGTACTTTACTAGGACTTGATACCTTCGAACACAGGTCATTCGTCCCCAAATCAACTACAAGTACAGTCGGCTGAATCTTTCCCAACTCTGTGAGATAACGACCTGGGTTTTCCTGAATCCTTGTAATTGTGAGCCCGCCCTCCCCAAGACACGTTACTGGAACCATGCCTCGCTGCAACTGTACTTCATACACAAACCGTCGCCTATTTATTAATCTTTTTACAAAACTATGCCCAAATAATACAAAACCACCCATACAGCCTTATGATGCCCTTGGGCGTGGTGGTTGCTCTGTGGAAGCTGGATAACCCCAAATCCTTCCAAAACAAAACCCACCACCACGGCTTCCTGCAAACCTGCAAGAATATTGACAACAAAAGATTTGTTAAGTACAATTTTGTTGGTAAGTTTCACATTTTTGGTTACACACCATAAGCAGGACTGGTTCCTCCCGGTTGTATTCACTGCCCGAGGAAGACTGGATACTCCAAGCCTCTTCCCACGAGTAGATCCACAACACACAAGGAACCCAGGACTGCCCGTTTAACAAAACTAGTCATTACTGACTTAGGTAAAGAAAAGACTGAATTATAGTCCAGAAAACCTGGTAATACCATCAGGTTGAATGCGGCCATGTAAGAACAGGACATAAAAACAAAATCCTAGAACATTACGTACAATGCCAGTGACACACGTGCACACAGAAGAACCAAACAACCCATTGCAGACTACGAAATTCTGCGTGAATTAAAAGGATCACCAAAGTTAATTCAGACCGAGTATCAGCAGGAAGCCAAGGTCAGGTTTGCTCACAGGAAGGCTGGATACCCCAAGCCACTTCCACAGAACACACCTGAAACCATGACCACTACTAAGTGAACACACTCTGAATATTACTTTAATGTTGAGCGAGGCAGTCTGTGCGGGTTACCATGCATCCCTTTGTGGTTCTCTGTGATCGCCTGGGTTGAACCATTCCGCCCAACAAATCCATAGGGGCCTCCCCTACTATTTCAAGGTCTACCACTTTATCAACTCCATTTGAGTTTGGAACGCTAGCCTTAGTAATGACCAGGTCCCATTCTGAACTGTCGGAGGAGTCACTTTCATCACCTGGCTCTGTCACCGTAAAGGGTCTAATCGTAGTATTTACGACTTACAGTTTTCTCTGGTCCACCGTTAACTGGGCGGATTCGATAAACATCATTTTGTTCGTTTCTCCACAACACAGTATACGAATCTCTGTCGTATACATTCTCTAATTTATGTCGCCCTTGAAAGCACATTTCCTTAGGAGCACCAGCGACCCTACCGCAATGGCACAGCATTGGCCTTGGCATTGTGAGCCACTTCATTCTGATGAGCCCTCCGCTCCATCCGTTCCCTCACCAGGACACCTGCTCTTTCCAACAACTCTGATTGCTGCCTAACAAAATCCTGATCCCAATTTATATCAATGCGCCCCAGAATCTGGTCTAGAGGAATCAAAGGTTCTCTCCCAAACATCAGTGTAAATGGCGCTACACCTGTAGTACAATGGGGGTAGAATTATATACGAATACTACATGCGGCAGAAAATCCGGCCACTTGCTGCGCTCTGTCTCACTGAACGATTTGATCAATCCGAACAACGTGCGATTGAATCGCTCTGCCTGAGCATTCCCTTCAGGGTGATACGGTGATGATTCGCGACTTCTTAATGCCATACAGCGCACACAATTCGCGCACAATCTCCCCTCAAAATTTCTGCCTTGATCGCTGTGCAATCTGTTTGGTATTCGAACCGTGTAAACCAATTATCCCGCAGTGCTCTGGCTACAGTCTGTGCCGTTTGGTCCCTACAAGGCACTGCCTGCCGCGTATTTGGTGTAAACGTCGGTCATGACCAACACATCTTCGTATCCCCACGCCCTCTATCGACCTTCACAAAGTCAACAAGCTAGAACTTCCAAGGGTCTGAGCAGCCATTAAATGACGCATTGGAACCCTGGGAACTGGTTCAGACACCTTTGCCCTGACACAACGCTCACATTTCCGGATATGGGCTCTGACATCAGAAGCCATTTTAGGCCAATAAACCCGCCTCCTGAGAAGAGAACACGAGCGGGTTACTCCTTGATGTCCCCATCCCTCATGACAACCCTCAATAGCCTTAAAGCGGATGCCTTCAGGCAAGAGTATCTGAAACACCTCCCCAAGAACTGGATCTTCCACTCTACGACAAAGAACCCCGTCCTTTTGAACAAAGCGGACCACTGCCATAACCAGCGTCTTAACTCTGGTGAGTCATTCGGCGCTCCAGGAATCACCTCCCCTGGTGACCATCGCTTGTCCCAACGTTCCCAAATAGTACCTAACACTGGATCCGATCGTTGCAGAACTGCCATTTGGTCTGATGACCAGGATGGGAATACCCCCGGAGGACCTGCACCCTCGGGTGCTTGCTTTGCTAACTCGATGCACACATTACATGCTCCAATCAGCAATGGAAATGGCGTAGAATGGGTTTTCTTAAATATTCCGGCCACTGCCTCCACCGAGCAGTGCCCAGGGTACCGACTCAACGCATCTGCGCACCTGTTGCTGCTCCCGATCTATATCGATGTCAAAATTGAACGCGCCAGTTGAGCTGCCCACCTCATTTCGCTAGCCCCAGCTTGGCTGTGTTTAGGTGCGACAGTGGATTATTATCAGTTAAGACTGTAAATGTTCCCCAACCAAATAATCCTGAACTTATCCACAACTGCCCACTTCAAACCCAGAAGTTCTAACTTGAAGGAGCTAAATTTGGGTACTTCAACTCTGCACCTCAAGCCCCTACTCGCATAAGCGATCGGATGCAGTCTCCCTCCTCATCTTTCTGCCCCAAACAAGCACCAAGCCCCTTTAATGACGCATCTACTTCCAGTACGAATGGCTGTCTAAAGTCAGGGTATTTCAGCACGGGAGTTTGCACTAACACTAGTTTTAGTTTGTCGAAGCATGATCTGTGCCTCGGAATTCCAAGCAAACTTATCAATGGGTTTATGTTTCCCCTTAGTGATTTGCAGGTAAAATAGCATGAAGCGGGGCTGCTATCTTTCTTGAAGCCGATTGACAAACGCCGATAATAACCGCCAGTCCCATGAAGCGAGCGTAATTCAGCTGCTCCTTGCGGAACAGGCCAGTCCTCTATCGTCGGATTTTGTCTTTATCAACTGAGATTCCCTTGGCACTGACAACATGGCCCAGATAGGCAACTTCACTGCGGAAGAGACTGCACTTTTGCCCTTAACCTTCAGTCCAAATTCTGCAAGTTTTGACAAAACCTTGTCCAACCTCTTCAAGTGTTCTTCTAATGAAGAAGAATACACCAATATATCGTCTAGATATATCAATAACTCGAGACAAATTCATGTCCCCAAGACACTGCTCCATTACCCTCTGGAGCGTACTTGGTGCATTTGCCAACCCAAAGGGCATTCGAGTAAACTCAGTAAAGCCCAAAGGGCACTCGAAATGCGGTCTTCTCTACAGAACTGGGATCCATGGCCACCTGGTGGTAACCATGTGCCAAGTCAAGAGCCGAAAAATATTTAGCGCCCTGTAAAGCCTCTAACTTGACTCTTCGACACGCGGCAAGGGAAAGGAGTCACGAACACCCTTTGCATTTAATTTCCTGTAGTCTACGCAGGCGCAAGGACCCATCCCGCTTTTTCACCAGTACAATTGCACTCGCACGGACTCTCACTGCGCCTAATGATTCCCTGATCCAACAACTTTTGCAAGAGCGCTTTTAACTTCCTGAACACAGTGTGGGGGAATTCTGCGGTATGGTTCACTGATTGGGCGGTTGTCGATTGTGTTGATCTTGTGAGGTATTTTGTCACAATAACCAACATCAAACTCATCTTTCGAAAAGACTGAATCATGCTTCTGGATAAGTTTCACAACTTGTTCCTTTTGATCCTCATTCAGGAAAGACGACTCCAAACTCAACCCTGGAGGTAGTTCATAATTCTCACCATTTGAAAATGTGAACACCTCTTTAGGCACTCCTCCTACCCCTCCCCTTGAGTCAGGCTTAGAGAGCTCCCCCTTCAAGTCCACAGTTTCTTCAACCAACACATGATTGACATGTACCTCGATACCATCGGACGAGGATTCCAACCCAATGCAGT
Organism: Zoroaster sp. YZ-2022; assembly: GCA_029582265.1. Classification (NCBI taxonomy): domain Eukaryota; kingdom Metazoa; phylum Echinodermata; class Asteroidea; order Forcipulatida; family Zoroasteridae; genus Zoroaster; species Zoroaster sp. YZ-2022. Next base: position 46,971,881 of record CM055820.1, read on the forward strand.
TTGACATGGATGCTTCAATAACTGAAGCTAATTTCGTATAAGGGGGAATTACCCAAGACTGTGTCCCCAAATTAGCCACCAGCACCTTTACTGTCTTTCCATTTGTTACTTGACAAGAGTCAAACACCTGGCCGCAGCACTTAGATTATTCGCCCCCTCAGGATGTGCATCTGATTTCATGCTCTCAACAATAACCACTTTGTTCCTAAGGACATGCACATGATCTCTAATGTAACAGTGTACTGTCATTACCTGCCTAGGGCGAATAGTTATTCCATGCCTACCAGTGCGTGCAGCCAATGGCATGACCTGCGACCCCTGAACCCTTTGTTTATTCGGATGAGGTTGTGCCCTTGAAAGCCGATACCATTGGAGGGCCACATTCCAAGCCTCAGTATAATTCTGCCCCTGTTCTACTACCACATCTTTCAGCAGTTCCAGGACATTACATCCTAACAGTATTGGACTTTTCTTTGAATTCAACAACCCTTCATTGCATGAATCTTTCACCACCAAAAAGTGCGCCTCAACAGTTTTGTGAAAAACAGTGAGAGAGCGATGTATGTACCCAGCGATTGGAACCTCCAACCCGCCACACCGTACACCTCAGGTAAGTCCCAGCGGCTTCAGCCCGCTCAGTTTGTCTGCCAGATGTTCCTGATAAAAAGAGGCACTTATGAGGGACGTTTGCGCCTGTATCTAAAACACATGTGACTGGTACCCCAGCCAATATGACTTCAGCCTTAGGGCTCTCTTAACTAAACTAGCTAACAACTCATCCGCAGATAGGTCAGGCGCCGTAACCCCTCATTACATGATCTCACACTGGACTTGGCCCTTGTTTGACCCTCCCCACCACCCGCCGCAGGCGATGGAGGCAGTTAGTTTAACTGCTCTTTCCTCCAGTTGTCCCTGTACCATCTGGTGCCCCGATAAACTGTTGAGCTTCCTGTTGTTTTTCTCACCAGGAGAGGACATTGTGATCTAATATGACCAGGCTCCTTACAGTTGTAACAAATCACACTGATTATTTGGTTACACCTCCCTGGACACTCCCTCTCGGTACAGATTGATTTTTGCGCTGCGTGCGCAGCATGCACTGCATTAAGAACGTAGTTGTTCCTGCTGCTTGTTGAGTTGTACCTGCATATCCCCATAGATTTCATCATCGCTGAATATTGCTGCTGCATAGGGTCCACAATTCGCTGCACATGTAATCTTTGTACTGACATTTGCCTTTGACTCGTCAACATCAACACTCGCTCCCATAAATGAGGCCTCCAACTGGCGGACTTGGCCATGCTTGACCCTGGTTGAGTTTTCATAATCCTTGAACAATTCAAAGGCCTTGTCCCGAAATTGGTTGAAACTTTGACTTGTGTCAGCCAGCTGGAGCCTTTTCAGCTCAAAGCGTGCACTCTGACCCGCCCCAGCCACAAACTGCCCTATCAGGGTTTATCTCTCAAACTCTTTAGCAATTCCCTTTCCCCTTCAGGAGCAATGCATAAAATTCTGTCATAGAGCCTCCAACAAGCCACGGAGAATTCCATAGGTTCTCATCTTCGACTTGTCCCTCTCGAAAACGCCTTTTGCAGTGATTGCAAAGTTTCCCTCTCCCAAACTGGTTATGCAGTAGCTTTACCAGAAGAGAATAGTCAGACGTGACATCCTCTCGACTTTTAACTGTCAATGAGCAGACCCGCTAAATGATCCACCACAACCTGAGCCTTATCCTTTTCTGGGATGTTACATTGTCGACAATAAATGTCAACCTCATCCAACCACTCTTTGAGGGTTGGGTCTACAGAACTCACTGGCTTCCCTTGAACCTATCGAGCTTAATTGGCCTTTCCTGGTACCACTGCTCTGCTTCAATGCATCAGAAAGGCACGACACTAGCTGTACCAACGCACCTTCCTCCGAGGTAGCCATATTGCATATTATTACTCTAGCTAAGTAAAATAAAACTACCACTACACCACACAGACCGTCCCCAAAAAAAAACTATGAATGCAAAACAACTACAGGCAATCTACACGCCGTGTGTCACCTCGATGTACATGTACCTTAGGCCTAATAAGATATACAAAGTTAAACAATATATCATACAATCAAAATGCACAATAAAATTACTGCATAATCTTGTGCAATATCACGTGCTGTACATGTGATGTAATGTTCCAAATTGTTCATCAAAACTAATCATTTATCATGGCAGCCTAGCTGATCCTACCAACTGGTCTTGTCTCCTTGACAACTGCCTTTCACGTTGCTGTGGTCCTGCCAGCAGTACTGCCACAAATAGCCTTCTGAGTTCTGGATGATCGCCGACACTTGATAGTTTAGTGGCACCCTGCGTGCCCTCAGCCAAGTCCAAGCCGACGGTAACTCGATGTGGTCGTGTCAATCCCCAGTTATCCTCCGCCGAACTCTCGACGAATGTGCGAAACCACTGCACGCACAAAACTGTCTTGGATGGACACAGAATAGGTTACTTCACGTTCAGTCCACTAACACTAACAGTACACAGCACTCGGTGTACCACCAAAGCAATGGCGACAGTCCACTTGTGTAACACACGGCATGAAACGGCACTCCAGCACCATCAAAATTTTACATGACCCCATCCGTGTTACCATTTGTAGTGAAACGCTTTGGAGCGTAAGGGGGTCATTCCACGCCAAACAATCCAATAAATGTACAGGATAACTTGTTGATATTCTTCGATCATTTCACCGCCAGTTTTATTATCTTCCTCCAATCTCCCAAGATCAACTCTTCACCCAAAAGTCCCTCGCCCTTCACCTTGTCACTTTTCCAACTCTCTTCCCCCGTCTTTTCCCCAAAACCTTCCACCCTCACCTTTGACCTCCCTCTCCATTCTTCCCATCCACGGGCTCCCCATGACAGCGCCCTCTCGTGGCTAGGAACGCCAACACTAGAAGCTCACATACCACAATACTAATTGGAGTTAGGCGGCTGGACATTGTGTAGCTTGCTTATTATGGCGGTTTGTTTGAAAATGCGGATAGAAGGATTTCACACTTATTATATTAGATAAGGGAACTAAAGCTAATACGACGTTTATGAGGGTTTTGTTAAGCGTTGGTGCGTGAAAAGTGTGTATGGGGAGTAGGCGTTTGTGTTTATTATACACATTTCTTTGGATCGTTGTTTTGCTAAAGTTAGAATTTCTTCAGATACTGTACTTTGATACGTGTCATTGGTGAGCTACAACTGCAATTAAGTTTCTGTGTTCATGATGAGCAATTTTGTTAGAAAGCGAAATGTTGGTGTACAACACGTGTCAGAAAGTCTCTAATTCATTAAATATATTGATAGCGCCACCATTTGACAGATGTTGGTTAGTCACCTGGTGCCTGGACTTCTAGTGTAATATCTAGCTGAATGGAACTATAGTAACCATGCTTTCCCTTTTACATGCATATCATTTGTTGCCACCGTTATATTCCTGACTTAGATGTTCCCAAATGTTAATGTTTCTCAGTAAATATCCAAGCCGTGCGTCTATTATATGAACGTAAGTGTGTTTAAGCATTTATAAGCTTTCCATTGTTATAGTTTGATAACTATTATCTTTCAATTAAGAAGGTTTAATGAACAAACAGATTGAGGTTTGTGATTGTTCCTTAAGGCATAATGTTACATGTAAATCAGTTTATGAACTGTACGTTATACCATTATTGCTATCCTTTAGGACTTTTTACGTATGTAGTGTTTCCAGTTAAGTAAGTGTTCTTATTAGAGTTTATATTCTTGTTGTATTACAGAACCACGGCACTGTAGAAATCACCTTTAGCATCAATATCTCTACTGACCAGATTTGCTCACCATACAATTCGAGTTCAATACCATACTAATACTATCCACTAGCTACATCCATATGACTGTATCTGACTTTATTACCTGAATAAACCATCACCCGTGTACAATACAATTACACCTTGTTTTCATGGTCCTTCGAGCCGGATTCGAACCAGTGACCTATGGATACAATGGAAACTGAGAACATAAATCCAACCCCACTTGATGATACCCATGCAGTTGCCAATTGCGAGCAGTTACTGTTCCAGCTGCCACTCCAGCTACCAGTACACATCCACTTCCAGCCACTGTCACCATCATTGATACCTCTCCTTCTGACACTGGGGTTACCAGCACAGCAACAGCTGCTGCCGATGGACTGCGGACAAGTACTGCTACCGTCCAAACCCGTTCTCGGTCTTCCCGTGACAGACGTATTCCTGCACACCTTCAGGATTTTGTTATTGGTCACCAACCCTCGTTGTCTGGCAAAGCAGATACACCATCAGTGGTGCCTTCACATAGCTTCAAAACCACACGAACAGAATCTTATTCACGGAGGAGTTCAAATTCATCACATTCACACTGCAGTGGACACTCCCATCGTAGTAAAACATCCATCACATCAAGACTGAGTGATTCCCAATCAGCAAAGCTGACACAGCAGCGAAAACAAGCTGAGCTTGAAGAACTAAAACGTCAGATAATAGAAGATCAGTCGGCTGATGAAGAGTTAAAACGACTGGATGACCAAGCCTATGCGGCACGAGTAGCCGCAGACGAAGAAGTTCATGCTGCTCGTCGACATGCGGAAGAAATAGAACGAAACGCCATTCGCCAGCGTGAAACCCTCGATCAACACCCGTCTGTCCCGGCAAAGGAGATTGCGAGAAGTGGAACAGCAGTTAGAGGAAGCACGATTGATCACAGCCATGGTCAACAGTGATCCACAACCCAAAGAGACGAGTGAACAACATAACAGTGTGACTCCATCATCCATCAACACAAAGAACTCGTCTGACACACACACCCAGAAACAATCAATCAATGCGAACTCCGAGAAAATCCATGCGGCCAACCAAAGTGACGTCTCTACACCCCCAACAGTGCAGACCGTGTCTCAGAACATCCCTCGAGATCATCAGCTCAGATCTGGAGTACATGTAGTTGACAGCACATTTGTAGGAACCACGCCCCCAACAGACTCTCCGTCTAAAGGAACACCATTGTCCTCACAACCTGCAGCCTTACAACCTGCACTTACCCATCCTACCGTCACGACTACGCCAACGCAGTCTTCCGGATGGGCACCGCCCTTCCCAAATCCTTATGCACACCCATTTGCATATGCTCCATCACCGACTCCATGGCCAACTGATGGACATGCACCATACCCAGGTGGATTAACTCCAGCACCATCATTGCCCAATGATCCTGATTGGTTCAGACTATGCCGATCTCATTCACCCGATACAACCAGTTCGTTTTGGTCCAGGAGGAGCACCAGTAGCAGTATGCACAAAACTTGGTTGGTCACTCCAGGGTCCAGCAAATACTCTTCGATGCCAATCAGAAGAGCAACAGTGCTTGTTCACCACAACCTTTCCTCCGACCACAGATCTGCAAAAAAACGTTGAGCGACTTTGGCAGGCAGACATTCTACCCTACTCTGAAAAGCAAGTGACTCGCTCAAAGCAGGACAAGCAAGCCATCAAGCGACACTTGAGGAGAAAACCATCAGAGTAGAAGTTGATGGAGTCCAGCTACGCTACTCCACTACTACGTACTAAGGATGAAAGCAAATTCAAAGCCACAAAGGAGGCTGTCATGCAAAACCTTAAGCGGAACGAAAGACGTCTCCAAAAACATCCTGATGCAGCTGAAATCCACAACAAACTCATCAAAGCCCTAGTTGACACTGGTTTTGTGAAAATCATCAGCAATGAAGAGGCCCTGAAAACAGAAGAGTCCTGGTACATTCCTCACCATGTTGTCGAGCACAATGGGAAACACCGCTTGGTATTCAACTGTTCTTATGAGTATGAGGGAAAAATCCTTAACAATCATCTACTACCAGGGCCACACAAGGTGCATCACTACCGGTGTTTTCCTGCGATTCCGCCAACACCCTGTCGCCATATCTGGAGACATACAGGCAATGTATCATCAAGTGAGACTACTCCCGAAGACAAACCTCTACTTCGATTTGTGTGGCGAAATATGAAGCGGGACACCGAGCCAGACATCTACGAATGGCAAGTCTTACCATTTGGCACCACGCAGCCCATGCTGTGCCACTTTTGCACTACGCAAACACGTCGCATCGACCATGAGGAAGGAAACAAAGATGTAGTTGACGCAGTTGACCAGGCCTTCTATGTAGATAACTGCCTTGACAGTACACCAACTATATCTGAAGCCAAAGAACTTGTGACAAAGATGCGTAAGCTACTCTCAACTGGTGGCTTCAACATCAGACAATGGGCCAGCAATATCCCATCAGTAGTTGAGGACCTTCCGTCTCATGCCAGATCTGAAGGCTACGAGCTGTGGCTAGTCTTCGGCCAGAATGACTTGTCCGAGGGTACCCTGGGACTTCGATGGCAATGTGCAACAGATGAGCTAACTTATAAGCACAGACCTACTGAGTATGTGACGCTCAACCTCACGAACCATATACAAGATTCTTGCCAGCCAGTACGATCCGATTGGTTTCCTTTCCCCTTCACAGCGTGCAAAGGTACTGGTGCAAGACCTTGAAAACCAAAAGAGACTGGGATGACCCTCTGGAACCAGGACATATCCGTGATCAGTGGCTCACTTGGGAAGAGGAGCTCTCCGACCTTCCTCTTGTCAAACTGACGAGATGTTACACGCCATCTGATGTCAACACAGTGACGGCCAACAGAGAACTACACATTTTCTGCGATGCGTCTGAACGAGTTTACGGATCAGTTGCCTACCTCCGCATCAAGATGACAAGAGAGACATCAACATCAGTTTCGTTATGTCTCGATCTAGAGTGGCACCAAAACGACAATTGTCAATGCCACGACTTGAGTTATCAGCAGCTCTGACTGGTGCACAACTGGCCGATCTCCTAAGCAAAGAACTTACCCTACAGATCCAGAATGTCGTCCTATGGAGCGATTCGACCACGGTCCTGCAGTGGTTGCAGTCAGAATCATGCCGATATAAGGTGTTTGTCGGCACACGTGTCACTGAGATACAGACCCTTACAAATGTACAGAATTGGCATTACGTAGACACTAAAAACAACCCAGCCGATGACATCACCAGGGGTAAGTCTCTGAAAGAACTGAGTACGGAATCACGATGGAGGACAGGCCCCCCATTTCTCCGTCAACCTCCTTCTCAGTGGCCAAAGAGTCCTACTACTGATCCTGTAGAGGATGCAGCTGAATTAAAGAAAACAACCTTCTGCGCTAACACTGTGATTGCCGAAACCCCACCACAGTCAGAGTACCAGCGGCATGATAACTGGGATGCTCTCGTCCAGGCATCCAAACAATCTGTTCATGGGGTGGCCCCAACTGATGACGACCCAGCAATGATAGCACAGTTGCGAGAAGACACTGAAAATCTACTCTACCAACAATGCCAACTTGAGTGCTTTGCTGAAGAGCTGTCAGCCCTGAAGGCCAAACGGGAGCTACCGTCTGGGAGCAAACTGTCACAGTTGGACCCTACCTATGACGAAACGTCAGGACTCATCAGAGTGGGAGGGCGATTACGCGGGGCAACAATCCTCTCTGATGACGTTAAACATCCCATCGTCCTAGATCCCCATCACCATATCACCAAGTTGATTATCCGTGATTACGACGAAGCTGCTACATTATGGCTCAGAAACGCATCCTGGCGGAAATAAGACGCAAGTTTTGGATACTCAGCGGAAGAGAGGCAATTCGTCGTCATCAACGCCAATGCTTAGAAGTGCCGAAAATGGCGGCAAAACCAGAAATACCGAAGATGGGAGATCTACCTCCAGCCCGCCTCGACTATACAAACCAGCCTTTTACTCAACAGGTGTCGACTGTTTTGGTCCAATGCATGTCAAGATTGGTGCGTTCCGAGAAAAGGTGGGGTGTAATATTCAAGTGTATGACGACAAGAGCCGTTCACCTGGATCTTCTAGAAGGAATGGACACTGATGCATTCCTTATGTCCTTTCGCGCTTTGTATCTCGTCGAGGCAAGCCATATGAACTGCTTTCTGATTGCGGCACCAACTTTAAGGGAGCCCAGACTGAATTACAAGAAGCATTCGCTGCCATGACACCTGCCCTTGCTGAACAACTAGGCAATCACCAAGTGAGATTCCAATTTAATCCGCCTAATGCACCTCACTTTGGCGGAGTCTGGGAACGCCAAATAAAGAGCGTCAAGGATGGACTCAAAGTTGTACTTAAGGACCAATCGGTGACAGAAGCCGCATCTCCGCTGCGTCCTGATAGAAGTTGAAGGCATCATAAATTCCAAACCTTTGGGGTACATCTCTTCTGACATTGCAGACGTCAATCCAGTGACCCCTAACATCTTATTGATGGGACGCTATGACCAATCACTTCCACAAGTGGTATACCCTGCTGACGAGCTGATAGGACGACGAAGGTGGCGCCACAGCCAAGTACTGGCTGACCAGTTCTGGTCACATTTCCTGAAATACTACTTGCCAGGCCTCCAACCGCCAGAAATGGCAGAAGGACTGCCGTAACCTCACCTGTGGCGATGTTGTCATGATTGCCGACCCACAGCAGCCAAGAGCTCATTGGCCAGTAGGTAAAGTCATTGAGGCGTTCCCTGGAGCTGATGACCGTCCGAGCTGCCAAGGTGAGAGTGGAGGATCGAGACTATACCAGACCAGTTCTTGCGTTTGATATGCCTACCTGAATGTACTGATAGCCAAGGTGATCAGAACGATGAACACTTGTAGCCGAACTTCCTTGAAGACTTTCTCTGTTTCATAAAATTTCGTGCTTAAATTTTGAGGTGGCTGTCAGAAAGTCTCTAATTCATTAAATATATTGATAGCGCCACCATTTGACAGATGTTGGTTAGTCACCTGGTGCCTGGACTTCTAGTGTAATATCTAGCTGAATGGAACTATAGTAACCATGCTTTCCCTTTTACATGCATATCATTTGTTGCCACCGTTATATTCCTGACTTAGATGTTCCCAAATGTTAATGTTTCTCAGTAAATATCCAAGCCGTGCGTCTATTATATGAACGTAAGTGTGTTTAAGCATTTATAAGCTTTCCATTGTTATAGTTTGATAACTATTATCTTTCAATTAAGAAGGTTTAATGAACAAACAGATTGAGGTTTGTGATTGTTCCTTAAGGCATAATGTTACATGTAAATCAGTTTATGAACTGTACGTTATACCATTATTGCTATCCTTTAGGACTTTTTACGTATGTAGTGTTTCCAGTTAAGTAAGTGTTCTTATTAGAGTTTATATTCTTGTTGTATTACAGAACCACGGCACTGTAGAAATCACCTTTAGCATCAATATCTCTACTGACCAGATTTGCTCACCATACAATTCGAGTTCAATACCATACTAATACTATCCACTAGCTACATCCATATGACTGTATCTGACTTTATTACCTGAATAAACCATCACCCGTGTACAATACAATTACACCTTGTTTTCAACACGGTTGCAGTGCAAGTGAGACCAAGACACAAAGCACGCAAATTCATAGTGTGTCATCATACCACAGGAAAAATGTAGACTTTGAAGGCATTGAGGTGTTTCTGACATATGACAAATTATGTCGAGATATACTGTGGAATCGAGACACATTGATATCATGGTGCCAGGACATTGGATTGCTTGCTAAAAATATGTCATGTCCTATTTGTGGAGAGGCGATGAAACTTGTGCAAACAAGTGATCGGTTGGATGGTCTGAAATGGGAGTGCCGCGCCGCACACAAGTTAACAACAAGAAGCACCGATGTGAAAGATCGATAAGATATATGAGTTGGTATGAGCAGAGTAATTTAACATTGGAAGAAACCATGAAATTCACGTATTGGTGGTCTTGCGATAATACGCAGGAACAAATAAGGAAACAATTGCAGCTTGGTTCCCACACTGCCGTGAATTGGGACATGTTTTGTCGAGAAACGTGTGAGGTTGTTATGATGAATGCGGAAAATAAACAGATCGGAGGATATGGTAAACGTGTGCAAATCGATGAGAGCAAGATAGGAAAACGAAAATATTATAGAGGACACAGAGTAGAAGGTCAGTGGGTATTTGGAGGAATAGAGGAAGAGTCGCGAGGATGTTTCATTGTAGCAGTTGAGAAGCGAGATGAGGCCACGTTGCTACCTTTAATTAAACAATGGATTGCACCAGGTACCACCATTGTGTCAGATTGATTGCTGGAAAGCTTACTGCAATCTGGAGAAACATGGATACAAACACGAGACAGTGAACCATTCAAAGGAGTTTGTCAATGATGAGGGTGGTCACACCAACAAGATTGAAGGTCACTGGCGGCAAATGAAAGTTAGTCTTCCAACTCACGGAAGACGAAAGCACCACTACTCATCATACTTGGCCGAATTTTTGTATAGATACACCAACAAGGACAAAGACATTTTCATGCAATTTGTAAACGATGTTGCCAAGGTCTATGATCCACGCAAATGACCACATTCTGTAAAGATGTAACAGAGCATGGAGGAAGGAATGAGCAGAGTAAACCTAGAATAATGTGTTATTAATTTATTGTACTTCACTAATGTATTATTGTGATGTGTACCCCGGCCATGGAGAAATGGACTAAGGAGTGGGTGGTGCGAGCGTGAGTAAAACTATTCCAAGTAAATGTATAACTATGTATAAGTACAACAAGTATGATTTGAAACTTTGCATGGTGAGAATACGATGAGAACAAAGCAATATGTATCATTACTTATGAGAACGAAGCAATAATTATGTTTCATGACTTATGAGAACGAAGCAATATGTATTATGACTTATGAGAACGAAGCAATATGTATGATGACTTATGCGAACAAAGCAAATTGATGATGTCATTTCACATGTCATGTTGATGTGATTTTTACAAAATGTTCAAAACATATGATGTATCATACCTAACAAATACATTTAGAAATAAACAAGTAAAGTTTGAAAGAAAAGGGAAAATTCCCCAAATTAAACTGTGCTTCTTAAATTTTACTTAGTCATGGCACAACCTTACTAAATGTATACGCAACCTAAATTGATGATGTGGCCATGGTCCCCTGTCGAATCCGTAGCAAAACAGGCCTTGTAGTTTTCTATGGTTTAGCAGTGAAAAAAATCAACGCACTGAACGGACCCCAATGTTCTTACACGACCTCGAAGTGTGACGTGGGTGAATACACAACGCATATGGGTCGTTCATATAGATCATCGTTCGAGAGGCTGGCTGTGAACAACAAGTAGCGCAGCATAGCAGTACAGTACACAAAGCCAAGCCGATCAAGCGTGACGTAGTATTTGTAGCAGTAGCCGTGGCTACAAAAGGACTGTGTGAGTTGCGGGGTATTAGACAATTGTGCCTATTCACGTTAAATTGATAAGAAAATAAAAGGGTACGGAGCTCTATACACTTACTACTACTAGTACTAGTACCTCGCTTTTTAGAACTTAGATGCAGATGCACCCACCGATATCTCGCGAGATATCGCATATAAGGCCCTCTAGCGGTATATTATGTCAGTATTAATAATCAGTGGGTGCCCCATAGGCGCAGGCCCAAGCGAGTGCGGCTGTACTATAAGCCAGGCACTTCGTGTATGACGTCACCAAGTGCAGGCTCATCACATGTGGCCCATTTACAAATTCTCAATTCGTCAAAAAATGAACTTACGGAGAGGTTAATAAAATTCAAACAATAAACAGGCATTTTTGGTTGCAAACTGATGTTTTATAGGTATATTCTGCAAACACTGTGACTCAATATAAGCACGCACATGTGTGCATATTGTTTATAATTATGTTTGCAAATGGTTCTTAACTGGGCGCCGCGCAATACCAGATCAAACACAGTGACGTCATACACGAAGTGCCTCGGGTGTAGACTTGGTTCCAAGTCTGTGATCGTGTTTTTTTTGTCTGCCTCAAGCCAATACGGCTCTCTGCAGTATCGCATTAAATAGCGCCCTCTTGTGTATTAACCTTCGACATTAACCTTGAGATCGCGAGTTAGGGCTGTGATAGCCAGGAGGGGTAAACGGCGTTTTGCGTGGCTGATGCAGACAAATAACCGCGATCTCAGACTTGAAATCAAGTCTACCTCGGGTGGAGTGTGGAAGCATCTATTTGTGGTTCGCTCTTCCCAACAATGCACCGCGCGCGCCTTTTTTGTACCGGCCGGCGCGGCGCGGTGGTGATGGGCATGAGCTCGCGCTCGTCCTGCGCTGCAAGGTTGGACTTTCACGATCACCTTCGAGTTTCCTTCGTTATGGTGCCCTCACACCATAGCGTATGCTGAAACCTATGAGTTGCGTGTAAAAAATATTTTTATACGCACCAAACGCAACCCAAATCAACAATTTTGTCAATTTCTAACCTATTCAACCTATGGGTTGCGTGTGAGTTGCGTGTGGGTTGCGTGTGGGTTGCGAACTGAACTTATGATCCCCCAATATCTGCGATCACCTGCGTACGAGTTGCGTGCGAGTTGCGTGCAGAACTTACG